>JAWWMO010000083.1:82255531-82299677 GCA_035047845.1 Dendrocincla fuliginosa | reverse complement strand
AAGAATTGATCCCAATAATTTATTTTTTTAATTAATTGGCATTCCACCATGTCATAGGAGTTACCACAGTTCACTGTATTACTGAACACATTTTTCTTTGTCCTTTTTAGAAGTAATGCAACTTACAGTAGCTATGTGGATGTTTGATTAAAGAAAATATTTTGTCTCTTTTAGTGCTTTGTAAACCTAGATAAGAAAATAGATGCAATATAATTTATGTCCATTCAGTAGAATTTGTTACTACAGGCTTACAAACATTCGTGGAAAAAAAATAATTTTATCGACTGCTTATAGTAACATGTCCACTCATAAAAGACATTCTTTTATGTTTATAACTCTTCCTTATTTTTCTTATGCTATTAAGGAAATACAAATCTGTATTTATAGAAGTTTAGGAAGAGGAATGTACAATTTAGTTTCATTTTTATTGTCATCTATATTAATGAAGTAGACCTGAGCTTATGGAAATACTTCTACTTGTTTTTGCAGCATGTTGATATGGTCAACTGTTTTCCAGTGCTTTGGCAAATAGGGCTAAGTTTATATTAAAATTATTATTGTAATAAGTCTTGTTCTGTACATTTCCAGTCATTTAGATTGCTGCAGGACATTTTTCCTAAAAGTTTTTACTCCTTGGCTTTTTTAGGAGACAAATAATTTTTTGAAACTTGACCAAAATCAGGTGTTATTTTAAATAAGCATACAGTATAGCTTTCTTCACACTGCTATTTGTGCATATAGGATTTTATATAAAATTGTTAACATTTTTTTTTCTTTTCCCTTTTTCATGAATGGAAGATGGAAGCCAAAAAAAAAATGGTGAATTTTATGATAAATGATTCATGGATATCGCTGTGCTGAGATGTGAACTTCTGCATGGGAATGTTACGCAGTTGAAGACAATGTCTGGGAAAAATTCATTACAATGTTCTTTATTACTCTTGTTCAAATCATCTGAATCCCAGAAAAGTGCCATGTAACCCAATATTCCCTTTCTAGGAAAGAATATGTGATGCACTGAAGGTAATCGTACCATAGAAAAATTGAATACTATTCTCTTCCATACTACAGGTATTTTGGAGAGTTTTAATTTAAAAATTATACTCAGACTCTCACGTGTTGTAAGTCTATGCCTCAGGAAACATGTCTTCATTATCCTTATCAAAGTGGTATTTTCTTTTATCAAGGATGAAATATAGCTGAAATGACATAAATATTGCATGGAAAATAAGGGAAAGGGAAAAAAACATAAATAAAAATTCACCCTCTTTGTGGCCCATCAGCGTTCAGTGTTTGGATTTTAAATATAAAATGTCTGAATAGAGAGGATATAATTGTGAATAACCAGTTTATTTAAGAGAATATCCACCTGTGTGTACATACTTTAAGGAATTAAAAGTAAAATTTGTCAGGCACCCACATTACAAGCTATCTTATCAACTGTAGTAAAAACATCAGAGGCAGTTGTCCAAGTTCTTGCTTTAAGTGTAAAATTCAAATAGAGCTTTTGGTCCAAAGGCACTTACTTGGTTCAGTTAAAAAAAAATTTAATTTCTGCATCTGCTTGCCTAACAACCCAAGATACTGAAAACTCAATTCCACATTACTGCTCCACATGAGCTGCTTAGATTATGATGTGAAATTTGATGTACATTATTCCATGGGATGATCATGTTGTTTTTTCCTGCATATTCATATCTGCACAACCTAGTCTGATGCCAATCTACTACACACTCCACAAAGGGCAGCAATGCTTCCATAACAGAATTTTAGTGAAAGGTGGCCCATAGACCTTCACCGGGATATCTATGAGAAAGTACTATCCTTCTGCATTTTGGAACCTCTAGAAGCTGAAATGCACCAACTGTAAGATCAGGTACATTCTGCACTATTTACCTTCTAATTATTAATGTCATAATAATCTTGCTATTTTTACATTTCAGATAAAATAATGAATGTTGTTGAATGGATGTATGGTCATAAAACATCATTTCACATCAGTGAACCTGGTCAGAGCTTTCTTATCCTCATTTGGTATACAAGGAATTGGAAAGACATCTTCAAAATCTGAGCTTTCTGTAACCGACATTTACAATCGCTGTTTTGTTTTGACAAATACTCAGTAAATATATACAGAATTTGATTCTAGGATTGGCAACAACCCCAAAGGTATGTTACAAAAATGAGATAGGACTTAGGAATTTCCTCAGGAGGCCAACTATTTCCATGGGAACTCTTTACTTATTTGTAGAATTTCCATAAAGTCAACATAAAACTAGAGTGAATAGGCCAACTTTGGACCGAATGAGAAGAAAAAACAAAAGAAAACTGTCCCTGAACTTTTAATCACCTCTGAAATTATCCTCCCTAATTGCTTTTAAATTGGAAGTTTTTTCATTTTGGAGCACAACTGACAATATGGCCAGGCCTTTAGCCTTTTTTTACCTTTTTTTTTTACCTTTTTCCTTTAGAGAAATATTTTTAGTTTACATCCCCTTTGCTAGAAAATGCAGGTCACAAAGTCTCTGCCCTGTTTTTAATTTGACAGGCCATCACTATCAGCAGAACAACAGGTCTGTAAAGAGAATGTCTTTCTTATACTTTTTCCTGTGGATTGTTATTCTACCACATATTGGATAATAAATTAATAAAAAACTAATTAATTTGAAAGAATAAATCCACCAGATATTAAAATTTATAATAGAGAATTAATCGAGAATCTAAATAGCTTACAAATATTCTTCTAAAGATATTTTGTTGACAAGTTTGCATATTTAGGCAAAAATTAAAGGAAAAGTTTGATATTTTATACTCATAGTGTTTATATTAATTTTAAAAAGCATGTGTAGTAGGTCAAACTTCCAAGGCTTTGTATGTATCCATTTTATAAACCTAACTACCTAAAACTGTGAATATATGTGAAAGTTTATCTGCACAGACAAATCTCTGTGGACATATGTACAGTGACTGGCATATATATGACAGTCACAGAAGGTGCAGATAGATTTTGCTTATCCTCTCCTTAATCTGCTCCCACTACTGTGTGATGCTTAGCCACATCCTGGTTTATAGGATGTTGGGAAAAATCTGGGTGAGGGTAGAACATCCTGTTCTAGTTGAAGAGGTACCTGTGTAGGAGAACAGTACTGTGAGGAAAACTGTAACTCATGAAAACCATTTTCAGGTACCAGGACAGTGAGAGAAGAGATTAATTTCAAATGGGAACTAATTGCTGCTGTGCATGGTATCATAGTTCTGGTCGTACAATGCAAAGCACCACTGGATGCTGGATCAGATATACTATCAAGAGTAGTCTTTTGTCCTTCAAGTTAGAAATTGCTTTTGGACCCGTTTGAAAAACTGTAAATATATTCCTATCCACTAACCCAAAAGGTGCAATGTCAGCTCTGGAGTTGGAGCTGGCAAATCCTTATAACAATGAAGGTCTCACTTCTTTTAATTTGTGCTAATGTTGAAAAATGCAGAATAAGGGTAGCAGGAGCTTGTAGCCTGCCACATGCATCACAAACAGTGCAGACAGCTAAATTGCAGCTGCCCATGTGTATGTAGTCCCCATTGGTGACTAGCTATTTACAAACTCAGCAGAATTTGTGTATAGTACTCTATATTAGATGAGATTTTGTAAGAACAGAAAAAAATCTCTTCTGAACCTGGGACAGCAGTTACAGCTTGAAGGGTCTCTGTTAAATAAAAAAATTCTATTTGCATCATTTTAAAGCATTGATGATTTCAGCACAAGGTGGTTTAAGGAAAAAAAAAAACAACTGCTCATTAAAAAAAACCCCCAGCTTAAAATACAAAAGAATGCCACAAACAAGAACAAGAATACTCTTCCTTTTGATATATGCAGTGCAATTTCTAGCAATGGAATTATGGAAAATTATGGAAAGTGTTAGGATAATCTTAAAATATCTCTCATGAAGTTTCAGGAATCTTTCTACTCTCCTATAAATAGCTGTTCAATCAAGAAAAATAACAATGAAATAGTTCCTTCGTGGCCTTTTCAAGTACTATGAAACAGTTTATACTGAATGCTTTATAGAAAAATATTAATTTATCTTCTATATGAATAATTTTGCAGTGAATTCAAAAGAAATATTCTTTTATTTCTAGAACTTTGTTACTTCATTAAGAAGTCTGCAATAATTTGTTGCATCCAGTTACATCAATATAGGGAATGAAGTATGACTGAAGGTCTACAGATAAAAGAAGAAGATAGATGGTAATACAGTGAAACTTCAGTGTCAACAAATACTTTATAGATCATACACACTACAAGTCTTTTTCTTTGCATTTTGTACAGCTAAAAATAAATATAATTAAACAGGTAAGAAATTAAGGGCATATAATTCTTGTGAAAAAAAGCCAGTAATATCTTAATCTGTGTTGTGCCACCTTTTCAAAATAACCTAAAATATCAGTATATTGAAGTGCATCCATGAGAACAATGATATTCAAGATTTTTAGTAATAGATGAACTGCTGTATATCTAGGCTAGGAATTAAGAATATCTTTATTCATTATCCATATCTCATGCAACTCGTGCTGTATGTCCCGTGCTATGCAGTGATAATGGGCAGGTTTGTTGTTTCTTTGAGAAAACACTAATTATTATCATTGCTTCTTAAACATTTTCTAGATAATTATCCCAGAAACACAATATGTCATTGAGTTGTAGTAAAGGCTACCACACGCTTGTCACTCCATAGGAACAGTCACCTTTAGCTTTCCTTCTTAACTTACCACAGTTTGTATTCACAAGCCTCCTGGCAGACTAATTGCATTTACCTGGAGATCTCCTATTCCTCCTTGCCTGTATGCCTCCAACTGAACCTGTTTTTCAACAATGTTTCTATCCAGGCAGAACTCACCTGCAGTTCTGCAGCAGAGGAATGCCATTCCAAATCCTCAGAGAGAGATAATTATTGTCTTTGCTAGTTATTTTTCCTAGGGAAGCAC
The DNA here is from genome assembly GCA_035047845.1 of Dendrocincla fuliginosa. NCBI lineage: Eukaryota > Metazoa > Chordata > Aves > Passeriformes > Dendrocolaptidae > Dendrocincla > Dendrocincla fuliginosa. The sequence goes on along the minus strand of JAWWMO010000083.1, from coordinate 82,294,697 downwards.
TTTTTTCTGATAGCAGATTTTTTCTTACTCCTCCAGTACAGCTAGCTTTATTTTAAATATTTCCAATGCATGTCACTTTTTCAGATTACTTAAAATGCAGATGGCCAACCAATGTACCAATTGGAAACATTCCCTGGCCCAGCTCATAAGCAGAGTTTGGAAGTTGTATTTATACCTATTCCCATACCTTGAGCATTACATAAACTAATACGAAAAGACATAATCATAAAGAAAGCAGCAAAAGTTAAGGTAGAGTCAGGCTCAAAAGAACTGGAGGAATCTTCTATCAAAGATCAAGACAAAAGCAAGTAAGATCTCCACAAATGAAAAATAGTTGACTGTCTCCTATACTGCCTTTTTTTCTCATAGTGATGAATCTTCTTCTGTGCACACCTGAATCCCCTGCCAAATTGTTGTATGTTGGAAGCCATGTTGTCAGCTATGACTAATAGTTCTTGCTGTAGAGTTGGTGCTGACCTAAACTTTTTCTGCCAGTGATTCCACACTATTCACATGATTGGTGTCTCCTAAAAAGTGTATCTGAATGCTGGAGTAAGTTGATGCATAAAATTTAGCTACTCATATAATCAGTCCCGTTCTTGACATGGATATTTCAGGAAATGTTACGTCAGATGTATATGAAGCAATTTATCAGGGATGTACATCTTTAACAAACACAGACAAATCTATATCCAGCCAAACATGTAAATGGAAACACGATCAGTTTATTGTGGATCTTCTTAAACTAGAAATATATTCAGTTCAGTAGGAGATTTATTTACTACTAAGGATGATGTATGTGATGTTGTGGATGATATACATGACTTAGTCTAGCACCTGACAAATCCAATTCAGCAGGCGACACAAGGTATCCTTTTTCCAGAAATATATCTGATGTTATGAGGTTATGAATTTGATACAAAGTAGGTATTTTTCTTCGCTAACACTTTACTTTTCTCCTGAAGTATTTGACTATAAACAGTATAGAATATACAATTCTTTCACATTGAATTCTAATAAATGGCATGTCTGTTATACTCTGTAGCATTTACCCAGACTTTTGAAAGCTGAAGTGAACAATGGGAAGTGACAGAAGCATTGCTTTTAAAGGGTCCTTTTGACACAATATATGAAAGATGGATAACAGATTAGCTAAAAGAGAAATGTCAAATATCTGGTCTGTCAGCAACCAAACTCAAAACCCTTTCTGAAGCTTTTTAATGGGCTTTCAGTAAAAGTGTGCAAAAGTATCAACCACCTCTGAACATACTACTTGGAATTTCCTGTTATGAGAAGACAAAGTAATCTTCTGTAGAAATCAGTGAAATTTTAAAATTTTTTTTACAAGGAATTTTGTAATATTGTGAAGCCATCCTGGACTTGTGCATGTATATATACCAAACTATTGATATCCTATCTTGCCAAAAGACATGATCCTGTTCAAGGTTTTCATCAACAGCAAACCAATAAAACCCAAAAAAAATCTCCCAACAACCCACCGAAACCCCTATCTCCAAACACAAACCAATCAACCAAAAAAAAAAAAAAAAAGGCAGAGGAAAAAACCCTTTCCCCAATTTGCATTACAGTTTTGACATTGCTATCATCAGCAAGAAAAAAGTATTAGCAGAAATGAAAGCTAAAAATATCACCTGGCATTTGTAAAGACCTTGCATCTATAATGCATTCATTGCTGGCCATGCATAGAGAAATGCATAGAGCCTGGCTAAAACAGCTTATGTTTTAAAAAAGACAAGCAATACATGAAGGTCAGGGGAAAAGTAGATCATACACAAATCACAACTTACATTAAAAAAAGAATAGAGAATATTGCTTACTGAAGCACATTTCAGCTAACAGCCTTGTTCGTTCAATGTACACTTTGCCAAGTCCAGTGGGTAGAACTACCAAGCTCCAGAATTACAGATAGCATGTTCTACTCAAGGGACAAGCATTTTTCATTAACAATTGCTTCCTAAGAATTTAATGCAGAGATGGACAAATTTTATTTGTTCCAAGGAAGGTAATTTCCTTTTACAATGAATCCAAAGCATCCTGTCTGGTGCTTAGGGCAGTTCTGGAATGATTAGATGAAGCTCCAACTGCACAAGGAGTACTTCAAGACCACCAAACATCAATGTTGCTGTCTTGAATTTTATGATACCACCAGAGAAAAAGTAAATAGTAAATTAGGTTTGATACTGTAACATAAATGTCTGCACATCAGGAATCCAAAATAAATGGATATTAAGCTTAAATTCTGAGCTCTCTAGCTGCATTGAAAATAGGCACAGGTTGTTCCTCCCCTTCCCTGCCAACTATCTATAACCACACAAGGCAAAATTACTGCACCTTGGAGGCAAAAAATCTCTGAATTTTATCTTGCTAAGAGAAAATAATTCAATCTATGAGTGCAAATATCTGTAGATTATGAAGATCTGGTTTTCATGAGGTCTATTGCCTTACATATCTACTGTTTTAAAGTGACAGCTAGGTTAGAAGTGCATAGGCAATTTATTCATACCTGTGGCAAAACATTTGTTATGTTGTAAAATTTGGGGAGTAGGAGGGTCACAGTTGTTGATTCAAAGGTGCCCTTCACAGTCTGGAGACTTTTCATGTAATTTACACTGTTCTTGGGATATTTGAACAGTGTCACACCCCTAATGCTGGTGGTATCCTGAGGTACAAAACCACAGTAAAATAGGTTTTCCAGAAGAAGCATGCCTGCACCGAGATTGTCATAAAGTCTTGGGCATGTATCTTTAATTCTGAACACCAGAAGAAATATTGGGCATAAAAGAATTTGAAGTAGTAACATTGGGTTTAGACTAGAAATTCCCTTTTACACTGCTGAGTGGAGTTCCAGGTTAAACAGTAGAGGTATTGAAAAAGCCATGCAACAAAAACCCTTGAGTAAAGTCACTATCATGAAAATATAGCAAATTCTGCTCTGAAATCTGCGCATTTTGAATCTAAAGATAGTATAGGGAAAGGAAGCTCAATTTTCTTTTTTATGGCATATCAAAAATCATGCTTCATACTTCCTTCTGTAATGGAACTCCACATATAACAGTGGACTTTTAGTATTAAAGCCTTATCCTTATGAAATTTAAATAAATAAATAATAAATCTTTTGCATTTAAAATTACAAATTTCATTAGAATGACATGTGAAACTGCTAACTATCTATATTATTTCTAAGCAGACATAATCAAAATAACTATGAAAGGCAACAACTGAAGAAGGACTTAAAGTGTGTGTTGCTATGCCTGTTTCCTACTCTGCCCCGGCTAAACAAATTTTTATGTTCAAGCTTTTTTTTCATCCAGCTCAAGGACTTTCTGGTTTGCAGTAAATTCTACATAAATCCAGATCTTTTATCTCTTCTGAGGCTTGGCTCTGTTAGTTGTTTCTTTCAACAGCCTGTTCAAAATGCAGCTTCCCAGATTTCGTCTGCAAGCCTCCTTCTGTCTCTTCTGCCTATCCTACCACATCATCTATTCCCTGTGTTCTCAACTGTTTTCCCCAAAGTCAGACCATTTCTCTGACTTTTTTTTTTTTAAACTATGATACAGAAAATTAAAGAAAGGTATTATGACAGATCCTTTGATGCAGAATGAACAAAAAATCACTATTTATGGCCTTAAGCTGAGACAGGGGAGATTTAGGTACATATTTAAAAAAAAATAATAATAAATTCACTGGTAGGGTGGTCAGGTCTTGGAATAGGTTTCCCAGGGTAGGTGGAGTCACCATCCCTGGGGATATTTAAGAGGTGTCTGGATCTGGCTCTGGGTGGTTTAGGGGTCATAATGGTAGCACTGGGCTGATTCTTGCACTTGATGATCTTAAAGGTCTCTTTCAACCTTGATGATTCTACAATTTTATTTTGTATTTAGACTCTAGTGTAATTCAGATATTAAAATTACGTGACTTGGGTCCATGGTGAAAAACATATTGTCACTTCAATTTACTGAGAAAAAACAGTGTGTTAATGAAACCAGGGCAGTTTTCATGTCCAAATGGCATTGTATCTCCAAGCTCTCCAAAAAGATATACTTCCTATTTTTATCAATACACCAGAATTAGAAGGAGTTCTCTGAAGCTTCTTGAATCTGCAGAGCCATAACCCCAGAGCAGAGAGTGAGAGATCAGGCACAATCAAGACAATGTAGAGAAACAACTTCAAAACAGTGTTTTCTTTAAAAAGTGTGCTCAAAATAATAAAACAATCACCAGAAGCCCAGCAGGATTATGATGAAAGCAATTGAAACCAAATTCCAAGTAATTAGAAACAACACTTGAAAAGTAGCCTAGTATCCCTATTTTGCCTAGAACCTTATCAATCTCCCTGCACTTCAAAACACTGCAATATCAAAAATCCCCTAACCTCACTCAATTTATTCTCCCTTGAGAAGTGACCCACATTTTTATCTGTCAGCTCTGACTGAACTCAAGCTGTAAAAGAACCCACCTGGTTTTCCACTTATAATTAGGGCAATCACACTCTGCCACTCTGGGCTTGTTGTCAGTGCAGTCCAGTTGATTTCTCTCTAAAGATACAGGAAGCTCTGTGACTGGAAAAAGGCTGCAGACACAAAGAGAAATACAAGACAAGAGAGTCCAATGTGATACACTCTGTTACGTGGTTTACTCACAGACCTCACTCAGGAGTATTCTTTAAGTACAGAGTAATTTGATCTTAATTTATCTGAATTTTGCAGGGGCCTTCCCTGTATATCAGTAGATTTCAGTCCAATCTGTTGTCATCACAAGCGCAACCTGAAAGATATTTTTCTGTCTTACTGCATCTGTTATTCAGTCTGCTTCTCACCTGACACTTACTAGACCATTATTGTTTTTCCAGTATCTAAAACTAACATTCTATTCATGTACTGCAAAATCTTACTTTACTTTCTTTGCCAAACCCTGAGAGGAAAGTCACTGCTACCACACTTTGATTACTGCATCACTTTCCCTAAGGAACTTCAAATGAAAGACTCCAGCTATTTCAAAAAGAAAATCACACCCCAACGGGAAGCCATAAAATAAGTCACATAAGGTTTATTGTAATATATTGTATGAGAGCTGAGTTTAGCCTAGAGACAAGCTTGAAAGGTTGCGTATTTTAATGCATCTAGACCTGATAAAAATGTGCTCCTATGTGTATGTGATAAGGTACAAACTTTGATAAAAAGTAAAAGGTAATTCTGAAAATCTTGTGCTGAGTTCTACTATCAGCAGTTTATCACCAGCTGTAATGCAGTTTATAAGCAGTGAAAATGGATCTAACAATTCATATAATTATCATCAATCCATTTTTGTATGATGTAAATTAAATTTGAGTTTCTAGAAAACTGCCTGTTAGATGCAGAATTTTCCTTTATAGACTATGAAGGCTATTTTATTTCCTCAACTCAGCTATTACTTTAGAAACATTTGCCTCTAACAGTTAAGAAGCTCAGTATCATATTCTTTTTATCAAGTATATATAATCTAGGAATAAGATTACATACAGGTTATGCCTAAAGAAACTGAACAAGTTCTTGTCTTGCTATTAGATCCTGAACATAAATCATTATATACCTTAATGGAAGGAAACTTACGTAACATGTCTTATTAGGAGGAACATGATTTGAATGTTTTCTTTTTTTTTTTTTTTTCAGATATTTCTGTAGGAATAAGGTTAAGATTCAGAATATTAATACTTTTTAGCATTTCATAGAAGTGAAAGAACATGGTGAGCATACTCCAAAGTTTTTACTGTGCACATAGTTACAGGGGTTCCATATTGAGACACTGTGACACAACTTTATCAATCAAATATTTATTATAGTTCAAGTCGACATCTCTGCTGGTGTCAAAGGTAGCGGTAGCCCCACAGTTTGAGTTCATCAGTCATTAACAGCCAACTACAATAATGTTAATAAACAAATAACCACAGAGACTGAGTCTCTTGTATCATGGTCTTGGTGCTGGATCATTGTTGAGAACATGCATCATTCCATGCATTTGTGTAGGATCCTTCATGTTTTAACATAACAAATATATACTGTCTCCTGAAGCTGAAGTTTGAATGTGACAGAGGCATTGTCACGAAGTGCTCTAGTAATATTGAAACTGTTCAATTTGTACATTTTTAGATTAAAAATAGTTCTTAGCTTTCATTTTGAGACTACATTATGTAATAGCATTCTTCACTTGCTGAAGTAAAGCACGTTTTGTGACATCCAATCCTTGAGTTCTCTAATGTGGTTTTCTTTCTTTTCAGTTTGATGGCAGTGAAATAGCTTATTAAACCTTAATGCACCAGTTTTTCTTTCTTTACACTTTAATTTTATGAGAATTTCCACACAAAGAATGCCTATTTTTGTCTCTGTTCAGAAATTACAAAAATTCCTTTAAGGTAAAATAAAATTAAATAATATTTAAATCAAAATATTTTAAAAAACCCAAACCAAAACAAACCCAAAAACACACACTCAAAAAAAAGCCCCAAAAAAACAAAACCAACCAAACAAAAAAAAAAAACCAGAATAATTCTCCCTGTCTATCATCACCTAGTTAAAAAGAAAATAAATAACACCCAGAAAAAATTTTATTGAGCTATGGTTTTGCAGCAGACTATGTATTTTTACAAGTTTTTAGCTCACTACAAATATTTAACAGCCATTCAGATGTATTATATTTCTCTGCACTAAGGGCATCTGACCCCATTGTGTTCTGCTGGTTGTTTGTTGGAGTGTTACACTTTAGAGTTGTGTAACTTGCACCTCTTTAGTATTTATTTGCCTTGAGTGCAAACTGGTTTTGTAGAGTCATAAACTTCCATTTTGCTTCATATTCAGACTTGATTTGTATTCAGGGCTAAGCAGCATCCTGTCCCAATGTATTTGAAATGTTTCAAGGGAAAGAAAATCCCATTCTCAGTGTTTGAACTGAGGACCTGGGAATGAAGCCCAGATTTAGCATTAAGTGAACTTCTGTTTGCTGTGTGAAGCCTGAGATGATGCAATCCTAGCAGCTTTTTTCATGTCATTGTTGCTGGTACTGCAGCATCCACTTTTGCACAGAGGACTGGAACTTTAGCTAACTATATCACTGTTTGTTCCTCTATGCAGAGAGCAAGGTTACAAGTTTCTGTTAATCTCACAAGGGTACTCATCTTTGCTATAGTGTGTAAGTGACAACTAAGTTGCTGCTGAGAGCATTGTCCCAAGCCAAGGGCACTGAGAGTGTCTGACTGCAGTGTCCCTTGGGAAGAAAGGCAGGTGTAGGAGATAAGAGGTGGCCACACTGTATCATGCCATTAGCTTTTTGCAAGTTGCTGTAATTCATGTACTTTCAGAAAACTTTAGCTGTGCTTTTTCTGAGTTCCTTGGGAGAAACACTTGACTGCTGAGGGAAGGCAACAAAACACATAAATCTGCAGAGTATTAACTGCCTAAGCTGTTTTTATTTTATCTGTAAAAGGAAAGGCTCTTCACCACATTCACACATTCTCCAACCAAAACAAGGTCTGTGAAATTATATATACAGCAGAATCACTTAATTGAAATAGTTAGAAGTGGCAGGTATTTGTAATCTGTCTTGCGGAATGATCAGCCAATCTAGACGTTAATTGAATGTCACAATCACTTCAAAAAACATGAACACCAGAGCAGACTACATAAAATAAAAGAGCCTTAAATATCCTATTTTACATGAAAGGTCCATTCAGAACATAAGAAGTTTGCAGTAGGAATTCAAATTAAACTCTAGAAAGTTTACTAAGAGGTACAGAAAACACATGGTATCATTTTGTTGTCACTGTTATCAGAGTGTAAGATCTTTACTGCTGTGAGGTAGGAGAAATGAGAAATTATGCCAGTTAGACTTAAGGAGAGACTGCCAGCTAGAAGGAATTTGAATCTGAGGCAAGTTACTTCAAACTGTTACTATTAAAGGAAAACCTCAACCCTACGGTAAGTTATCAAGACATCTGACTTTGTCCTCTTTGGTCTCTGGTCACCTGTCACACTGACGTTACTCAAAACAACCAGAAGTCATACTAACCAGAAGAAATAGGATATTCTTGCCTGCACCTTTATTTGGAAACTGCTAGAAAAAAATGTTTATCTGTGAAGAATTTTTTATATTCCTTTAAGAAATACAGGTGGCATATTTTTTTGTATTTTTCTCTTTATGTAAGAGTACTGAATTATGGCTATATTATCTGTGTGTTAGCACTGCACAAACCAAGCAGAACAACCAAGGCAGGTGTTAACATAAATCTTCCCTTCCTGACTTTCATGCAAACTCAACTAATTTCATAGTTTGCATGGGTTTAATGATAGTATGGAATGTGTTCTCTGTGCTATCCATATTCCCAATTAAGAACAAAGAAAATTATTTTTCTTCTATAAAGAGGAGAAAAACACCCTGTCATAGGGATATTATTTGTTGTAGGGTCGAGCAGATTGGGGTTTTGTCTCTTTATTTTCCTTGTACTTTCATACTTTGATTAAGTTTGTTTGAAATCTTTATGAAAAAGGGTTAGGCTTAAACTTGGTTATATTTATTTTTTTGGTTGATTTGGTTTGTTTTCCTGAGTCTTGCCTTTCCAATCTGTGAAACGTCTGACACAGAGCCCAAATTAATTGTCAAATGCATAGACTATCTTTGTTCATCTTGGAAGAAATATGCAGATCTTGCCCTTGATAGTCAAAGTTCTATTATCATTAAATATTTTTGAAACAGTTATGCAAATGAATTATACATTTGCAAACAGTGACATGCAGGTTTGTGCAGATCACCTCCTTCTTAACAAAGCCAAATACTAACTTTCATATCTATTTATAAACAGATTGGTTTTTTCAGCTTTGATTCTCAAGCTGTAACATCTCAGAACAGAGTAATTTATTTTGTGATGGAAGAGTTGTAAATTACTGCAAAATAAGATAGTGTATCAAGGAAAAGTCTTCAGAAAATGTATCATAATACGCCTACACCTTGGGTCACAGAGAGGGAAAAAGGAGGCAGAACAATTTTTTAATATTTGTACAGAAAAGTAGTACATTTTGTCATTGATTTGCTTCAGTACCATTATTACTAAAGGTTGCAGACTCATGTTTCACACCTCTTTGTCAGAGGCAAGTTACTCAAAGACAGTCATTTGTGTTGTCAGAAAGGAGGCAGGGAAGGAGACCTTTACGTAAAAGTAATTTTCAGGAGTAACAGATGAAACAGATCTCCAAAGTAATATGATGATTACATTCTCATTTATGCTGATATACTTTTAACAGACATGTGTCTAGGCTCTGAACAAAGATAATTTTTATTTGTGTTGCCCTTTTATTACTGTAGGTACCCTAATGCTTTCTAACATTATGTGTAACATTAAGTGTATTCCTTCTGCAATATTCTGAGCCAAGTCTTCTGTGCTCTTTTGTTCTTTACATAAATTTTTGATATGCACAGTGCAATCAAAAAAAAAAAAAATACTGTCTTGGTTCAGTGCCAAGGCAAGAGTATAGTTTATATGGTGGTTTCAAGCTCATTCCTTTGCATTCTGTATTTATCTGGTACACCCTTGTTTCCAATAGATTCATTTCTGTAGAACCTACTATATTTTTAAAAAAAATCCTTCTCACATGGTCTTATGAAACACCATAGACATCATCCTCAGTTCTGCTGCCTAAATCCCAGTTCATTAAAGAGGTAGCATACTCCTGTAGGTGAAGCTGAGACTGAAGAAAAAGGTCTGATTTTTAAGGTTTCTTTTTAATTCAAAATTCAGTTCACTTTCAGGTCAGTCAAAATTAGACTGTATATTTATGTTTTATTAATTTATTAAAGTAACATTTGTATGCAAAGCATGCAACCATTCAAATAAGTTGCATTTGATGTGAGACAGTGGGCTTTATGTTAAAAAAATAAAGTGTTCATCAAATCAACATTCATGTAACTCTATTCCACATATTTTTCAATTTTTTTTTACTAAAAATCTTGATAATTGGTGGTAGACTTGGCTAGCTGGTTGCTACTCACTTCACACTGCATTGAGGGACAGAGCAGAACACCCTCTGACTGTAGTTAAGAACAGAATTTCACTCACTGCACCTAAACTTCTGTTTTCACATCTTCTTGTAACATTTATTTTCCTTATATGATCCAGCAATAAAGTGACCAACTCAGTCTGAAGATTCAAATTGAGTCAAAAGGATTTGCATTTGCTCTTCACATTCAGCTATATATATGCTGTGGATCAGCAGAAATGCTCTCCAATGCAATTGCATTTTCAAGGGGCATTTTTAGATTCAGTCCTATACAGCATATTCCATTTACCCCATACTACAAATCTGTTCATCCTAGTGAATTCTTTTTTTGCTTGTCTATGATTTATAAGGTTGACAATTGCTACCAACAGGTGTCATTAGAGGATGCAGAAATGTGAATCAATACAAAATTTCTCTGAGGCTTTGAAAGTTCTGCTAAAAACAGGAATGGGTAAGAAATGTGCAGACACAGTTTGTTTTCTTTCAATTGTTTTAGCTTTAATAGAGGAATTTAGGTGGTGAGCATGTTTGAATCTGCCATCAGTTAAATTTCAAATAGACACCTCCCAGATGCTCTGTGAAAGGTGGCTCTTAATACTCCAGAACTTCTGTTGGGCAGTTCTTCACATTTCTATGATGAAAGAAATCAGATTGAAAATATTTTCTTTCCTGACTTGTCATACAAGGTCTTTATTTGTGGATAAAATATTCCTACAACTGATGAAATAGTACAGGAAAACAGTCAATGAGACATTACCAGCACATGCTCGTGTCTCGTCTTCCATTTCAAGCTTCTATTTCCATGCTGTGGAGACCAGAGGTAATTACTGTCTTGCATAGTTAATAGCTTATAGCAATACCACCATGATACTGCATGGGGTAATAAGTGTTAGAGGAAAGCCATATACAGAGGGAACCATTCCTGTGACTTCTGCAGCTTTTCATTTTTATAAAAAATTAGACCACTACATTTTGTAAGACTTTTTTATCAGTTATGTCTGAGCAGTGCCATAAGTTACAGGCTAATATTGGGGGAAGTTAACCAAGCAGATTTCTTTTTCCATTCTTAGAACAGAGCTATTTTTTTTCCTATATTGATAGCATTTTTCCTGCCCTCATGAAGTAAAGCTTTTTCTTTCCTCTTCTTTCAGTTCAGAAAGAATCCTTTTTTTATTGTGATGAAGAAATGTCCTCTCTTGCCCAAGACTGTCATAAAGGAGAAATTGTTCACTTGGTGAAAAATGTAAGGGTTACACACTCTAATCATAGACTCACAGAATAGTTAGGGTTGGAATGGACCTTTAAAAGTCATCTACTCCAACTCCCAGCAAGGAGAAGGGACATCTTCAATTAGATCAGATTGTTTAGAACCCCATCCAATCTGAACCTAAGTTTTTTGAGGGATGGGGCATCTACCGCTTCTCTGGGCAGTGTGAGGTTTCATTTTTCTGCCACCCTCATTGTAAAAAATCTGCTTCCTTATACCTAAATATATTAATACAATATAATTTATAATCTTCAGAATTGTTTATGGGGTTTAGGTTAACTAACTTCAGTTAAATTTTTGAGAATAAGATCATTTCTCAAAAAACCTCCTGAAACTACTACCAAAGATGAATCTTTATTCATCAAATCAGTAGGACACATCATCATGATTGCAATTGACTGTTTACCAGTCATTATCAACTTTTCTTTTCTGAACTGATGTACATAGGTCTTCTACAGAAGAGACACTATACCATGTACCAATCAAAACCAACCTATAATAGATCTATAATAGATTTATTCTCGTATCAATTTTTCCATGCCATCCTAGGTCACGTAGTCCAAAAACTGATATAAGATTTCTTTTTCCTGACTATGATTACAAATGCATTTAGTGTGTTCCCTTTATGTCTAACATAATTAATGCCCATTATTTCAATGCTGAAAGAGTTACAACATTATTGAGCTCATTCATCAACTGGAAAAAGTGTATTATATTGACTAAAGCAGAGTAGTCAGATGCTTTTGTGAAAGAAAGTAGAAAACCTAAGCTCAAAAGAGAAAATTATTATTCTACAGGTTATTTCAAATAGAAAATTGATCTCAATTCATTATGCTATATAAGTCAAAACACTCATTCCTCAACTTTTGACCTGACCTTACTGTCAAAAATCTTGCATAAATGTTCAGAAGAAAATGTGATCACAAATCAGAAGGAAAAACTGTTTAGACAGCAAGTATGCATTGTTCATCACAATTGAGTTCACACTATTGTTATAAAGCTAAAAAGTGACATGTGGGAGCAGAAATAATAACAGCAGGAGAAAAAGAAATCAAAAGGACACAGAAAGATTCTCCACTGGCGTAAATTTGTCTATCTCCACTTGAAGAACAGAATTCAAGATGATTTACACCACCTGAGGATCTGATTTCATTATAGGTTTGATGTCATCTTCACATAAGTTCCCACTAACCCCCTCTAGCAAAGCTGGACAGTTTGACTATGATGGTAGATGCTGCATATTTTCTTGAACATAATCTCAAGTAAAAGAATGAAGAGGTTACAATTTTCTGCCGCGATCCTTTTGTAGGGAAGAAGGGACTGGCACACTCTCAGAGGGTGAAAAGAGAATGACCATTTATTGAGGGTAACAGCCCGCTTATATAGAGTCTGAGGGGAAGGTTCTGGAACATGGGTGGAGCATCCCCATATAAGGGAACTAGGGGAAGGACAGAAACCATATAAGGGAATATGCAGGCAGGGACTGCCATAAAAGGAAATGGTGCTAGTTGGCAACTGGGGTACAGAGAACCAATGGGGGATCAGGATAAAACAACCAATCAGAACAATCGTATAATAGAACTGTAATTATTCCTAATCTAATACAATGGATATCTGTCTAAGCTACCCGAACAATAAGAACTTTTAAAACTCGTCAGGTCCTGGTTCCTCTTGATGGTTCTTTTCTTTCCCACTAAGCACAGGTCTCTCTTTGTTTCTTTTTCTTCTTTTTCTCTCACTCAGTGTAACTTGCCAGGTGTTCCCTGACAATTTTCTTTTCATTAAAATGTGGTGGTAAAAATTGAGTACCTATACTCACTAGAATTCCCTGTCTCTGCTACTATTCACAAAGAATGTAATTAAACATGGAAAATATACACTTTTTTGAATTAGCTTTATAAAACCAGTTACCATTTACAAAATTTAAATTTTTGACCTTTTAAAAATGGTTTTCAGGGATTCTGAGAGCCTTGCTGAACATTCTGGGATATTTTCAGTCAGAAAAGAAGCCCTGAAATAAGTCCTGGAAAACAGACACTTCCATGATTGAGATTAAAATGTCAAAGGAAATTGATGAGAACAGTGAAATAGTAGTGATTAGTGGTCAGTGCTGCAGGCTTATGGGGCTGTTATAGATAAGCTGTTTTTGCAGCTCAAGTAAAAGATGTAAAAATAATTAATTTCTATTAAACTCTTCACATAGTTAACTACTCCTCAGAAATACAAAATAAAACTCTATGGTAAAAGAGCTTTTTGTAGTGTGGTAAAGATGGGAAATATTTGGATGCATTTGGTGTCTTATGAAGAAAAATAGCTAAGTTATTTCCCCTAGAAAAGTGAATCACTGTGTATGCCTGCTACTTTTATTCTCCCTTTATTCTATAAGGAAATTTTTTTTAATGTATCATAAATAGTAACTTCATTGACATGACAGAATATTACAGCACCACAGAGATCATGTTTCTTGGTGGAAATGATCTGAAAACTAGGAACAAAATTATTTTTTCTTCCATTGACATAAAAGCTTAGCAATTCCAATATATTTAGTGGAATCACTCCTAAATTTTACATGTGTAACTGAGATAAGAACCATACTCAACAAAGAAGTAGATAGAAAGAAGTAGAGCTTAACATGATTGACCATATAGACATTAAATAAAAGAGCCTTTTATCCCCCTACAAAGGAGGACCCCATAAGCTTCCAGTATATAAGTTGTGATGTCTTTTGTATTATTGTGCTTATCTAAGCAGGTCAAAAAATAACCTATACAAAGTCCCAATTAAAAAACAAACAAACAAACAAACAAACCCACCAAAACAACATACACAGTTAAAATTCCAACACACCTGACAGGTTGTATTGCTTCTCTAGTATGTCAATAATGCAGGCAGTGAATGGCTAAGATCTGCAAGTTAAAGAAAACCCTACTCAGTTGTAAATCCACAGGTTATAACAGCTCCAACAGAACCTTAGAATTTTTTTTCTGTCAAAAGTCAGCATATATAATTGTTCTTTTTTTTTTTCAATTTTTCAATGCCTATTAATAATATCTGTAACACAGATTAAGGACCTTGAAAAACCTTTATAACACTGCTCCAATGAGCCCAACACTAAGTGGGTAAAATTCATATAGAAATATTGTTGAAACATAAGGTTTCTTACTAGGGCAGGGAGTTACATGGAACTGTGGTATTACAAAGTGTTCATTTTGTCTGTTGGTGGTATAATCATGTTATTTATTCCTTATATATATATTTTTTTTACACTTTTTAACCATTTATGTAGCTGTGCTAGCCTATGATCCAGTGTTCTAGTTCCTCTTATTTTACCCATATACACTTTTGGATCATGTACATAAAAACAGAGAATAAAATGTCAACAGCTCCTACTAAAATAGTGTAAGGTTTTTGTCAGTCCTTGAAAATAACATGCCCTCCAACTATCACTTCCAAAATCTGTATCATTTTTTCCTTCCTGACTTTTCTGATTTATGGCTCGTTTTGAGTATGACAGATACTAAATCTGTCTCAATAGTTATGATTCATCATAAAAACACAGTGTTGTTTTTTTTTATAAATGCTGTCACAGAGCAGGAGAAAGCATGTGGCTGTTGTCTGTTTCACGTTCAAAACCCCCTGGAAAAAGGAGGTTGCTCTGTCTCTGAGAGCTGCAGCTGTGTCAGCTGTGATGCCCTTTAGGCTGAGTCAGAGACAAAAAGGAGCAGAGATTCAGAGAGTTGTGTAGCCTGCTGCTGGTCCTCAGAGCAGGAGACCCCCTCGGGGTTTTGAATTATAAAGGAATGACTGGCTTTGCATCATATATTGTTACATTGCCTTCTAATAATGGTTTTGGGTTCTGTTCCTTTCCATAAATATGTCCAGATTGACCAAACTTGGCATCAAGAGCAAGAACCCATTACTACTATGTGGTATCTGTACAGAGCTAGCCACACATCAGGATCACGAGCTCGAGAGAGTGTATGTGTAAGTAATGTATATCTAAAACCTCAATGCCTCAGCAGTTCTTTGGCAGGGAAGGGCTTGGCAGCAAATTGCATCCCTGCACAAGTTGCCCAAGCCTCAGGGGTAATTCCCAGCACTGTATCTCTAGTTCACTTCCCAGACAGAGTGGAGATCACTGTTAAACAGCTGAGACAGCTAGCTCTATACAGAACTTTCAGAAACTTTTTCAATTTTAGCCCCAAAATCTAACTCCAAGAAAAAATAACCCGTGGGAAGAGAGCCATCAACAGCATGCAGCTGTGAAGTGAATCCTACAAATAAAAGTGTTCTTTTGAACACTGCATCCTTGTTTGGTGACTCTTATTTGGGTTGCAGGTGAGAGGTGCTAAGCAGTAAGACAAGTAATAAGTAGCTAAGATTAGTTAAAACTGTATGTGAAGTTGTGAATCTTTGTCTCCAGAAGGTGCCTCAAATAACAAGTCTAGCCACATTTCTTATTTCTCTTTTTGTATTGAAAGTAAAGTAATAGGAACAAAACACATGAGGTTGAAGAAAGTGTGTTTCTCTTGGAAGGAACAAGGCCAAACACAGCAGAAACAGCTCAATAAGGTCATATTTAGGGACCTTGAGGAGCTAGAGAACATCTTTTACCATGCTGAAAAAGGCCAGGCCAGCAGGTGCTAAATCTAACAAAGTAAGTCTCTGTGACACACAGAAACCAACACCTTTCTGAAGAAATAATAAAATAGTACATAATAATAATTGATTAGACAATTAATTGAAAAAAAATAATAATTGACAATAAATAGATTGTTCAGAGACTTCCAATAGGCCTAGGCAAAACCCAAGCTACCATAAGATACTAGTTTGGTAAAGTTAAAGGTGTATTTTCTACTGCTGAGGCTGAACAATTTTTTCTTAAAAGTTACTAGCTTGGGCTTCATTATTCAGCAAAGAAAAGGAAGAACTAATTCAGATGCTAGTCTGTGTGTCCCTTACAGCTAATTCAGAGACATGACTCACTGTTTTTCCCATACCTTAGTACAGTGTTCTGTATTGGGTCAGACCTAAGGCCATCTAGCTAGGTATCCTATTTCAAACAAGGACAAGATCGGACACAAGTATAAGAAATGGCAAATGAACACCCTTCAGCTGTTTTCTGCTCAGAGACTCTGTAAGCAGAAATAGGGTTTTTCTGCCTATTTATTCCTAAATCATACAAACCTTAAACACTTACAACATACTTCAGGTGTCAGCTCTACAACTCAGCTAGACTTTGCATGAAGAAACTGATAGTGTTTGTTTTAAATGTGTTTTCTCCTACCTCCGTGTAGTGCTCTCAAGGTTTTGAATCATTGATCTCTCTGCAGTCTCACTGTGCCACATATAATTCTGTGAATCATTGTCACAACTCTTCTCAGGTGTCAGCTGCAGTGACAAGTCCAACCTGCAGTGTCCCAACATTTTCACTCTTCACACAGAAGCCACAGTATATTTTTGTTTGTCTTGGCTGCACTCTTGTGAACCCTTCTAGTTCTCTATACCCTTTTTGAAATAGCACAGGTACACAATGCAACATTTCAAGATGCAAGCTAACCATGGATTTATACCAGTGGCATGTTAATGCCTTCTGGTTTGCTCTCTATTATTTTTTGCTGAAATTTCCTTCGCTTTTCTGACAACTACCAAACACTGAACTGATGTTTTCAAGGCCCTTGCTATCCAATCAATTGCAATCCATGTTGTTAACAGGGTTATGAGAGATACCCTCACTCCTGAAGGGTGATGATGAATGTAAGAAACCAGCCTTTTATATGTGAAATTAGAATTATTTTTTCCTATGTGTATCACTTTACATTTATTTGAATTGAACATTACCACATATTTTGTTCCAGTCTAATGACATTCTTCTGCAGTTCCTTACAATCAGACTTCAGCCTTTGTCACTACACTTTGTGCCCTTTTTCAGCTTATTTACAAATTTATTGAATAACATGGGTTCTCATCCAGGTCTCTTGAGAACTTCATGATTTCTTTTCATGGCAAAAAATATCAATTTACTCATGCACTCAGTTTTTTGTCTTTTATTTACCCATAAATACTTATCCACATGAAGATGTTTGCCTCTTTAGGTCTTTAACCTAAACATATTTTTAACTGTCATATCACTTAAAACATTCAAAAACTACTAAAAAGAGAACAAGTTGCATATGATGACTGTCAGATCACATGACATGTGATGACATGATCAGATGACATGTCAGATCTTTAACAAAGTTTTAATCCATATTATCAAAAGTCTATAGCTGAGACTCAAGCTATGGGTTTTTTTTCCAAAATGGAAGTGCCTCTTGACTTCATAGGATGATAGAATACCTTGAGTTGGAAGGGACCTTAAAGATCACCTGGTTCCAACCCTCCTTCTGTGGGCAGGGACACCTTCAGCTAAAGCAGATTGCTCAGAGCTTCATCCAACCTGGTGTTAATACTCCCAGGGATGCCACATCCACAACTCTGGGCAACCTGTTCCAGTGCTTCACCATCCTCACAGTAAAGAATTTCTTCTTTAACATCTAATCTAAATCCACGCTCTTCCATTCTGAAGTGTCACTTGTTTCTTTGTCCCCTTGTCCTGTCACTACATGCTCCTGCAAAAAGTTTCTCTTTGTCTTTCTTGTGGTCTCCCTTCAGGTACTGGAAGGCCACAATTAGGTCACCACAAAGCCACGTCTTCTCTGGGTTGAACAATTCCAGTTCTCTTGGCCTTTCCTCACAGGAGACATACTCCATCCCTCAAATCATGTTGGTGGCCCTCCTCTGGACTCACTCCAACAGGTCCATGTCTTTCCTGTGCTGGGGCCCCAGAGTTGGATGCAGCACTCCAGCTGGGGTCTCACCAGAGCTGCGTAGAGGGACAGAATTACCTCTCTTGACCTATTGGCCATGCTGCTTTTGATGTAGCCCAGGATATGATTTGCTTTCTGGGCTGTAAGTTCACATTGCTGGTGCAGGCTCTCATCTCCCACCACCCCCAACAGGACCATTTTTCTGCAATTTTCAGGTGAAAATATACCTCTTTCATGCTTGGCTACATCCGAAATTAAATTGTTGACATTCTTTCACTGGCTCAATAATTTTGTAAGTAAGATCCTTAGCTTGCTAATGTCTAATCTAATCAATACCTGTGGCACAATATCTCTGACCATATTTGTTTCATTTTCTTGTGCTAGAATTTTCACTGAATACCTGTAAAATAAGTTTATTCTTCTTTCAGCTTCATCAGTGTTTAACAAGAGATGAAATTCAGATTTAAACAAATCCAAGCAACTGTAGTCCTGATGTTTGAAGAATCATTATATTCAGATAGTTATGATGAAATCAGTTGCCATTTGTTTTAAATAGTCTTTGGAGCTTCCATTTGTGAGTTCAATAAGGAAGGTGTTTAGCTTCTAACAGGTGACTATTAAATATAAACATATTTCTCTGATTAAGAAATTTAAATAGTTTTGATATTAATATATACTGATAGCATCAAATGATTTCGATGTATACTATATTCACCACCTCCATGATTTGATAACAAAGAAAACTGAAAATTGGTTTGTTCTTGAAATGTTAAATCATGAAATAAAACATGCAATATTCACAAGTATAGATATCCAAGGAGATTTGAGGTGTTAAGCACTTAAAAAATTCTCTTAAAGGAAGTCTGTTCTTTGTAACAGCAGACATTCAGGGAGTTATAACATGTTATTCAGCATATCTTCATGCATAGAGCTGACTGTGACATCAGAAATGACAACTTGTGGAAAGGTGGTGAGCAGAAATGCTGATGGATACAGTAAGAACTAAAGCATCTGATATATCTATTGTGTAGGAGTATCTGATTTTGGTGCCAATATTTTATTAATGAATCTGAATTACTTAATTGCTCAGCCCATGAAAGAATAAGACTCCAAGTGTGGCAATACTTGAAGCATGTCAGACTACATACCACTTATGTACCAAAACCAGAGTAAGTGACTTTTTTTCTTTTTTTTTTTTTTTTTTTTTTTTTTGCATAAACAGCAATCACATTCAATTAATGACTTTGGTGATGGTAAAGATAATGCAACACAGATCTGTCGTATCTGTGAGATATGGACATATCAGAATGAACGCTCGCATGTTGCATATATTTAATAGTGTGTGGTACATAGAGTGGATGATATTCCTTAGATCTATCAGGTATGCAAAAATACTTTGCTGCATGCAAAGCTAGATAACTCTAAAAGTAATATTCACTGAAAGTATGATACAGCATTTTTTAGTTCCTCAGGCAGAAGAGCCCCAAGCACTTTTTGGTCTCTGTCATATGGAAATACAGCTCTTATGATCTGAGAATTCAAAGGAAAACAACATGCACTACTTGAGCAAAAAGGAGTAGGCAATGTTTTAAGATTCCTCATATGTGGTGTCCCCATATTGATATGATTTAGATGCAATGAGGGTGCAGAAGCAGGACATCCCTTGCACGATGGGACACAGAGACAGTCTGTAGGGAACATATGGGGGAAGAGGTAAAATATGTACCAGCTAACCCATCTGGTAAATGAAGACTCTGCTCCATTTACCAGACATTACATGACATTTTCTGGTCATACTGCCAGTAAGACAAGCCCCAGCAGTTCCTCCAGACCTTTCTCCTCTGAAGAAAATGGACAAATAGTCCCTTGGAGACTATTAACATCTACGTGTGCATTCCATAGCCTAAAGAGTGAGTCACAAATAATTCACGTTGTCCTGTTGTAGAGAAGTGAAGGGCATCACTGAGAAAGAAAAATGTGTACAAAATCTAATGGGTAACAATGGCACATGGTCAGTAGGAGGAAATAAAAAAAGGCAAGCTACCCCATTATGTATAATTAAGAAAAAAAAAGTTGATTTTATTTCAGTTATTTGCTCATAATTTAGGAGGCTTTCTAATAACTAGAAGTATTGTGAAGATAACAATTTGGACCACACATAGATTAATTAGTAGTAGTATAAGATGTATGCTATGCATCTTTCTTGTACTTGCAAAGATGACAATCTTTCAATTAGATTTTGACAGCTGGTTTTGCAGCTCTTAATGCATTTAGCGGATGTTTGTCACCCAAATGGATCTATTACCTATTTATGTTGCTCATGTTCTCAAACCCAGAGTTATTTTCTGAACACATGGTTGCTAAGTTATGTTTGTTTGGTTTTATTCTGTAACCTTTAAATACATCACTGATTACAGAATTTAAAGACAGCTAGAGGTTGTCACTGTAATTGTCAGCTGCGTAGGAGATGTTTTGAAATTAATATGTTATTTTCAAGAAGAAGAAATAATTATTTTCAGTTGCTGTCACTTTGATAAGGGTTCATGTAGCTAGCAATAATAAAGACAATCCTTAGCACTGAATTAAAACTAATACATAGGGTCACTAAGGGGGCAGGTGGACAAAATACACTCAAGAGTAAAGAACAAGCTCCTAAGAGGCCCATGGCCTTGGGGGAAGTAAAAGTAGAGCAAACTTACTGGTCAGCAATGGCAAGAGGTTAGCAAAAAGAAAAGAATCTCTAAAAAGACTTTATTGATGACAAAACCAGAGGTATGATTCTTGAAATGAATGTTCTGGTTTAAAATAGCTCCAATATGTATCTGACTCAAAATGGAGGGGCAAACAGAAGAAGATAACTGTTCTTAGTTGTATTTTGGATCTTCTGAACTTCGACTAATTGGTTGGTATTTCTTCAAATAAGAGTGGACTTTTTCTTCATGGTATACATAAAGCATTGTCCTTTATACGTGAGTGATTGAATACTATGTCTTCAGTGATTCACCTGATGTTTGCTTCTGCTAATATATTAATATATATATTTACTGAGTATTTTTCTTTATTTTTGTAAGATAATTTTGATGTTTGTGGTCTTTATTACATACACACACACAATATATGCATCTATTTATGTGTATATATAGCTATATGTGGAATATGAGTGGTAGAAATAAAGAAGAAAAAAACAAGTACATTATGAATTCAATGAATGAATGCTTCTGTGTTTGATTATTGCTTATCAAGTACATTTCCCTTGATAGTGAGAAAATATCAGACATAATGTGCTTATGCAAAATTATTTTTCCCTCTTTGCATACCCATCTTATGCCTTGAATGAGATTAGGATGCAGAGTGAAAGTGGGAGCTGTAAGACGAGTGTGTGATCAGGTAACTGAAAGTTGTTTCCCAGTTCCCAGAGTGACAGAATGATGGTTTTAAATAAAAATCTAAACATGACAGCTTCTTATATCGGTGTGCTTGATTTAATCTAATCTGTTCAAATTTAGCCTTTTATTATAGAGCTCTCAATGAGTTGAATTAAGGTCTTTCATTAAGAGAAGGGTTAAAAATAACTGTACGTAAATTGGGTCTTCAGCTTTGGAGACATTCAGACATTGACTTGGACGAGGTTGTGAACAAAGAGATTTAACTTTGCATTTAGACCATCATCAGAGGATTGAACCAGAGGACCTTCAGAGGTCCCTTCCAGCCTCAATTATGCTGTGTTGTGTGATAATAAATCTTCTGAATAACGTCAAAGAAGTGAACATAATCCTTTTTATCTTTTATTTTACAGAAATTATTATGTTAATTCTAATCTCTGCTTTGTTATAGGTAGCCTACAAGGTACAAGGGAAAGATGCACTACTAAGATGGATTTAGAGCTCAAATGAGCAATTAGGAATAGATTACTTTTCCTGACTTTTATTTCCCTGCTTGTATTTGGTCTCAGTACTTCCCTCCATGCCATGTTTAAGGTTGGGAATTGGAACTGAAAGGCTGATCAGAACCTCTCAGCCTTCCCTCTTCTTACATCTCTTCCTCTATCACTGATTTATTTCTAGTTCCTCATTTGCCATTGTTGCTGTTGCCAAGGCATTGGTGTCAGCCCAGCCCATAGATTAGGATGTTCATGTTCAATTTATTATGTTGGTCAGTTTGCTACATCTTTCCTGAGGAAACAACTTACAAAAAAGGAATCTTGGCAATCCACTGATTATATCACAACCACACCTGAGCAGAACGGCAGAAGAAAAGAAAACACACTTTTCAAACCCCTGGGATTTTTTTACATCCAATTTCAGATACTGATGGCAACATTAGAGATGTCAGAACTTCTCAAAAGATTCCTCAAAATAATTTATATTGAAACATGTCAGGCAAACTTATTAGAAAGCCACTAGTGGATCTCTTGATAATAAATAGACTAAGTAGGAAATAAATAAATAAGCCATGACACATCTAAATTGTAATTTCCAGTTAGTCTTGTAATATTCATACATGCATTTACACACACATGCATACAAACATACATGGAAGAAAAATATAATATTTCCTAATCGTAAGTGAGCAATCATTTTTGCAAGACTACTATGCAGTTTTCTTACTGGTGAGTGGAAAAAAATCCAAGCCAACAACAGTAACAAAACCCCAAAAACAACAAAGAAGTTGAGAAGGCAAATGGTAGTTTCCATAACACAGAACTTTTATATAGGAGTAAAAAGAAAGATGTGATTTGCTGCAAATTCCAGAAGTTTGATTAAAATATCATTGCACAATAAATTATTATCAGAAATCGTATATGGAAAACCAGGTTTTTTGTTTTTTTTTGTGTTAGCAGGGTTAAGGTAGCAATTGATTAAATGTAGTGTCTGGTACAGAGTAGTGTGCACATGGCTGTGAGGCACAGGAATGTGTGAAATATTCCAGCATCTGCTATTCGACTTCTTTGATTGAATTATCTCTCTATACAAGTGTGTTTGTGCATATGCATGCAAATGTAACCATGTATAAAAGCATACATGCATATACACGTTGTCCTTATATGACTACCCTTAGTGGGAACTTAAGACACGAGGATCCAGTGGTTTCCCCTCTAGTCTTTAGTCATCGCTAACAGCAAAGCCCATGCCAACCCAGACTTCTGCATTTCACTGAGTGACTGCTGTTTCCAGATGCCTTGGTAAGACTAACCCTTTTGTTGCATTCTCTGCTGTGGGGGAGCTGAAAGCATTTTAGTGTCTGGTAACTAAGCTGTATTGACTCAGGAGTCAGAAAAATTATTTACCATTTTATGGCTTCCTGGGTTTTTTTCCCATGACCTGTTACAGTCAGTTATGCAATCACATTTTCACTTGCACAAGCTAGGTTTTTTTGAAGTCTGCTGTCACAAAACGTTTTTCTAACACCCATAGTTTCCCTCCCTCACAGTCTAAAAGGAAGCTTTTTATTTCATTCTTTAAAACAGAAGGTCACAGTTAAGATCAACCTGGAAAACTATAAAATGCTTAATCTACTATTTGCTTGTGTTTCTTGGCCTACTGCTACCGTCAGAAAACACTCCTAGAAAATGTCCTGGTATAATGTTACTTATCTGGCATTTCTAGAGAGCGTTATTTGCTTGCATTCAATCATTCATTCTTAATTGCAAAAGGGCTTTCAAGCTCTCAGATGGAAAGCAATATAGAACTGCAAAACATTATAATTAATAATGCACATGAAAATTAAATGTTCTGTGAAGCACAGGTAACAATTTGTTTATATGTCTGTCCAACCCTTTTTTTTTGCTGCAGTTCTTAAGGAGATTTGTGGAACTGAAAAGTAATTTGTGTCACCAAGGTGCTCTTCCTAAGCTTTTATGCTCTCTTTTCAATGAACCACGTAAGAAACTCATGATTTTGGAAAGGCTCAGCTTCTGTACTGTAAATGGCTGTGCAATAGGAACTGTGAAAGTGTGGTTCATGAACAATTGACAAGTTGTTGCAGAATATCTGAAGCTTGTTTTCATCTTCTTATTTATCTGAAGCTTATTTTTACTCCTTTCTAAGTCAAAATAAATATCAATTTAAAGTTATTTTCTTTTGCAATATTTATTTTTAAAAATATATATGGAATTAGCTTTCAGTTAATCAGCTAAGCAAAGAATTAAATAATTCCACATATATTATATTTCATCTTGTCTTTATCATCAATGTTCACATGCCAGCCTTACAATCCCTGTATTTTTTTAAATTTATAAATGCAGAAAAAAATAGTCATGATGCCATAGTTAACACTAGCTAAGAGTCAAAATCTGGATTCCAAGATGCATATAGAAGTGTATAATTTATTAAATCATTATATTTCTTTTTTGTTAAGAAATTACTTCTTTTGTTGTTGTTGTTTGCAATGTGTAATATGAAACAAAATGGTCTATTTTGTTAACAAAGTTGGATGTAATTTTTAATTTTACTTTATTTAAGTCTAATTCATTCTTAATAAGCTACTTTGAAAAACTGTATAGGAGGGGCGAAAAACCATTTTATTCAAGAAAAAAACCCCATATGGATATTTCAATGGTAACTGAAGGTAAGAAGTTTCAGTAGAAATTCTTTTACTGTTTACAGCAAAAATAAAAATCAAAGATAAAGAGTTGATAATTTAAAAACTTAAAACAGAAGTTAATATAAGATCTTAGCAAAAATACACCATGTGCAGTGTTTGTCATGTTATCTCACCATCATTAATGATCTAAAGAGAAAAAGAAATAACTCCTTCAGTGAAAACACATATGTTAAGAACATGTGACATTCTTTTCACTGAAATATGGCATTTACTTTTTACTGCTTTAAAATAATGACACCTTCCTCTTTAGAAAATCATTACAACTTCTATTAAAATTAGAGCCAAAGCGTTTGAAATAAAATGTATACAATATGCTACCATATGAATGTTCCATACTGTGTTCATACAGTAGTGTTGGTCAAGATTGCAGCATTTAATACTGGAGTTATTTACAGCATGTGACATCATAGTTTGAATTTTCACAAATGGTTAAATGCAGTCAAAAATTATCAACAGATATGGCTGAAACAATATGTATAATGGGATTTTATCAACGTAATTGGCATTATGTTAGGGAAAGGTACTTCTATATTTAAATTAAATTTAATTTTCTACATTGTTAAAATGTAAGATATTTGTAAGAGTAAATTTGCAATGCAAAATTCTGACACCTCATTCTGAAAAATCTTAGTGTCTCTTTCTTTACGAAAAAATTGAAAAATGCTTTAATCTATCACTTTCAGATAAAAAAATACCATATGGAAGAGTTCCTGCTTGCACTCGGCTTTATGAATAATACCAAACTCATCACAGAACTCAATTGTAGGAATAAATATTGGGAAGAGGCATCCATAGCTAATTAAGTATCACATTCTCTTCTGCCAGAGTTCATCAGCTCTTACAATAGGCATATTTTGGAACTATGCCACTTTTTTAACAAATACCACCTGTCTCTCTGCTGGAGACAAGGAGACATCTCTCAGGCCTGATAGGTTTCAAATCCTCTAAGTACAGTGAAAGAAACTTTACCTGAGTTGGAAGCAATGAATCGAAGGAAATCTCAGCTAGTTACAATTTTGTTACAATTTTGTTACAATGTCTCTCTCAGCATTTAATTAATAAACACACTGTTCTAATGGTTTCCAACAGATTCAAGAACTGTGTATATCATCCACTGTTTTAATGGACTTGCTGGACTGGTTGCCTCCTCCTAGTCTGGCTCCAGACTTCTCTGTGGCACTAACTTTTTTAAAAATCTACTGTTGTCTTCTTGTTCTTTTTTGTCTTTTTAGTGAAATGAAACCATAAATTTTGTTCAAGAAAACTTCTCAGAAGTTGTTCAAAAGTCAGAATTTCTTTTCAATAACTCAAGGGGAAAAAAATAAAGGAAAAGAAAAAAGAGCTCTAGTTCTGAATGCAAAGTAAAGATTTCTCAGAGAAAGGAAACTTTCAAGTGACTTTCACCCTTTTATCTACAGGTGATTCAACCTGACATCAGCTGTGTGAGTGGTGAGTAGTGCTTTCAGGGAATTAGGATCAGGTTGAAGTGTCCTGGGAACTTCACTGAAGGCATCAGAGGAATTCCCTAGATTGGAACTGATATCTCTAAACAGTCTGAAAGCTCTGCAGAGTTCAAGATCTTCAGGTCAGTCTTCTCTTTCTTAGTCTACTGAAGACCCTCACCAACTTTCAAGCAGTGGCAATCTTCCTTGGGTAGCTTCTCCTGTGCAACATCATTTCTCCTGCTTACCAAGCTATTTATGGCACAGACCAGTGAGGTTCCATCATCAAGTTGTATCTTGCAAAAATGTAGACAGTACCAGAGAAACATTTTCCATTATTGTCTGAAAGTTTCACTAAATAACCCAGCTTGAAGATTCAGATGATCAAAAACTTGGATAAGTCAGTTCTTACCACTGAGGATTTCTTTCTGATGTTGTAGCCCGTGGTAGATCTCATTTGCAGGCAATTGGTCTTGGACTTTTTCCGTGCATCTCCAGTGAAACTGTGAGGGGAGTAGGGGATACATATGAAGTTTTAACAAAAATTTACCTGCTTAGAAATAAATCTGTTGCTACCCAGAAAGTCCACACAGAATTATTTACTTGAACATTTTTTTTTATCATAAAAGGAATAAGAAATAGATGTTATGTAGACAAAAAGCTGCTTTAAGCAGAGCTTTCCCAATTCACCAACAGAGGCAATAGAAAACTCATTCCTCCTGGGATGCAATTGTACATTACAGTAATTTTTTTTCTGAGCTATAATATATTCTGTGGTTATTCCACAGGTTTTAACAGGAGAGAGAAGAACATCTTGGCTTTAGCATTTTCACATATTGTAGTGGATTGCAGTTGTTTTTCTATGCAAGAAGCATACGAAAAATGCTTCTCCAATTTAAAATTTTTAGGATAAAAATGCACACAGAATTAATTACCTCAGACCACAAGCTGTACTGAAGGTGGATCTGGGAGGTATAGGAGAAATTTGACTTCTGGCAGAACTTGCCAATAATTTTTCAATACAAGCAATTAATCTTTGTCAACAATTAGTATGACAGACAAAATTGGCTTAAATGATTAATCTACTCTCACAGTGACATAACAGCTGACGAACCTGGCCATATAGGTTATAAAGTCAAAATGAAAAATGAATGGCATTATGCAAATTTATATAAAGTCAAAGAGTGGAGGGGAAAAAAAAATCAATCTTTCCAGTGAATTCTCTTAAGAATGACTGTTCTGACAGTGAAAAGGGACATATTAGATACATTGGGAAGCTAATCCCTTTGTAGTTTTATCACAGAAAACTGCTGCTAACAGGAGTTATAGGGACATTTGCATTAAAAAAGCTGATTTTTCTCCCAGTGAAACAGTTTATTTACAGCAGAAATGCAGCTGTGCAAGAAGCAGAGTGAGGATTAACAATTTGGAAAGGATGAAGAGAGTCTGATAAAACTATTTCATACGAGATAAGAATTAATTATGCATACATAACACAAGACTTCTGCTCTTGTGGAATGTCTCCACTTGGGAGTGTCTCCATACTTCAGAACTTGGTCAACCTCTGATTTCTCCCAGCTTGTAGTGAGGTGTGCTGGTTTTGGCTGGGGTAGAGTTACTTTTCTTCACAGTGGCATGTATGGTGCTGTGTTTTGGATTTGTGCTGAGCACAGGGTTGATAATATAGAGATGTTTTTGTAATTACTGAGCACTGCTTACACAACGCCAAGGCCTTGTCTGCTTTTTGTACTGCCACACTGGTGAAGAAGTCAGGGGTCATGTGAGACTGGGAGGAGACACAGCCAGAATAGGTGACCCAAAGGGACCAAGGGAATAGCTCGTACCATATGGCATCATGCTCAGTATATAAAGCTGGGGGGGAAACAGAGAGGAAGGGAGGAGGTTTGCAGTGATGACATTTGTCTTCCCAAGTAATTCTTACATGTGATGGGGCCCTGTTCTCCTGGAGTTGGCTGAACACCTGCCTGCCCGTGGGAAGCTGTGAACTAATTCTTTGTTTTCTTTGCTTATGTACATAGCTTTTGCTTTACCTATTAAACTGTCTGTATCTCAAACCATGAATTTTCTGGCTTTTATCTTTCCAATTTTCTCCCTAATCCTACCAGTGGAGGAGTGACCGAGCTACTGCGTGGGGCTTGATTGCTGGCTGGGGTTAAACAACGAAATTGGGTAAAACTGAAATATGTGTAAGCCTTTTACCCCATCACAGAAAAATAGCCCAGACCTTGAGATCTGTGATTTACCTTAGTTTTCTATATAGGAAGAATGAAGAAATATAAATTGCAAAGACAGTACTACAAATGAACTTTAAAAGGCAAAGCATTGATAAGGCTTTGGATTTTGTAATTGTGAGAAATGCTCATACTTACCAATGAAATTCAGAATGGGACAAAGTCATCGAAGTAAAACTAAACCTTTATATAAACAGTTCGGTCGAACCGGGTGTGCCTCTCTGGCCCAAGAGACAGACCCCCAGCAACAAGAGACAGAGGTTTTTATACCCTATCCTGGCCGGGGGGGGAACCTGCTTCCATTCCTATTAGCTAGTACTAGGAAGCTTAAAATCTGGCCAGATCTGCCTACCTGCCCAAGACCCCCACCCCCCAAAAAGGGTGTGAAGAACAAGTTTGAACTAACTGTTAGAAACTGAACTAAACACCTATCCCCCCTGCAATTCCTTTGGCTTCAGCAAAACTCCATTTCCGACATGATCAATATAGGTACTTGCATAAAAGCTTATTGTATGAAAATTACTTTTGATTGTCTAGTTTGTACAACTTGTATTTATTTACTTATGTTTGTAAAAATAGGTAACCCTCCAATGATTATGTCCTATGCTTATCAAAGGTAATTACACCATACATTTGAAAGAAACACAGTACTTCTCTGAAGTTTAAATCTGCTGTGAATGCACAGTGACAGTAATGTTTGTGAGAAGCTTTGAACTACTCACTGTAATCAGAAGTTTCATCATTTGACATGGTAGAGCCACAGTATTTTGCTTCCTCTAATGTCAGAGTATGTAAGGCTGCTGTTCTATTAGAAGTTTTTGCTACCAGTGCTAGAGATTTTCTCAGTATTTTCACTCCCTTAATAAAATAATAATAATAAAAAAAAACCTTTAGAAGGACTCACAAAATTGACTATGATCTTCCATTTTGTTTCATTTTATGAGTAATTTAGTTTCAGCCAAAATTAAACACCCTTTTAAAAACATGCGTTGCAGACTCTGATTTCTATTCCACAGCTACTATGTATAAATTTATTTTGCATAAGTGTATTTTCTCTAGCAATGCAAAGCACTCAAGACACAGATCACGACATTGCCATGCTTGGTGTGCTTACATTTTCTAAGATCAGAGAGCAGGTTGTCAGAGCAGTTAGCAAATGTGCTTCTTCAATTCAGTGTTTTAGAGTTTTCCTTTAACATCTCTCAAGCATAATCAAGAAGGAAATTATCTTGTCAGGACCATCAGAGTTCGGTTTCCTCTCTAGAAGCTTGTAGGTTTACAGTGTTTTATTTTTCCCCAATGCAAATCATTCTGCCCTGCCCTTTCCTTTTACTAACCCATTTTGAGGAGAATTGGAAATTAAATTCACAGTTTGATATGTACCTGTGTTTTAGCAGCAAGTAAGGTCTGTCCCAGCTCAAAGGCTTCTAAAATTAAATTCCTGGGGGTTTTTTTCCCATTTTTTTTCCCATTGCCATTGTAATTAGTATCCTGCTTTCTTTAGTATTTTGGCCATTATTTGTAAGTAGTGAAGTTCTTTTCTTTGAATGCAGGGAGGAAAGAAGAGGGTGAGAAACAAATGTATAAAATGCAGTAATTTCATCTCTGTGAAAGGGAAACCCTAGACTGTGATCTAGGAGATCTAAATTGTTCAGCAGATGCTGTTTGTCAGAAGTATTTGAATGGAAGAGAGACCTAAGAATGATTTCTTAAGGTAAGGTTACTGACTAGGACAGCTAAAGTAGCTTGTTAAGGGACTCTTGGATAGAGAGTAAAGAGGTAAAATACACTTCTTTTAGCTATTAAGCTCTGGATGGACAGCAGCATAATGTAGCTCTGAAAATAAGGAAGTAAAAAAAAAGATTAAGTAAAATATATTTTATTATATATGTTCTATTTTATTATATATATATTATATATATAAAATATATTTATATTTTACTTTGCTTTAAGAAATATGCCTTCTTATTGAGTGGTCTGAGGACTG
Organism: Dendrocincla fuliginosa; assembly: GCA_035047845.1. Classification (NCBI taxonomy): domain Eukaryota; kingdom Metazoa; phylum Chordata; class Aves; order Passeriformes; family Dendrocolaptidae; genus Dendrocincla; species Dendrocincla fuliginosa. The sequence continues at coordinate 82,264,297 of JAWWMO010000083.1, read as the reverse complement.
AGGTTGCCAAAGATAACATGCTTCAATAAAAAAGTAGAAAAGAATGAATAATAAACTGTTGTAAGAAAGTAACATGGACCTCTGTGTCAGCAAACAACTAGGTTTTTAAATTATCTCATTTCCTTAGTCTGAAATTAAGGTACTTCCATACCTTATTTGACTTTGTTTTGGAAGGACAAAAGTAGTACTTCTGCTGGCTTTGTGCTGGGTTTACAAGGCAAATGGGAAAAGGAAGCAAAGGGAGAGCCTGTATTAAGATTATTGCATTTTGGATCAATTGATTTTTGTATCACTGTTTCAATTCTGCAATAAAATCTGCTCCTGAGCAGCTCTCCTCCCCCTTGCGTATCTTAAGGTAGGAAAAAATGCCAAAGGGGAGATCTTGGTACTTACATCCTTTACGTGGGAAGGGGTACTGTAGACCTAGTCTGGACACGACACCTTACCTTCTGAAGACAATTCAAAAGCTTGTTGCTAAGTTAACTGTTTTATCCCTTTTCTAAAAGGAAATAGTTCTTTCTGTACTCTTGAGGGTCTTTGCTGAGATCAAGCATTTTTACATGTAAGGGGCACTGAGTGTATTGGCAGGTCAGTGTCTTCTTGCAGGAATTCTTTCGAAAGGTCAGCTTCTCCTGGATCAGGACAGAAATGGTCTTGTCATGTCCTTGTCAGTCACTTTAAAACCTGTCAGTTCTTTCTACTGGCCTCCTGAGAATTGAACGTGCTACAAAGCTGTTTATTGTGCTTTTAATAAGACATATAGCCGTGGTTGGTTACATCATTATAATCTGGTCATGAAGTTCAACAAGTCTTCTCTCATAAGGGGATGACAGAAGGAATATTGTGAAAGGTGCTCTTTTAAAAACTCCTCTTTTTATCGTGATAGAGGGTGTAACAATTCATAGCTTCAAGGCCTAAGTTGAATGAAATTTGTTTAAATATTATAAAGCAGAAATAATCTTTCTTCCTATTTATCTTTAGAACCTTAATGTTTTAGATGTAACCTTTTCAGTCATTTTTACATGATCAAAATATTCTCGTCTTCTGTTTGCTTGTTAATCTTACACAAAAACTGAATGAAATATGAATCAGTGGACACTACCCTAAAGGGCTTGGAAAAACCTGGGTACATATTTCAGATTTTCTCTGTGACTTTACATTTCTTAATCTTTTCAAGGCTTTAGTTCTCCATTTGGAAAATCAGGATTTGGTGGGGTTTTGCCTCATACAAGTAAGGCCTGTGAAATGCCTCAGTATTAAAATCTCCATGGCCAATAACCTACATAAACAGTAAACAGTCATTACACTGGTAGTTGAAGCTTTAAGAAAAACACCATATGTTTTGGGACTCACAATAATGCTATGAAAAGTGGCAGCGTGACAATACTGGCTGTGTTTGCACATCGTCAGGACAGGCTGCCTGGAGAAAGCCCACACAAAATTTTCAAAGGGTCCTGGAAAAAGATCCAAGAGAAATGATGTACTCCTAGACATTTTGTTTATGAAAAAAAAAAAGAAAATTTTTACTTTAGCTTAAAGGGGTTTACAGAGGAAGAATTTAAAGCACTCCATGAAAAAAGCTGGACACTGAGGCATTTCTTCAGATTTTCGTGTTGGGGCTTCCCACGAAGTGAGCATTAAGACAATCACCTTGGTTGGTTTGTCTGTTTGTTCATCCACAGCAGCATGGTGGGTTCCTGAAATAAGAAAGGATCACTGTTTGTGGAGCTGTTCTCTTTTGAGACTCTTCTCTACCAACTCAGCCAATGAGGCAAATCCTCAGGAAAAAGTACCTTGTAAGAAAGAGTCTGTGTTGGAGTTAGTAAGGGCTTGGAAGCTGATATGTTTGGACTCCTTCTTACCATGACAGAGTCTGGCTCCAATGTGCCTAAAACATTAGATTCCCTTTACCTCTAATAAAATCTGAAGCAGAAATAGTTCAAAATAAATACTTCACATCTAAAATAATGTGGTTGCATTTACAAAGGTATGCATCACAGAAGTGGGTGGACAAGATAGAATCAGCAATAAAAACAGCTACATTCACTCTTCTTAGTAACTGTAAAACACCTGAAGTATCCATTCATTTATTTTGCTTTGTCTCTTCAAGGTGGTTTTTAATGTACTCCTTATTGTGGCTAGTTTGTAGAGATGACAGTGTTGGAAACAAAAATTTCAGGGTTCTTTTTTTAAATTGCTTAAGATGGAGTTCAAAGTGAAAAACAAAAAGTCACCAGAAATAAACTTAAAATTAGCGTTAACAAATTCCAAAGAGATTTTAGCTGTTTAGTATCCTCATAAGGTAAACAATTTTACTTGCTTCCATCAGTCTAGCTTACTGAAGCCAAACAGAAAGCAAAGAAAGTGCTTAAAATTTCCTCTCTACTTTTATGGCTTTTTTTTCATAATATGTTGCTATGATCCTTCAAAACCTAGTTCATCCACTCATGATGTGGGTAATAACATGTACTATTTGAAGGTGAATAGTACAAGAAATGTTGAAGGTTGAGTTGGTTTTGTTTTCATTCCCTACTACTCTCCATGTCATATTGATCATAGTTCCTCAGTAATCATGCAATACCTTAATTACAAACAACAAATGAAATGAAGAGGGAAGACAGGAAACAGTATGTTGTTAAAACCTTATGTATTTATTGTCTCTCAAGACTTTATTAATAGTCATTCATTTTCATTAAGTGATACCAATATGGATAATTCTTTCAGTTAATAGGTTGTACAGAGAAAAAGAGAATAAAGACCCCCTCTGAAACTTTGATTAGTCTAGGTACTTTGATGGAAAATCAATGTATTTGACCTCAGAGCCTCTTATTCTCGTTAAATATGCATGGCATAGTTTAGCTAAAACTAGAAGAAAAACAGTGTGAACTAAAAATCCTCCAACTTTTACTTACACATCAGTCTCTGGGTCTCTGTCAATATGGTGTTAACCTAACACAAATGCAAAACAGTGGAGTGACTCTGCAGACCAATTCCACAGCTGTAATATCTCCCTAGAACAGAAATCACATGCTGTGTCTGGATCTTTGAATAAAAGACAACCAGCTTGAAGTCTATGAGTGCAGGTAAGAGTCACAGAACTGATGTGCCAAATGTTGCACACACATGCTTAAATGAATTAAGAAACTGGGCATTGAACCTTGAACTCTTTCCATGCTACTTCCATCAGAAACAACCTACTTATTTCATTCTGTCAAGACATTTTCCACAATCTCTCATAAGGAGTGAAAAATGCAAAAGTAAGTCATTATGAAAGTAATCTAAGCAGTACATACAAGAACTCTCTTAGTTATCAGCTCCTACTGTGATTTTCTTAGGAGGCCTAACTTCTCTGTCTATACCTCCTTGGAAACTGAATAGGTGCCATTAAGATTTTGTGATTTTGTGGGTTTTCCTCAGCAAAGTTACTCACTTTTTAATGTAGTAAGTAATGAATATAACTGCCTAAAAATAAATGTCATAAGGATTGAGATGGTTTAGTCAAGTGAAAACTTTCCTTTTAGATTAAAAAATGATGTGGCTATAGTATAGAAAGTTGTGGTCATTACAGTGGGCTAGCTCTATGATAGTAATGAAGTGCCAGTACCAAAAATCAGGCATTACCAAAATTTTAATGGTACTTGTCATTGTAATCAGGCCAGTGATTTTTAATGAGGAACCTGGCTTGCATGATTTAATTGTGAAAGTTTGTGAAGGATGTGCTGCTAGGGATGTGACTGTATGTCATCAAGACAAAGGCCTGACTCCTGTACACTGCAATTTGTTCGACAATTTTTCACTCAGAATGTATGTATTTGTACAATGCAAATGATAGTCTGACTAATGTGGAACTTGTCAGTATCGTAATAGCAACAGTCATTCAAAAAAACAAGAGAGAGTAAAAATCTAACCTGTAAACCTTTCTTCAGATTTAGAGAAAAAAGAATCACAAAACAAAACAAAACAAACAAACAAAAAACCAGCTTGGGGTGTATCAATGAGCTAGGAAGACTGGGAAAAAAAGCAGAGTGAGAGAGATTTAGAGAGAAAAGAGGCAAATTTATTTAGTTACATTTTTGATTTTGGAACTATGAGCAAAAAAGTTTGAAACATATCTTGTCCTTCTCAGGACTGCTGGAAACAGCATAGGACAATAAGTAGTTACTGTACAGATCTCGTGAAAATTAAGCAGTTTCTTCAGAACTGCAGTAACTTCAGCTACTAACCTTTGTTAGTTACTGAATGTATCAAGAGCCTGAATTAACCCAAGAAAACCTTGTATAGATGAGGAAAAAACCAAAACACCAGGTATTAGGTTTTTCCTGCAAGTCGAAGATGAATACTGACCTCATGACTCCTGATAGTTTAGGAGATGTCACAGTAAGAGCTCACTTTCTGTTCACCTTTGCAAAGAGGGTTTATCATCCAAAGTGGTGATCTAGGAAACAATGTGTGGTGAATATGGATGCTCTCTGTAAGGTTCCTGTATAAAACAGCTCAGCTGCTGTAAAATCCACTTATAGCACTTCATCATGAACTAGTAAAACTGTATCAAAGTCCAAGGGTCATAAGACCTGAGGCCAAAGATGCCTCAAGGAATAACTATTTCTTTGGTAGACGTTGCTTGTCTCATGACCTTGCCTCTACTGTGTGTCATTTGAAACATTGGCCTCATTCAGGACTGTCAGTGTATGGATTTGCTCTTATCACAAGTTGAGACATTATCATTTCTACATAATATGTAAGTGGCAATAGCATGAGCTGGTCACATCTATGTGAAGCTTTAGTCTGCTGTAAGAATCGCTATCCAAACAAGATTTGTGCAAAACCATTATATCTTGTCAGATGCCATTGGGAAAAAAATGGATCTGTGCATTTTTCTGGCTCTTGGTCTGTAATCAGGGAAGGGAGGAGGCTTCTTACCTGCTGAATAAGGTGACATCAGGAGGATTCTTTATGCAAACAAGTTATCTCTTTTCAAAAATAACAGTGTATGTCCAACAAAGCAGAAAGGAAAAAGAAAGAAGCTCTTCACTTCTTTTAGAAAAGGACTTAAGGTCTACAGATAGGACCTTGTACATTAAAGTAACCATTCAATATTAACTAACTTTCAGTTGCCTCATCCTGACAAGAGCTGCCACATCCACCAATGTGCCTTCTTGGGTGACAGCTGAATAAAAATTTATATCTTGCTTTATAGAGTGTGGTAAATGTTAATTGCTCACTGTAACTTCCTAAGAGAACTTCAAAATCTATGTCCTTCTAGAAGCAGTACTTGGGAACAATCATGTAGCAGGGTAAGCAAACTATACCACACCTTCTTGCTTCAGGCTATATATGAATCTGCTTTCTGACAGCTTACCATTTGCAGAGTCAGGCCGACCAGATCAAAGTCACAAAATGAGGGCTTATAATTTTTCTGTAGGCAGTAGTTATCCAGGTACTGTGGCCAGAAGTAAAACTTTAACCATGAGGGCAGCCCTAATGAAATGGGAACAGGAAGACAGACCAGGTCCCACAGAAAGCAAGTCTTGATCCTCCTAAAATTTGGATTTATTTTGCAAAGGTCTGTAGTGTCAATACACAGCTTTAAAATAGAGGAGCAGGGGTTCAGTAAAGAAAATGGTAGCTACAGCAGATCCACTCAACACACCACACTATTGTCCCGATGATAGATTTGCTTTACCTTTGTAGTCTTCTGGAGTTATTTCTTCTGGAAATGACACCGTAATACTTTAAAGGATTTGAGAATTCCTAGGGAGTACATTTCCATATTCTGCAACTCTGCCAAGAGCAAGGGGCCAGTGAAGATATGCTAATTTTACAGTACCTGTAATGAAGCCATGTCCAGTTAGCCATTAGGAGAAGCTGTGTAGTTTGCCACATTTACTTTTGTTGACTGAGAGAGGAAAGTAGGTATACCTTGTGGAGCTACTACGATTGTAAGCCTATCATTACTGAGTTTCAATTTTCTTACTGCTTTTTTTGTGACACAAAGGATTTACAGTATTGTGTGTGACACTGTTATGTAATAAAAAGGGCAGAAAGAACATTTCTCCTTAGTTATATTGTAAAGTATGATTAGCAGCAAGTGGTGGACAGTGTCATTCTTTATTTCTCACTGACTGTCTAGTTATCAAAGGCCAAGTGAGAAAACTTTATGCCTAGATTTTAACTTAAAGAGCATGGACTGTAAGAATACAGGCTAAGGCTTGCATGAAATAAAAAGCAAGTGGAGGTTTTCTGCTGCTTTGTGTACCTTTAAATTTATTATTAAAATATTTGTTTGTGACTATATTCAGCTGGGAAAGGAACTGGGGTAGTCTGAAAATAAAATACTTTATAACAGGAGGTCACGGTCTTCAAGGAGAGAAAGTTACTAGACTGCATAAGAAACATTAAATAGCCATTGCAGATGTCCTCTGGGGGAAAAAAAATATCACAACCTTAATAGGGGTTAATTTGTTGATTTTACTTTCTCCTTAAATTTTCCTCATTACCTGAGATATTTACAAGGAAAAGATCTTTGTGTACTTGAAATTTTTCTATGTCAGTTCTGAATAACAGGACAGACATCTAAAATATCCTATATTTATCTTTTCAGAAAGATTTTTTTTGTGAACAACAATAACAATTCTGTAATCATGAACATAGTTGCAGTTCTTTACTACTATCAGCAGTCCTGTTGAAATCTGTGACAATGTCAATGTTTGGCATTATTTGAGACAGGGTCACAGAGAATATCTTTTACTAAACCACTTAAAGTTGTTAGAAAATTCTAACATGCTCTTGGATTATTTAAGACATTTCTAGTTTCAGAAGGGAAATAATGTATGATAGCTGCATTGCATCTGCAATGACATTACTCCTTTAACTATATTTGAATAAGTGACTGAAAGCCTGAATCTTAATAAAAAAATTATGCCTGAAAGCCTCAAAGCCTCTGCATCACCTCTGCAGATGTAGCACCATGAACACTTTTTTTTTTCTAAGTACTATTTGTTTAAACAGCTTTGGAATGCACATCAGTGTCCTATTTCCACATTATCCCTTCACGTGCAGAGCTATAAATATGCATAAATCACAGAGGGAACCTGAGTTAGTAAATAACAGAAATAAAAAATAACCTTAATAGAAAACCACCATCTTACTTTTAAATCAGACGTGATTCCTATCCCACAACTTCTATCAGCACAAGTAAGTGGGTAGTATGATCACAAGAATAAAGAGGAAGGAGCAAAAGTTAAGATTTGTTAAATTGACCCATTATTGAATGAACAGTTTGTGAAATTCTACCGTGAGATCTACCTACATCTTAGAGAACTCCCCTCCCATCTGCTTAGCAGCACCTGCCATCATGCTTTTAGATACAAAAATCAGTCTCACCTGGCTGAAACTGCAATGAAATCCTTGATTATCCCAGATAGAATTTTTTTTTAGGAAATCAGGATTAATAGCTCTGACCCTTGTAATGACTGTACTGGGAATTTTAAGAGTTGATGAAACTGTGACACGGGGATGGAATTTATATGTGTACACATGGGGGAGGGTAGGTGGTAAGAAATGCGTAGCCCCATATTATGGATTACTTAATACAGAACCCGACAAGACAATGATGGGAAATGGCTAGTGTACCACCGCACCTTAACCCAATTGAAACTGAAACTTGGTTTACACTGTGAATGAGAAATACAGTATGGTGCCTCTTAGCACCCTTCAGGGACATTTGTTCACAGCTGACTCAAGGAAGATTACAATCTGTTGAATCATCATTCAGTCTTTCATAAACAAGTAAGTAATCTGTGAAAAGCTTCCATATGACTAAGAAATGTCTTGATTTTTCTATAAAGATGTCAGACATTATAAAGAACAATATAACTGTGGAATTACTTGCTGAAATAAGAAATTATGGTTTTGATATCATAATAAAACTATTCATTGACAACAGCTTTATTTTTTGAAGACAGAGGTGAAGAAAACAAACGTATCTGCCACACAGACAAAGGCTCATTTTATAAATAGTCAGCAGTAACACTAAAAAAATACACACACATGTGCACACACAGACATAAAGGACAGTGAAATATATGTCAGCACCATAAGTTGTTTCTAAGTGAGGGGCAAGTTCCTTTGGTGATATAAGTCAATGCATCTCTGCTGGTTTCATGAACTGCACTGATTTAAGCTACACTGAAAATCCAGCTTTCCGACAGTTTTGCTGGAGTTATTCCTGGCACACAAATGTATCCTTAAAGTTCAAATGAAGACATAATTCTGTGCTCTTATGTCAAGAGTTACCTGTCTATAAAGTATTATGAAAAAAGTGACATCTAATAGACAATAAAACCTCGTGGGAATGAAACCATGTCCCCTTGATTCAGTTAACAGTATAAGTTGCTTCCTGAGAGTTTAATTGATTGCCTTGATCTAAAGTGGGAGTAATTCCAGTTTACCGTGCTAAGAAGCAAATTAGATACCATAAAATTATTTCCTGTATTTTCACAAGTTACTATTAAACTTCCCCTATTCAATCAATTACTTGTGTTCCAGACTTTTATCTACCTTAGCTCAGTGGTATTTTGAATATTTTAATTTGTGGATTTAAAGAAAAAAAAAATAAAAAATCACAGTCCCAGACTCCACAAAGCTCTTTGTGTGGAGAGCTTTTTATACACATGTTGCTGTGGAACATTGTCCTAGTTCAACAGGAGGAGCCAGTTATCACTGTGTGGGGAGTGATCAAAGTTATGTATTCTACCCCCTCTATTC
>JAWWMO010000083.1:82240997-82255431 GCA_035047845.1 Dendrocincla fuliginosa | reverse complement strand
TTTTCTAAATTTGAAGGAGAGGGATTATTACTTGGCTGATATAGATATCTTAGTTCTTCCTGGAACTAAGACAAACATCTATGAATTTGCTTTTCTCTGACTGTTTTTCTTCAATCATTTAGAATTGCTATTCCATGAATTTCAGACTACTGACTGAAAATCATGCTGCTACTTTCTGCATCCCACACTATGTACTTGTTCAAGTATAATCCTTGAAAAAAACAGGGGAGTTGTAACCACTGAATCCATAATAAATGTCCTTTTTCAAACAGGTGTACCAGATGTTGTTCAGCTTAGCAAAGCTCTTTCCATAGCTGTATGTTCCTCATGATCACATGTACCCTTTCAAAAATTAGGGGATCGTGAATATCACTCACATTTTAAATACCTGCTGTCAAATCTCTAACCACCATAGTTTCCTTTGAGCAGAATACTGTGGTGTCAGTCTGTCATAAGACAATGTTCTTACAACAGATGCTCTTATGTTTGAAAGGCAAAAAGTGTGAAAGAGAGTCTGTAGAGTAAGATGTCCATATAACTGTATAAATGAAATACAGTGAATCTGAAGCTGTATGCAATATGCTATACAGTAACAAGCAATCAATTCACTACATTTACAAAATGTTGCTTAATTAGAGAACTAGGCCCCCCACAACTCCCAAAAGTTAACTGTTTTCTTCTCACCTGTTATAACAGGCTAACCATCTACTCATGCACAATCACATTTCAAACTACAAAACTTACAAGGTATTTTTTGGTAAAAAAGGTTCTAAGTATCACCACAGAAAGCTAAGCATTCAAGGAATAACATCTTCTCTTGGATGATATATACAAAGGCTGGTTAAATATTAGTCTTGTCCCTTAAGCTAAAATCCAAATTTGGATAGATGTCTGTGGTTTTCAGGGATAAACATAGGAAAGAAGAAAAGACTCACAACATTGTCTGTTGCAAGAGACCTAACTATATCCATGGGTTTTTACTTAGTTTATGTGTGATTTTATTAAATGACAATAACAAAAATAAAATCAAATAAAATTACACAGTGTTTTGTGAGCTTCCTATTTCCCATACAATTCTATTCCTATAATTACATTGGTCATTATGATAAAATGTGAGCTCTGACACCAAACTGCCCTGGAGGAAACTAAAGAAAGGAGTATTTCAGATTGTACTGTGGTATCTATTATTCTAAAGTTAAGATGTTGACAAATGAGCAAAATAGAACCTATTACTAGTGGGGGGGCGGGGGAAAAAGAAAAAGAAAACAACAAATAAGTAAAACCATGTAGGATAGCACAGTATGCCTTTTACTGTAGTAGAACTCTCAATAGTTGCTCTCCTGGGAAGACCTGTGATGAATCTCTCCAATTTGCTATCTGTAGAGAATAGTCTGTGCACTTGCCTAGTTAATCTACCTTCCTTCCCCTGAAATCATATTCTTCTTCTAATTCATCACCTAGGTCATTGTACTGAACTAGAATAAAAATAAAAGCTACAATAGCCTGTGAATATTATACCCACCTTTGTTTAGTTTATTTACTTTTCCAAGGGGGAAAAAAACAGTATTTGCTTATTTTTTTGCCAAAGTTACTTCTAAAAATGTGTAAGATTGTCCATCTGTGGTGGTTTGGCCTGGGCTGAATGTCAGATGTCTATGAAAGCTGCACTACCACTTCCCTCCTCAAGTGGACGGGGAGAGAAAATATAACAAAAGGCTTGCGGGCCAATGTAAGGGCAGGGAGACATCACTCACCAGTTACCATCACAGGCAAAACAAACTTGAGAGGTCATGCCAGAACCTATTCCAGCACAGGCTTTCCACTGGGCCACAGACTCCTTTGGGCATCCACCTATTTTGGCATGGGCTCCTTCATGGTCTCTGCTCCACCATGTACCTCCATGGGCTGCAGGGGAAACTCTGCTCTGGCACTTGAAATGCCTCTTCTCCCTCCTTCCTGACTGACCTTGGCATCTGGAAGGCTGTTTCTTTCACACATCCTTGCTCCTCTCCTCTCAGGCCACAGTTGCCTCTGTCTGATAGATTTTTTCTTTCTTAAATACATTATCACAGAGGCATTACTACCATCGCTGATCTGGTCAGCCTTGACCAGCAGTGGGTCCCTCTTGGAGCTGGCTGACATTGGCTCTTTTGGACATGTGGGAAGTTTCTGGCAGCTCCTCAGAGAAACCACCCCTGTACCCCTCACACTACTAGGACCTTGCCATGCAAAGCTCATACATAATCTCAGAGGTCAGTGCCACATGACCCATCCTGTGATGCAGAAAATCCTCTGTTAAAGATTTTCACAAGAGGCCTTGTTTTATGGTTACCCACTGAAAGCACATTAAATGGTCTGATTTCAGAAAACGCTTATCAGATTCTGTTTGAAAGTTGATAACTTGTGAAATACCTCAGGGTAGATATCCCAGAATTCAGGGGTTTCAGAATCACTAATTGTCATGATCTTATTTACCCCCACCAAAAATTTACAGTCTTCTTTCAAAGTATTGAAAATAGATTGGTGCCTAGCTTAGCAAGTTCAGTTACTGTCCATTGTTTTCCTCCTCATCTGGTATAAAATCTAGTATAAAAACAAGTGTATAAAATCTTGCCTATTTGAAATACTATCTTCAAGTATTATATGCATTACAACTCTAAAGTGGTTACTGCTTTCAGCTTAATTTTGTAACTAAGTCATTTTGTCTGTTTTGACTGGGGTAGAATTAATTTTCTTCCCAGTAGGTGTTATGGTACCATGTTTTGGATTTGTGCTGAAAAGAGTGCACAAAAAAGTTGGGAGGGGACACAGCTGGGACAACTGAACCCAACTGACCCAAGGGATTTTCCATACAATGTGATGTCAGTATATAAAGCAGGGGAAAGAAAGAGGAAGAGAGGAAAGGGGAAAAGGGAGCAGTCAGAGGGATTGTGTTTGTCTTCTCAAGTCATCATTACATGTGGTAGAACCCTGTTCTCCTGGGGATGAGAAATGGTGAATTAATTTCTTGTTCTACTTTGCTTGTGTGTACAACTTTTGCTTTACCTATTAAACTTTACCTCAATCCACAGTTTTCTCACTTTTTCTGTGAGACTGAGAGTTTAGGTGCAGGCTGGCGTTAAACCATGACAGCAAGTAACAGAAGGTAGTCTGGTTAATTTAACACAGGACCTAAGCACAGAAATGTGTGGGTTTCAATGGTGAAAAACCTGGGTTGTAAAGCTGATTAACAGTATGAAATATTTTCAGAAATTCTGTAATTGCTGTGGTTTCAATTTGTGCAAAAATGCTTTTAGTTTTATTAAGCAATAGCCCTCATCTGTGCTTCAAGGGAAAAAAAAAATAATAGTGTGCCAAAGAAATCTACAGTCCTTCCTAATAGCATGTTTAAACTAAAAAAGTGACTTAAAAGTCTGATATAAACCACTCAGAGATCAAGAAAATTCAGAAATTTACCCTCTGTTCTTGTCATTATCTGGTCTTGATTTTGCCACATTTGATCACTCAATGCAGCATGAACCTCATTTGTTGAGCTGAACCATTGACGGAAACTAACCATTTGCCATTATCGCCAATTAATTACTAGTGCTATTTAAAATAACAATCCATAAGTCCTAGGAACATATTTTTAATAAGATGTGAGTGTCAATAGGATGGCCTCTGGTGAAAGACAGAACAGTGACTTGCTCTTAGATTAAATTAGTATTTTTCTGTTCCTCCAAACTCCTTTCATCATGGTCGTATCTTCCATGTGAACCTAGTCAGAGAGATGTAAACAATATTTGGTCTATAGCAAAAAAACCCAACAAACATGAAGAAACCATTTTTACTGGGAAACACCTTTTTATTATTATTTTTTATTTTAATTCTTTTAATTGTGTGGCTGCAGAATAAGATTTTGACAAACTAGCAAACCATGCTCTAACCTGTCTGAGACTGGGAAAATGGCATACACGAGGTCTGACAAGTACGACTAGTTGAGAATTAAAAAAAAAAAAAATTGTATTCTTTTTTGTCCTAAAGTGCTAATTTGGAGAAATCCATGTAAATTTTTGGATCCGTAGAGAGAATATAATTGGAAACCTTGCTGAATACTTGCAAGTTTGCCTAAAACATTGCTAAAGAGCTTACATTTTCAGGTTGGAGTTTCCAGAGCAATTTCCCATGCAGCCTATTTCTGAAGCTACCCAGGTTTTTTAGAACAAAATCATTCCTTCTCTAAGAATAAGTATTTAATTTGCATCCTCACTAAGAGTGTTGATTGTGTGACCTAATAATCTCAGCAATATCAGAATTGTAATGAAATACAGGAACTAGGAATTGTTAATTCCTGTTCTTTTCAATCAATTTTTTCATTGAATTATCATTTTAGTTTTGTCCAGAGCAGGCAAATAGCAGTTGTTAGTCTTTCTCTCTTCATTTGTTCCAGACTTTCCAAAGCAGAGTTAAGAAAGGGGTTTCATGCATCAAATGGCTTTTACAAATGCATTTGCCGTACAAAATTTACACTTAAGAGCTGAGAGTCTGGTACCCAGAGAAATTAAAAATTACTGGCATGCTATTGATTTGTAGATTAGTAATTGCAAATGGCTCAAACACAATCTTTGTGGTTCAATACACCTATTGAATCACCTATTGCAGAGGATAAACACTAGATATTAAAAAACATTATTACTTATAACTCTTAGATATCTCTTGAAACTCTGTAGTACTATAATGTTTAACAAAAAGAAATGAATGCTTCATATGTTCTTTAAAAATCAGTAGGTTGTGATTTTACAATTGTTAAGCACCTTTAAGTATATAAAATACTATGTAGTTGAAAAGTTTTAAATGGCTGCTTACCATTTCAAAATAAAAATACAATTAGGCCTAACCATGTTTTTGAACTATTGAATAAAATGCTGTTCCTTGGAAAAAGGTTTAAAACAAAAGCAAACTAAACACAGGCATGAGCCTGATTGTCATTGCTAGTTTTGCTTCTTCTGTGTGGTTTATTTTGTCTCAGAGAGAGGATAAATGTCTGTGCACATTTTTCATGCCTCTCTTTAGCATGTGCCTTCTCATATTTGCAAATGTGCATTCACTCTCTAATGCTGATACACCCATAATCGTTGCATGTGCCAGCATGTGTGCACTAACATCATACTAAAAGCTGAGACTCTGAAGTTGTAGGAAATCTCTTTCTCCTTTTTGCCCCCATGAAATCCTGTCCCATTTCATAATTGAGACCTAACATGTCTTACAAGCCCATTGTGATTGTGCCATGGGAGAGTTCATGATCTCAAAGAGCATGAGCCTGTTGAGAAGTAAAGTCAGAACCCTGAACTTTGGAAGAGACAACTCTCAACTTTGTAGAGTTAGTGGATGAGATCCTTGGAAGACTGTCCTTAGGGATAGCATGGGTGAACAGAGCTGGCAGTTCTTTCAGGCCATATTTCTTAGCGCACAATAGTTCTTCGTTCTCATGTGCAGGAAATCAGGCAAGGCAGCCCTGAAACTGACATGGCTGAGCAACGATCTGCTCCCTAAACTGAGGAGTAAGACAAAAAAATACAGCCAGTGGAAGCAGGGAGGTGACTTGGGGACAATACACAGATACAGGTCAGAAGTGCAGGAATGGGGTCAGGAAAACCAGGCACAGACAGAACTGGATTTGGCAAGGGATGTGAAGAATAACAAGGAGGGATTCCATAAGTATAAATGAGAAGAAAGAACTGGTGACAACGGATATGAAGAAGGCTGAGGTACTCAATGAGTTCTTTGTCTCAGTCTTCACTAGCAGTCAGACCTTCCACATCTCTCAAATTCCTGAACCTTTAGGCAGGAGTTGGGGGAGCAAAGTCCCTCCCAATCTAAGTGAAGACCAAGTTTGAGACCACTTGATGAAACTGAATAGCCACAAGTCTGTATACAGGGTCTGATGACATGGATCCCAGGGTCCTGAGGGAACTGGCTGATGTTGTTGCCAAGATCCTCTCTGTCAGATTTGAAAAGTGACTGTAGTCACGTGAAGTCCTTAGTGACTGGAAAAAGGGAAACATTGTTATTTTAAAAAAGGGTAGAAAGGAAGACTCAGGAAACTACAGAACAGTAGAACCTCACCTTTTTTCTTGGGAAGATCATGAAGTAAACACTCATGGAACCAATGTTAAAGCCTATGCAAAACAAGGAGGTTATTTGAGACAGTCAGCATGACTTTAGCAAGCGCAAATCATATCTGACCAGTCTGGTGGCCTTCTAGAACGGAGCGGCAGCAACAGTCAACAAGGGAAAACTGACCAGTGTCATCTGCCTAGAGTTCTGCAAGGCCTCCAACATGACACCACATGACAGCCTTATGTGCAAAACACAGTCAGGGATTTGAAGGATAGACTATTTGATAGGTAAGGAATTGGTCAGATGGGCACAACCAGAGAGTTGGGGTCAATGGCTCTATGTCCATATGGAGACTAGTGACAAGTGTTGTCCATCAGGGCTCTGACTTCAGACTGGTGCTCTTTAATATCTTTATCAATGACACAGACAGTGAGATGAAGTGCACCCTCAGGTTTGCAAATGACAGAAAGATTAGTGATGCAGTTGATGCAACACAAGGACTGGATACCATCTAGAGGGACCTGGACATACTTGAGAAGTGGGCTCACAAAAATCTTCATGAGATAGATATATTAAATACTAAGTACCACAACATTGAAAGATTAAAAAAAAAAAAAAAGAAGAAAATAAAGATACAAATAAGAAAAGTGTGTATGTGTGAATGTTTTGTGGTGATTAGAAAAAAAAGGCATGCATGACTACCTGGATAAGGAATATTTTCATAGACTTATAAACTTATTTTGAGTTCCCCTGGCCTATTTATTTCTTTAGTTCTGAAATTCATGTTCATGATTGTTCTAAAATAATTGTTGAAACACTAAGCTTGGCTGGCATGTTTCCAAAGCAGACTTCTTAGACTTAAAAGGTTTTTGGACCACACTATATAGCATTGTCATGAAATGAAAAGAAACCTATCTGTGGTGACTAACAGTCACTTGATTGTTTAAGAGGTTTTTTGATTAAAAAACAATCTAAAAACACATTCGTTATTATAGTATACCTTTCCAACATGTAATGAGGACAAAAACAGAGGATTCAAAGAAAATTACCCCATAAGAGCAATCTTAATATTATCCTGCCACATCCCCACCTTTTTGTCATTGCATTAGCTGACTTTATTAGGAGCTTTACAGGATCTGCTTTAAGAACCCAGTTAGCATTGAACAAAGCTTCTAAAAGAGGCATTTTGAAGTTTTCTTTTTGAGCCATAAATAACTAAAAAAAAAAAAAACCAACAAAAAAACCAAAGCCAATACAAACCCAGAATACAAAAAAAAAAAATATTTTGTTTTCTCAGGAGGAGCACAAGCAATTCCTCAGACTCTTACATTTCACTTCCACTCCAGTTTGGCCTTTTTCCTTCAGTCACTTATCTGTTCTGTTCATGCTCTTCCCATGTAGTATTCAAACACTCCCTTATTCCCATATTACTTTATTTACGTTATACTTTCCAATTGCATATCTACTTTTTATCAATGTCTCCTTTAGGCCCTCTTTACCTACCATGAAATCTCACTGCCTTTTCATCTCTTGTCTTCCATCACACTATTCCTTTTAGTTTAAGGTGTTTATATGATAGTCTATAAAATTATCACAGCCCAACAGGTCAGTCCTCAGTCCTGATAATGAGATGCTCTCTTCTCTCAAGAGGAATTACAAGAAAAAGTAAGTATCTCTCATCCTGCTGGAATAAGCAATCAAATTGCCCTGACTGCCAAAACACCTTGACCCTTAAAATCTTCTTTCATGCTGTTTGCTGCTTGCTTACTTACTTCTTCTGATTCAGGCATCAAACTCAACAATTCACAGTACCAGGCTAGGCCTGGAGAGTACTCAGTCTGCTTGTTATGTTCTGCTCTGTGAAATAGGCTGCTTTGTCTCTCATTTGGGTGGTAGTTATTGAGGTAGACAAACCTGCTACAGTCCTTACTATTAGATATTAACCCCAAAGATGTCTGGGTTAACTAGGCAATCCATCAGGGTGCAAGTTTCTGACCTGAGTGGCAATATCATATATACATTTAGAGGTGGATAATTGAATCAAGGTGTATCCATTATTTCTGATAGTATATATGAATACACATATTCACTAAGGACATTCAGCACCTCTGACACAGATACATGACTGACTTGTTTAATGGGTCCTTTGTCAAACATCTGCTCTAAGCATCTTTTTCTTTGGATTGCAAAACTCCAATCAAATGCCTAAAATGTTTTCCTAGATTTCGTAAGTATATATGCAAAACTCTGCTAAAAACAGTAAGAATGTCTCTCCATGGAAGGATACTAATTATTATGGGCAATATTAGGAATGAGTTTGCCACCACATTTAAATGAACAACTGATTGACACTGGAACATGCTGGGTTGTTCTGAAACCATAATTAGAGAAAGCTCACTCTCATAGCTATTAGTGTTATTTTTATACGTACTAAATATAGATCAGAAGTCAAATGAAAATATCTTTAAAGGCTTGTGATTGTTCATGAAAGCCTGAATGGTATTTGGGAATTCTTAGTCAGGACATCTTAAATATCATTGCCAAAGGACTTTAGAATCACAGTACCTGTGCAATGTTGCTTCAGGGAACACTTGAGTGACATTTAGTATTTAATGTTTCCTTGGACTCCCCTGCAAAGATTGGAGAAGAAACAGTTTTAGATTTTTAGTCAATGTTATCACACCCAAAGTGATACAACACAAACCAGAGAATATTATCCCAATGGCCTCCAGGTGAAGTACGTTTATATAAGAGAAATTTTTGCACATCTTCTGAAGTGAATGTGTTAGAAAGGTTACAGATTTCTCCCTGCTTGCTAAGGATTTATTTTTGAGATGTCCATGAACAATTCAGATTTACCCCAGAGGGAAATCTGATATTTTAGAAATGTATGTACCCTAGAAGTAGTATAATTTCAAAGTGAAACTTGGGGAAATCAAGGCTTTTCTGCTGAAGATAAAACACTGGAAAGAGAAAAAAAAAAAAAAACAACAACAAAACCACCACCAACAACCAAAAAAAATACAAACCCCACAAAAACACAGAAAAAACCCACTCTGAAACAAACCAGCATTGAAGTGTTGATACACTTTTTAATATTTTTTAATATTTCCAGTCCTTTTGAATAAAATCTAAGGAGAAACAGCTGGTCTGCATAAAAAGTAAGGGGCTGATCTTACAGGTTCCCTGTCTGACAGGAGATGCAAGGTGCAAATGTGAATATAGAATCTAAGGAGGTCTGTGGAAGATCTTTCAGGAGCAGGCTGTCCATAGGGTTTAGATTCACTGAGAAATCAAGTGTCTGAGTTTCATTTCTTCCTCTAATTTTTGGGGTTCATGCATTAAACAATGTGTCCTAATCTTGGAACACATATCCAACCCTTGAGAAGTGTATCCTGATCACATCTCTCATGAGCAACAAGAAGTATTCTGTTATTACCCTGTGCACATATTGTTTATTTTTCAAAGACAACTTGGATGGAAAAGAAGGAAGGTATATGTGTTGGAGTTTTTTAGGGGAGAAGGAAGGTGACAGATGCCTACTTACCCTGAAAAAGCTCAATAGCTACAAGATTACTGAAAAAAAATCCCATATTCACTAATACTTGTTCAGCTACATGTAGTAAATCTTCTCTGGCAAGTATTTGCAATCCCTTTTGTTTGCTTTCTGTGAATATTCAGGGGAATAATGTTTGATGAAAGAGATAGTGTTCCAAACTCTTTTGCAAATATGTATTTATGAGAAAAGTATTTGCATGGGGATCTTGAAAGATGAGATTTTTCACACAACGATAGATTTAACTCCTGTGATTCCAAATCTTGCAGAAAATGGAAAGAAACTGTTCCACCATACTTTCCTCCTTAGCTTAGTACATTGTGTTAATAATCCTAAAAACAGTGACTTCTGCAAGACTACTTGCAATGGCAGAATTATCTCTAAAGACATAAATTCTAGGAAGAGATAACCTGTTGACTAGAGTCAGGATTGAGATCTTTGTTGATTTATTTGCTTTTACATCACTGAGTCATATTAGATCTCAATTTGTTTATCCAGATATAGATATCTAGTAATGTCATGATGAACTGAGCTCTGGCTGATACTTTGCTTGTCCCCCACAGCTCATGCATCTCACGATCCAACCCTAGGAAGATATGCCAGATATCCTGGGGCACTTTGAATACCACTAAGTGCCATAGTTAGGACACTGAATTGCACCTTTAGTTCAGGTCTCATTTTTTTATATTGCCCTAGTAGCAAGGAGATAATCTTCCTTTCCTAGGAAGGAATAACATGATGATAAAAACCATCACAGACTTTAGTGCTTCCCAAAGAAAAGTAGATAACAGCTATAAAATCACCAGTGTTTAAATACACAAGAAAATATATTCAATAAAAATGTGTTTGTGCAGGAGTTTGCAAGTTGTTTGAGAATATTGTATTTTCAATGATTTTATGAACAAACAAAGATGTTTCATTTGAGATTTCAACTTTTATGGTCACATAACGAGTAAGATTCATAATTTAAATTATTGTCCATTAATATTTCCTCTTGTTGAGAGTATGATACTCATGATTAACTGTGGTTATTGAGGAAATAGAGACAGATGCATAGGGAATAAATCAAGACCTTATAAATCTAAAAATAATATATTTTTCATAGGAAATGTATTTTAAATAAATTTTACTTATTATTTTATTATAGTGTTTTTATTACATTATTACATGCAAAAATATTCAATATAAAATTCAACATTTACATAGCTAACAAAAATATCTTTTCATAACTCTTTACCAGAAGGATTATGGATGACCAGCTATACAGATACATATCTGCCCTCTAGAGATTGAAAAAGGATACAGTAACAGCTGTGAACAATGTACTAAATTTGATTTAGCAGGACAGCACATTCACATGTGTATTTGCACAAGCATACGGAAAATCACACATTGCTCAGTGTTCCTTTTGCAGACAAAGATGATCTGAGCTATATCACATCTTAATAAACATAAGTATTAAAGCAGGTTAGCAAAGCATTAGGAATCAATGACTGGTAAAAACTTTTCATGTATATCATCCAGTCTTAGACAATCCCTATTCATACCTCCTCAAAAATATAAGACTTAGAAAAAACTACATGGGAAAGGACTCATGTTTAAAATCTGTGCCGAGGTAGAATAATGTTTCATAGTTTTCTTTTATATGTTCATTATTTACACATAGCTGTAACTGCAATTGCTGCAAATTGTGAGTCTTCTGTACCAGTAATTTAAGGACTACACATATGACATTCAGCAATTCCACTGGGGAATAGTAAGTGAAGTAATTTAGCACTGTTTAGAAATTCCAGCAAATCGCAAGTAAAACATAATCTAACTTTATTGGCATTTTTATTCACTAGAGTTATCAACATTGTTTTTTCTGACAGACAGAAATACCAAGAATCAACAACACTCTTTGAAATTTGAGAAAATACATATAGAGAGAAGGGACAAAACTCTGACACATAGCTATTACTATCTGACTGATATTCTTAGACACTTACCATTAGGTGGTCACAACTCTGCCCTTTCCAAATGGCTGAATTTGAAAGAGACCTCTGGAGGTCACTCAGGCCAACACTTCTGCTCAAATAGGGCCACCTAGATCAGGTTTCCCAGGACCATGTCCATTAACTGAAAAACTCCTTAAGAAGGAATCTGAAATGGGGAGCTTTGAAAAAAGGAATAAAACACCAATAAAAAACCCCAAAATTAAAAAAAAACCCTGTAAACAGAGAGAGAAAGGTAAGAGTACGAAAGGGAAAAGTAACCTTTTTGAGCATTTTGAACTGACTAGATGCCTTATGATTCCATTAGTGCAGTGTTGAGCTTAATGTAACACACCTTTTCTCTCAAAAAGGTTTATGAAGTTTGACTTGCTGTCACACATGCTATAACCTTGATTTTGGTCATTTTTCCATGTGAGAAAGTCAGGTTTATACTTCTTAGAATATAGTCTCTAGATAAAGCCTTTATACCTCCATTCTGTACCATAATACAGGCTATTCCATAAGGGCATTGTCAGAATACAGTCTTTATTATATGTGAGATGTTAAATTTATGTAGTTATGAAAAGCCTATAATCATAAATTAAATTAAAGAAATCACATTTAAATTTTACCAAGTAATTACATGCCTTATCTGAGAAAAAGCAGAAAACTCCATCTAGCTAAGCAGGATAAACCTAGCAAGGAAAATGAAAAGCTAAATGTGACCGTGCTTGGATTTTGGAACAAAGTTAGTAGTTTGAAAGAAAATCATTACCATCCTGGCTAGCATAAAGCATCAAAGAGTCTGGCAATGAGCCCAAAAAAAGCCCACAGTAGAGAAGAGCTTTAAGCTGAGCTGCATTTCACTTTTACTTGTGGAGTCACCTTTTTGTGGTCTCAGGCATACAATACTGGGGAAAATTCAGGGTGTGGCAGGATGGAAAAGATGCTCTTTGGATCTCTTGCTTCTCCTCTGAATTGAATTTCACCAAAATGGTGCCATTTTTATCAGAGATGCTCTCAGAAGAACAGCCTGTGAGCCAGTGAGAGGAATCTATCTAACAGCCCCAGCCAATTATCATCACATGGGGGAAGTTATAGATGCTTACCCTCTGAAGGGGATATGGTCAAGCCGAGAGAGAATATTTGCTCTCCTTTCCCACTGGAGGCCAGTGATGGGATTAGCATTGTGAGTGACATGCACCTGTGAGAGTATCTTGCAAATAAACAAGTTTTCCATGCTGCTTTCTCAGGGCCAAACTGCAAAGAGTCTGTTTAGCCAGGCTAGTGGCAAGTACTGAGTGTTTATCTGTGTGCAAAATATTGCAAACTGCCCAGCTTTTAATATTCTTCAGCATTTGGCTTCTTCTTAGGAATAGATATCTGAAGACTATCTCTTTAATTTTAGGCATTCAGAAGTTAGGCTTGTTAGGAAAGAAGGAGCTCCCTTCTCAAAGAACTTTTATTTCCAGTAATAATAGATAGAACATTGTGGCCTTCCTTACAGCTGGGAAAAAGGAAGTGAACTGAATCTCACACAAAGTATCTCTCCATAAAAGTCTAAAAATATTGTGGCAAACCTGGGAACTGAACGTAGATCATCAAGATTCTTATACAGTACTTCATTCACAAGACTGTTTTGTTGACTGCATGTAATTCACAGAAAAAAAAAAGGCCTGTTTTTATCATCATTATCCTGTACTTTAGACAGGACAGGGCAGTCTTTCGCAAAAATTTGAGTTGGCTAGTTAGTGCCTGGTTACTTCTCAGTTCATTATTCTTAAATAAATAAAATAATGACATAATTTTTTTTAAATCTGTAAGATAACAAGATCCGTCTAAAATATGTATGTGAAAGAAGCACTACAGTTCACTGTCTCAGACTCCTCACAAAACATATAGATCTATAGATTCCTCTCTCATAATAGGTACCTTATTTATAACTTGAGTTTTCTTTCTGCTACAATGGTTCTTATAATAAGCTCCCCTAGTGATTTTTGAAACATGGAAAAAATCTAACTATATTTTGTCCAGCTGTTTGGACAAATTAACAATACCAGCTATGATTTCAGTTAATAGAGATGCTAAGGATGAACTGCATGTTCAGATATCATTTGTATGTAAGAAGATTGTGCTCCTGATCCTAAGCCAGCTTAGGGGAAAAGACAGAGACAAAGATGACATCCTGTGGTCTTGAATCAACTGTCTTTACCAATGTCTACTCAGAGGTTTGTTTGTTTTGTGTTTTTTTTTTTTTTTTTAATTTGCTTTGTTTGTTTGTTTATTTGTTATTTTCCCTCCTCATTATGGAGGTTTTGTATTAAGCTCTATAGCTGCAGGGGATATGCAGACACCAACTTGATCATGAAATTCTATAGCTGAGAGACTTTATGTTTGACATATAAGTAGAGATATTACACTAAGATACTTCATTTGTCCTGATCAGATATTCTGTACAATCTTCATCAGCTAATGCTTTACCAGTTACTCCAAAAAGCAGAGAAATTGGAAGCAAAAACCCCCTACTATTTAGGCACGTAAATTGCCACCCAGGAAAAATAAAATACTTCTCAGAATGAAGTTGCAACATGCTGAAATGAAAGTTGCTCTTGCCAGGAAGAGGCCAAATGAACCCTGCTTCAGCCCTAGGTGAAGCACCTGCTCCAAGAGAAATATGAAGAATTTGAGGGAAAAGCAAGGAACTATGGTTAACTCAGGTGGTCACTGGAGGAAGGACGGCCCATATATCCCATGAAAGGGTTAATCATTCAGTTTCCAAATACTGCAGTGCAGATCAGGGCAACAG
>JAWWMO010000083.1:82218605-82229793 GCA_035047845.1 Dendrocincla fuliginosa | reverse complement strand
TCTCCCTCTCCCTCTCCCTCTCCCCTCCTCTCCCCTCCCCGAAAGAAAATCCTGGTTCCACTCACCACTGGTTTATCCAAGGATATGCTGTTTATATCTCTGATGAAATTTCTCCAAGGAACAAGGTCTGACAAATCAATTAACGCTTTCTTCTGCAGACCTATTAGGTACCTGAAGTTATATAGTTTGCACATACTCATAACACTGCAGGATCTAGTTCTGCATAAAAATGGAGAGAGAAACAAAAAAGACAACAGTGTTGAGGATGAAAAGAATGGCACAGTCAAACTTCATGTACACCCCCACAAGGTGAAAAGTCAGAAACATTCTGAAATGGCCAAAGTTCTTTTAGTAGCTAAGCTGCATCATATTTGAGCAGTTGTGGCAGTCTGGTGAAGTTCCAGCTAACTGGAAAAGGGGGAACATAACTCCCATTTTCAAAAAGGGAAGAAAGGCCAAAAAGGGGAACTACAGGCCATCTAGTCTCACCTTCGTGCCCAGTGAGACCAAGGAGCATATCCTCCTGGAAATTGTGCTAAAGCACATGGAAAATAAGGAGGTGATTGGTGACAGCCAACATAACTTCACTAGGGGCAAATCATGCCTGACAAATCTGGCGCCCTTCGATTTCTATCTGGAAACCTTCTATGACAAGGTTTCAGCAATGGTGGATGAGGGAAGAGTGACTCGTGTCAGCTACGTGGACTTGTACAAGGCATTTGGCAATGTTCCACACAACACTCTTGTCTCTAAACTGGAGAGGCATGGATATGTTGGATGGACCACTCAGAGGACAAGGAAATGGTTGAAGAATTGCTCACAAAGCATTCCCATCAATAGCTCTGTGTCCAGGTTGCCTCTCTTTTGTCACTTTGGAACAGGTCATTTGATCCCTCTTTACTCATACCCTTCACGCAGTTTGCCATGTTGGCCCTACTTTTACATTGTGGTGAAATGACAGAGATCACATTTAAGAGTCTATTAGAAGAATATTGACAAATTATCTTTGTGGTACCTTTCCTGCAGTATTCGTATAAGCAACGGAGTCACCTACCTGGCCTTACTTATTCAAGCATTGTCAGTCCCTGTCTTTACAGTATTCAAATCTCTCATTCAGTAAAGATATATAGAACTATGATAGTGAAGGCACACAGATTATTGCAGAGTGTTGGTGTCCCAGGTATATTTATTTTTTGGTGTTACTGAAAGAAGAGTACAGGTACCTTTGCTGCTCAAAGATGCTTCGCATTTAAATAGTCAAAATACATGGATGTACTGAGTTCTGAAAGTTGCATAAACTTTACTGAAGTATAAGTCACCAATAATGGAATGACTCTTAAATCACCTTCCCCCTCCCCCCTCCCCCCCCCCAAATTCCAGTATTCTGTTTTCATCTTATATTCTCCTGAAAGCAATATCAAGTCATAAACCATGAAGTAGAGCAGCTGAGCAGCAATAAGTATTGCAAGTGGAGTGTCAAAAAAACTGCTGAATTTAAGTGGAAAGAGTCCAAACTAGAAAAACACTCTTTGCACTTTCTGTAGACCAACCACAGTCCAATAATATGGAGTCTAAAATCTTCCCTAACACACTGCAGTTCCTCATATTTTGTATTGCTTTTTCCTTTTGACACTCCATCCATTCAAGTAACTGCCCCGAACTCTGCAATAGAACTTAAATAAAATAGGACTTGATCATAATTCTAGTATCAGAGCTCTCTCTAGTGGTGACTGTGCTACCTCATTATCTGTTACTCATCCTATCTAAAAACAAGAAGGTGTGAATACTTCTCAAATGAGACATCAGGAAATTCCTTCTTTTGTGACACCCATTAGTTAGAGAGATTTTAGGTTAGTTAGAGAGATTCAGGTTAGGATGTGAATACACAAATGTGAAAAGGGTGATTGATTCTAAGTTGAGTTGGGACCTTGGACTTCCGGTGGATGAGGTAGGGATGCAACCATCCTGCCATCAGCTATTTAAACTAACCAGAGGCAGGACAGACAAAAACTAGTGACGGGTTCACCATTTCAGCTCTATGCTCTGCTGAAGACTGCTGTTTCCAATAGCAGCCCTGACAGGAGAAATGGTCTGATAGGGTCTTAGTTGGCTTAGGGCAAAGCCTGGCCAGCTATTTTTAACTAGTATGTTGGTACTCTACGGAATCCCACTTTGCATTGAAAGGCCTGAGGAGTTAACCAACTTTTCTTCAGCCGACTGTTCTTTGTTGGCTATGACAGGAGGGAAGGAGTAGCTACAGATGTTGCAACAGAAACCAACACAAGTGTGGTCAATATTAGGTGGTCTGTCAGTATCCCAAGACAAGTAACTAAATCTGTATAATTTCTCTTTTTCAGTCTGTTTCCAAATGACAGTAGGCTGCTTTTAAGGGAAAGAGAGGCTGGAAAGCATGCCAGATGGTGTAGAGCTCAGTAGGGCATATTCTGCCTGTGGAAAAGGCAGGGAGGGCCAGTGTGATGACTACACCTGAGAGCATAATTTTGTCCTCTCCTCGTTTGTGGAGGAGAGGTTTTTCATGAGAGAGGATGAACAGCCTTCTGCCCCTGTATCTAGTGTGAGCCAACATAAATTATCATCTCATTATTTGAAGAAATGTCCATGAAAAATGCAGAAATAAGAACTTTATGAATTACTTGGAGACTGGAGGTGTAGAGGCTCAGTAGATCAAAAAGGAAAAATCTGTGACTCACTTCAGCAATTCATTTATGTGTTGCTGTAGCAGCCACAAAAGGCCAAGTTCTTACCGAACATTACTGAAGCTTGCAGCATAGGAACTGCCATGGGTACAAACAATGGGCATTAGGAAGGATTAAAGTAACACAATTAATACAGGAGTACACTCAGTTTGCCTTTCATAGTTAGAAGCATCGTTGCAATTGTTGTTAG
This sequence comes from Dendrocincla fuliginosa, assembly GCA_035047845.1. Taxonomy (NCBI): domain Eukaryota; kingdom Metazoa; phylum Chordata; class Aves; order Passeriformes; family Dendrocolaptidae; genus Dendrocincla; species Dendrocincla fuliginosa. Next base: position 82,226,886 of record JAWWMO010000083.1, on the reverse strand, counting down.
GAGTCACAGAAATACAGTGGACGGAACATGAGCCTGGAAAACTAGTTCCTTTGTATGAAAGTGTATCAAATAACAGAAGTGACTTACTCTTTAGGATAATGAGGTGGCTATAAGAAGGCAGAGAGTTCTCTAAATATCAGGGAGCGGACATATACTCCTGGACTTTAAAAACAAAAATTAAAATAAAATCAAAAAACAAAACAAAACAAAACAAAACAAACCTCCCCATAGTTTTACAACTGCAAAATAACACAGTCATTGGACCTAAAACTAAAACCTGTATATTTTCAGTTTAATAGAGGATTTATTTATCAGAGTCTGATAATTCTGCAAAGATAATGCAATATTAACAGGCACCTGCAATGATAATAGCAATTTGAATGAAGAAACTGTTAGGGAACCCACTCTCAACTGCAACTGAATCATCTACTTGAAGGTACACAAGCATTATACAGACAAATGCCATGGACCTGGTGGGCTCACAAATTGAACATAAGCCAGCAGTTTGCCCTTGCAGCAAGAAAGGCCAGGATTATCCCATGCTGCATTAAGAAGGGTGCTGCTGGCATGTTGAAAGTGGTGATCCTCCACCTCTATTCAGTGCTGGTGACACCACCCTGGAGTACTGGGACTAGTTCTGGTCTTCTCAGTACAACAGAGAGATGGACATACTGTACAGTTCAGCAAAAGGCCACCAAGATGTTTAAGGTATTGGAGCTTCTCTCCTATGAGGAAATGCTGAGGGATCTAGAACTGCTGAGAAGGTTCGGGGAAATTTTATCAATGTATATAAATACTTGAGGAAAGGGTGTATGTAGGACAGAGACAAGCAATGACAAAATCAGTTCTCTTGCACTTTTTTCAAGAAGTGCTAGCCTGGGGGTTGGTTTTGAGTTGAATATGCTGACTCATGAATTTATTTCTGAAGAATATTGCAGACTTCAGCCTCCTCAAATGAGAGCTTTGCTGCATGAGAGTCATTCATACTGTATAACATCATGTCATAAAAACCTTAAGAAGTAAGAGCTAAGTCTCCTTCCTTCTTCCAGTGTGCCAGGCAAAGAGCATTCTTGGTTTCTATGAGGGGTTTATGAAGCTAGGTAGTACAGCTTGTAGAGCGAGGGGTGGATTTTGGCCTTCAAATCACAGTTTTGAATATTCTTTTGGCCAGGTCCTCTGTATGGAGACATCTATGAATGTTCTTGAGTACAGAATATGCAATAAGGGGCAGAGTGAATTATTTCCCTCAAAAAATCTAAAGCATCACTAAAACAATTGTCATTGTCAAATTCCACTCTCTGTGCAACACCACAAAGTATTTTATTCCAAACTATTTCTCCTGGGTTATATTTATGACCACTGAACAGGCTTTTAATGCTGGATTTAAAAGATTTACTGCTATCAGCTGAAAAGGTTTAAAGATCTTTTTTCCATCTATTTTTTTCAGATCAATTTGGGAAGAAATTAAATCTCTACATAAACCTTATTTTTTCCTTTTTCAAGATCCTTTTCTACTCATCTTCTTAAGTGGTGACACCAACTATTTTAATCTAGTAATTTTAAATCATTTGATTCATAATGGCAATAGAAAATCCCTAGAAACTTAACAGTACTTGGACCTTAATTACCAAGAAAGCCATTGTGTGAATTAGATTGGAATATAGTATGCTTTTATATAGGCCCTTTCCTACATAAGGTGCCATGGCAGTGAGACTTTTATGATGAACTGAACAATGTCTGATAATAAAGCCGCATCACTCTACTAATTTGAAGGGTCCTAAGAGTGATACACTTTCTGTCAAGGTGGCTTTATAGCAGGATTGTTCACTCTAGAAGGCAGGTTACTGTCAGGCAATATTTCATTTTGCAGGTCTCGTTACTCTCATTTCTCATGCTTGCCAAGGTAAGAAGTGACATGCTGAGTCAAAGCTGTGCTGTCTTTGTCTAACTGTACAACCAAACTGACATGACAGCCTTAAAGAATTACAGACTTATTATAATTATTAATCATGTTTGCTTCTACCAAAGAGGGAAATCAAATACATGCACTGAGGGATTTCACTTGGCATTGGACAGCAGTTATGTAAAAAACATGTTGTTTAGCCAGAGTTACCTTCTGTATGCAATAATGAAGAAATTCTAAGTAATTTTTTTATATATTTATTTCATTAAATATAAATATTCTGCCATTTTTTATGATAAAGTCACCATAACTTAAAGAAAAGAAAAAAAAACAACAAAAAACCCCACCACAGTAGATGTGTCAAAGTTTACATAAGTTTTTGTTATGACAGAATAGAAAAAGTAATTGTCTATGTAACACACTTATTTACATATTTTTATTTAAACTGCAGATTATTCTGTTGGTATATTTCTGTCAAAGAAGAATTTTCTGTAGGGAAACAATACAGCAATATACAACACAGTTAAACTGCTATATCAATTTACTTATAAAATTAGCAATGTCTTCCATTTGTCTTGTACAAGGAAATCTTTTGCATATGATACACAATTAGTCTATTCTTGAATTTCAGAAAGACAGACAAAATTCTTCAAGTGAGGTGAATATTTTTGGTGGTATCTACTTTTCACGTTTCCAGGCTGGCTGCATGGATGCAGCTGTAAAGACTCAGAAGCAAAGAGAAGTTGAAGAGAAATCATCTGTTGTGTTTAACACGGTGTGTAAGCCAAAAAGAACCACCAAGCACTTGTTTTGCATAAAAAGGAGGAAAGTAAAAGGCTGTTTTAATTCATTAAAGAAAACATCTCAAGGATGCAAAAATGCCTTGGAAAATCTGCCCTTACATAACAAAAATGTTTTTATTTTGTTACTCATTACATCAGTACTTCTATTATAGTCTTTCTGACTCTATGCATAAATCCCTAAATATAATTTTTCTTTTTCATCTTGTTTGCACTTTACCTTTTGCTATTATGGCTTTTTCTTCATGAATGCACTGTTTAATTACTCCATTCTCAAATGGCCTCTTCACAGCACGTTTAAAAAAGTTAAAAACATCTCTACCAGTCCTCAATTCTTAGTTTAATTGTTTTCATTATTTGTTACTTTCATTTTCCCTTTTATCCTTTGCATGCAAACATATTATGGTTTACTTAATACAAGCAATTTATATGTCATGTTTATCTTGCCACTCTCCAATCCACTGGCTGTGAGCATAGTGGATTATACTTTCACAATAGTAGATCATGAGACTAGATGTTTTTTTGGGGGTCACAAAGATATCTAGTCTCATGACTTACTTAAATTTATAGTACTTGTATACATATGCTTATTGATTATTACATGTAAATGCTAATTAAGGGCTCCATTCTGCTGTGGACTGAGTTACAAGGTAGCAAAGCACTCATTGCAGTTTTCAACTTAACGTGTGAGGCGAAGAGAAGGGGCAGGCACTGATCTCTTCTCTGTGGCAACCAGTAACAGAACCCGAGGGAATGGCCTGAAGTTGTGCCAGGGGAAGTTTAGGTTGGATATTAGAAAAAGGTTTTTCACCCAGAGGGTGGTTGGGCACTGGAACAGGCTCCCCAGGGAAGTGGTCACAGCACCAAACCTGACAGACATCAAGAAACATTTGGATGATATTCTAGGCACATGGTGTGCCTCTTGGGGATGGTCCTGTGAAGGGTCAGGAGTTGGACTTGATGATCCTTTTGAGTCTCTTCCAACTTGGCATATTCTGTGATTCTGTGATTTGGGTAGTCCTGGTAGCTTCCAGCCGTCTAATTATTGACAAAATTGTGCTCAGACACAGTTAAAACTTTGCTATTGAAACTAATTTTCAACTCTGATGGAAACATCCCCCTCCAATTCCTTCAATATCATAGCATTTAATATAACTGGACTTGAAGAACCAAAATAACAAAGGAGCCTTATTATTCAGGGTCCAGTGCAAAAAAACTATGACATGAAACTATTCCACAGAGTGAAGAAATTTGTCAGAAAGGATGGGAGGGAATTAAATAGCTCAGATAGGTGGCATGACGTTCAAAATCTCAGGCTTGAATGGGAGAGGGAGAATTGTTCTTTTATAGTTGTACACCTTAATAAGAGACTCTTTTCCCCCCTCCAAACAGGAATTTTTGTGTAGTTATCTTGCATAGTATATAATACAAAAAGACAGAAAAAAAAGCTGTATTTTCCCAAATTCCAAAAATCAAAAGAAAACTTCTTATTCATTTAACTAAAGTTGAGTTATTTCCATACATTGTGCAGTATTTTCCATGATAAGACATTATAATTACAGTAGATCTTAGCAAAATAATAGCACAAAACTACACAGTATAAATTAAGGGAGAATAAATTTAAGACCTGCATCTGTGTTATAATAAATTACCATTGTGTGTATATATATACATACATGTAAAAATAATGTATGGACTAAAAATAAACCATTCCTGACATATCTGTGGGAGTGATGAACATGGCCTTTGAATTACAGCATAAACTGTAATGCTCCTACATATTTTCTTGGTTTCTGTGTTTTTCATTTTGAAGAGTTCCTTCATTATTAACTTGGTTAATATTCCCCAAAGTATTACACATCAAAATAAAATGAGATTGCTATAATAGAATATGTTTATAAACAATCAGTATTATAACCATCTAAGCATATTAAAACTAACATAACCACGACAAAACAATGAAAAAAAAACAACCATCACAATATTAAATTTGCTAAATTGTTGTAATAAATAATAAATTATTATCAATTCCTTTAGTTTCACATACTAACTTGTTGATCACAATAAACATATTTGGTCTTTAAGACAACATAATACGAAACCCAATTGGTATTTACTGCAATTGAGTTGTAAGTCTCTTAAAGCATGGTAGTTGTCCCCAACAGTTTGGCCTGATGGTGAACAACAGAGACAAATATACCTTGATCTTCAGAAGTTGCTTGATACTATATAAGGAAGTCTAAAGGAGGCATGGCATTACTTAGATGCATTCTATACAGAAGAGAAAAAAAAAAAAAGAAGGCAAAGTTATGGGTAGCAGAGTGCTGTCAATTTTCATAGGACTTTTATGTCAATAAAGAGTGTGTTTTCTTCCCCATCATGAGAATATGCTCTAAAAGTATGTTATTAGAAAAGTAAATATTTTTCTTGATCTGAGCTACAGTGTGACAGCATTCCATTTATCTAAGGAATAAAGCTGAAGCTAAAAGGAAGAAATTACAGATGTATGATTTTCATTTCTCATCATAGTCATTGCACATTAATTTTTGTTAGATCAACTTTTCGCTTGGAAAAACTGATCAGGAAATAAGGAGCCCCTACAGACCTTTGCAGTTAACAACCACACTTCAGCAGCACAAACTTGTCTGAGTCAAAAACCCTCCGTTCTCTGAATCCTTCTTCAAGAAGAATTTCCAGCACCTACAGCTGGATTTTCTCATTTCTTCTGTGCTGGGATGGAATGTTTCCTCTGTCTCCCACTTTGCTTTGCTTTGCCATTGTGTCACTGTTTTCCCCTGTGCCCAGCCTTACCTGCTCAGTGTTTCCCTGTTATTGCTTTGCCTCAGAAATCTCTGTCATGCTTTGCCCCTTCGCTTTTTCTCTTTCTCAGTTTTCAGTTTTCCCAACCAGCCACTCTGTGCTGCACTTTTACAAATGAGCATGTCTTGAAACTACAGAAGACAATTACACCCACATTTCTTTAAGCAGTTCAGGTACGTTGTGGTATCTTGTTTCTCATGCTGCCCTTGATGAGTGCTGACTTCCTTTTTCTTAATCAGTTCTCTCCTTAATTATTTCTCTCCTTAATCAGTTGTCTGATTATTATTCTCTCGCTAACCAATTATGATTGTTCCCATCATCTGACATTGACAGTCAGCCCCACCTTGCTCATACTAGAAACTTCCACTCTCAGGTTTTTTGACACCCACATATTGCTGCTAAAATTGGTATCAACCTGGGTGTCTCACACAGAATTGTCAACATGGTTTTGGACAAGTGGTGGGAGTCTGCTGTGCCACTTACACTAAAGACATTGTCACCCATGCTTTTCTGCTGGGAGACTGGTGGTTTTCAGAAATTCAGTGGAGAACTAAAGTAAAAAATGCTTAAAACAATTCAAAAAGAGTTAGTGGGTTTTGTTCTGTTTTGTTTTGTTTGTTTGGGTGGGTTTTTTTGTTTGTTGGGTGGGGGTTTTTTGGGTTTTTTTTGTGGTTTCTTTATTTTTTTTTTTTTTACTGAATTGTCACAGAACCATCTTCTCAGCTGGGAGATGTTTTGAAGACTTCTTCAACTGGGCAATCTACAACTTGTTAACTATGTCCATTCTTTACCACTTCAGTTAATAAGGACCTGAGAATGTAAGTATAACAAATACCTTCACAGTTCAATACAACAATTATGAGGCTGTCTGAGCCTGATTTTAAGTTATATATGTATTATATAACATTATTCAGTGGCAGAAAAAATCCCACACATTCTATTGGTATTATTGTGACTACTACTAAAATATCAGTCAGGTTAAGATTTTCAAGAAATAATAATTCTAGATCTTTGACATGCTTCCACATCATTCTTCTTAAATTCTCTTGAGCTCTATGTTTTCTTTTTTGATGCCAACTGGATACCAAGTTAGTAAGGAATAGATGCTCACCAGTTTCAGATGCAGCTCTCTACAATGTCTCATTTTGTTTAAAACCTACTACTTGTTTCTATGAATAGCCTTCATTTGCAGTTTAATTTCCTTTGAAAACATTCGTGCAAAGACTTATATGGAAAAAGTGCTGAATTGCTGGCAGTGTTGTGATGGGTGGTGTCATGTCCCACTCTTAACAGAAAGGGAGCGCCCACAATTCATAGATGCCTATGTTTGAAAATGAGGTACAAAAGTCAACGGGGTCTGAAAACACAAAATTTTATCAGTAAATTATACACTCAAAATGGAAATTGGTGTAAGTTAGTCTCTTATCTTCTAGTAGTAGAGGAAATAAAAGAGTAAAATAAAAGAGAAGAAAGAGAGGGAAGAGAGAGAGCAGTTAGATGGGAGAGTAAAGATCACCAGTCCTGGGTCCAGCACTGATCCATGCAACATGGTGCCCAGGATGCTGGGGGGCACCACCTAAGCTTTGTGCGTATACGTTTTTATGGGTCAGTTTTCCTTTCCCTAGGGCAAAGTTTCTTGCTTCCCACACAAATGAGTGAGCAATGTGCAGTCTATTTTTCTAGACCTTTCTGGAAATGGGTTAGAGGGCTTCAGAGGACTTTAGTGCTCTCACCTTCCCTCTACTGGTCTTGCCAGCTGCTTGACCTCATTCCTGCACTTTCACAATAGTGTCAACACTTGTCTACAGGAGCCACAACAAGGACATTTGTCACAGAAAAGTGCTGCCCTACATCTGTATGGCCCCCATTCCAGCCACATCCTGTTTTCTCCTGCTGTTTGCACACCATGTTCTTACACAAGGGTCCTTGGTTGATGCATGGCTATCAGTGCTTGAGACATACATATTAACATCTTATTTCCTGGGCTTCTGCAAGTGGTACATGGTTAGAAACTGTAGTGATGTGCTGGTTTTCACAGGCAATCATTTCACTCTTTATGTAGGATTTTCTCAATTTTCTCTTCTTTGTTCCCTCCATTATGAACAAAACCATTACCTCTCACTACAATGAGAATCTCTAGCCACTTCTGAAAAATGGACAAATGCTTTTTTCTTTCATTTTGTATCCTCACCCACACTACATGGATATTAACACCAGGGGGGGGGAAAAAAGTTTCAACTATTTCTTTCAGCCTCAGTTTTCCCTCATGTTGAAGGAATGATTTTTAAGCATTAAGTTGTAGATATATGGAGATCAGAAGGCTAAGCAGAACCCAGGGATGGAGGGAGTTCAAATATTTATACTCAGATATTTGTGTTGGGTTTTTTTCCTTCCCCTCTCCAGAGTGCATATACTTATGCTTCTAAATACATACTTGGGGATTCCAATAAAATAGCCTGAATTTATGGATAACAATTCATTTCTACTGGCAGATGCTCCTTTGTAGTGAAGACCTTTAAATTCAAGCCAAATGTATTAGAGACCAAAGTCTGGACCTGAAGGTTTTTGACAGTATGGAAATACAAAACTGCCTCCCAAGTCTTTTCTGTGGATTAACAGGTAATGTTTACAAAGCAGTAAGAAAGGATGAAAATATTATCATAGTACAGAAAATGAGCCACTCCTTTCCCTTCCCTTCCCTTCCCTTCCCTTCCCTTCCCTTCCCTTCCCTTCCCTTCCCTTCCCTTCCCTTCCCTTC
>JAWWMO010000083.1:82168428-82210572 GCA_035047845.1 Dendrocincla fuliginosa | reverse complement strand
CCTTTTTCTTCAAGGCCTATTCAGCTCCTCACCCCATCCCAGCAGTGAGGAGGCTGGGGGTGCACAAGAAGTTGGGGGAAACACAGCTGGGACAGCTCTACCAACTGACCCAAAAGATATTCCATATCACATCGCATTAGGCTCAGCATTCAGTGCTGGGAGAGGAAGGAGTGGTGATGTTTAGAGTGGTGATGTTTTTCTTCTGAAGTCAGCACTACCTGTGATGGAGCCCTGCTTTCTTGAGGTTGACTGAACACCTGCCTGCCAATGTGAAGCAGTGAATGGATTCCATGTTTTGCTTCCCTTGTGTGCACTGCTTCTGCTTCCCCTATTGAACTATTGCCTACTAAACCTATTAAACACAAGTTTTTTCTCTTTTTTTTCCAATTATCTCCCCCATCCCACTTGGGGTGAGGAGAGAACAAGCAGTTGTGTGGGGCTTAGTTGCCAAATGGTGTTAAACCATGACACTCCTTAATTTTTTTAACAAATCTGAAGAATAGTATTTTTGTTTTGCTAAATGAAAATTTCGATTTTCAGCTGACATTTAAATTTTGAAATTATGTAATTAAAAATGGAACCAGCAATTCGAGAAACTCCTGTATTCCTTGCTGTTATAAACAGTAAATCCAGTAACCAGTTATGTTTCTTTGAGGATGTGCACATGTTGCAATTTGACACAGATTTTCACAGAGATGTTTCTGAAAGACTAGGTCCTGAAGCTGGCTTATCTTGGGAGGAATTTTCTTTAATCACCAAATAGTTGGAAATTTAAGTCTCCTCCTGGCTGAAAACATATGTGAAGAAAATTTCTTCTCCAACAAGAAACAGTTATAGAACACTAAAAAATAATAGCAGCAATTGCAATAGATTTAGTAAGAAATCTAACCTTATGGTATCCAGTTAATGAACCTTGTGGAGTATTCAAGAGGGGTTGTTGTTTTTTTTTTTTTTTCCCCAAGGTTTAGAAAGAAACCATATGGAGGAAAATAATTGCAAAAACTAAAATGAATGAACCCAGACTGAGGACTAGAACATAATTCTGTGCTGCCTGCAGAAACATCCTACAAGGCAGAAAATTGTTTGAAAAACTGGTTATTGTCCAGTCTCCTCCTGGATAATGGTGCTAGTCTAAAGCTAGTATAGATGCAGTGGGGGCAATACACTGTCCCAGACTTGGTCCCTAGTCTCACTAGCAAGCATGAGAATCTTATTTTTTATTAATTATTAAAATATTTATATAATATATATGGGTATATATGAATATATATAAATATTATATATAGAGAGATATAATTAAAATAAAATCCTTATCAGGTGGATAATACAAATCTGCACACAAATGGAGCCCAATACCCAGCTAAATCTAGATTCAACAAAATTACATGAGAAAAGAAAATGAAAAAGGGAAACTTTATGAAAAATGTTCATCTTCCATAAAAAGTAAAATGGAATTAATTACAACATCCTTGCTGCAGGATTTATGTCTGCAATGTAAGCAGAATATAAGTAAAAGCAAAATTGTCAAAATGTTTAACAATAATATCTGAGCAGCTTGGGAATATACCTGCTTATATAACATATGAATAAACCCCAAAAACTTCATGGAAGCAAAGAATTAACCCAGCAAGTGCCATGTGGGTCCCCTAAAAACAGGTGAAAATATCACCAATTTCAATGAAAAGACAGCATTCATGCTATATATGCTGCCTAGCTGAGAGAAACTGTATATCCAGGGATAATAAACTTTTCAAATGCTGTTGTTATTGCTAGAAAAAAGAGTCACAAGTCATGAAACCTCATGACATTTTCCAGTCCTTCCTTCTGCCTTGATTATTCTATAGAATTCTAATAGAATTGTTTCTTTAAATTTTACTTTATGTTAAAGTTCCTGGTTCGCTCTGTAGAGTCCATTTTAATGATATTTATACTAGATCTAAGTTTAAGAAAAACAACAATCTATGCTAAATACTTTCTAACCACAACAGTGTTTAACTACTTTGATTACTGCAGACAGAAATAATCCTTTTCATTTTTTTAATCTTGAAATTATATTACATTTAATCCATCCTGGATGATTTGCACATTCATCTCAAAGATAAATCAAACTCTAGAATGAAACTGATAGCTGAAATAAAATTACTAACTGCAATTTTATGGAGTATTTGAGATAGTAACTTGTACTATTTTGGATGGATTATGCTAGCACATAGTTTTAATTTTTTTTTTTTTTTTCATCATGACTGGTTTCCTGTCTTTAGAACTGTGTTTTGCAGGCAAAGCACTACTGTTATAGGTGTCCAACTACCTAAGGTGTGTGCATAATCCATTTAATTTGCAGAGCAGCAGTGAAAGTGCTCAGACAAATGAGCTGTAAAGTCCAAGCCCTTATAAAGGTGGAATGGGTAGAGATGAGCAGATTGGGTCTGACAAACTAGACTTTAAGGATTGTTACAACTACTGCTTTTTCAATTATCATAGTAAGACAAGGGGAATGTCATGGTCATTTGTGACTTGCTCAGAATCAGATCTGTGCCAAGTCTGAAGACAAAGTGATCTTGTAACGTTTTTATCCTAGCATGCTGTGTGACCTCATTAACCTCTAAATACTTTAGTTGCAGTAGATATTTTCCATGCTTTAAAAAGTACAGGAAAAGAATTCCGAGATGCTCTTGGTCTTCCTACCTTCTATAAAGTGTGTACCTTCAGTTTACAGATAAAACAGATGTAATTTTTCATAGTACAGAGTAAATAGCTATACAGCAATAAACCCATACCCTTAGTTACTTAGATAGATTTTGGAGCAATTATAAATGCTCTAATACTTCAGATAAATTATTTCTTTAAATTATTAGATAAATTTATGAATAGTTATGTTGATATATACATATACATAGAAATACATATGTACACAGATACATACAAACATCCTTTACAGAAAATCTATACATACAAGTAGTCGTGTGTATACATATGATTATGTATTTGTGTGCACCTATATATATGTAAACCAATAAATAGTTATGCTCACATAGGGCAGTAGGATAAAAAGTGTATATGATAACAATAAAGATAATTTTATTTTTATTTTGAGAATCTTTTCTGCTTCAATGTCACATCTATGCCAATTTTTAAAACAGCAAATATTTTTGTTGTGCATTTTTGTATATATATATATATATATATATGTTCACATATCAGTAAATGCCCTTTTTATATTTAATTTTCTAAAATTATTCTTGAAACTTGAACCAATGTCTAGTTGTTCAATAATTTGGCAGATATATTGAATGTAAACTCTCAAAAGAGCAGTTAGAATTATACTCTAATAGTTGTTGTACCTGTCATAGCTGGCTCATTGTTTTTACTATTCTACAGATGACTAAGTATCTTGCTCATAGTTCAATAGTCAAAACTCCTCTTTAATAGCTCAAAAATGATCTGGAGGAACAAAGGCAATAGTACAATACATTCTTTTTACTCTTTTCACTCTCTCAGTTGGAGACTCGTCTTTTGACTTTTCCACAAAATAATCTCAGATGCTCTGATTGTAGATAATTCCTGCTAACTATCTTTTCTCTATTAAACAAACACACAGATCTATCCATGTCATAAGCACCCTCCCATAGGTCAATAATTTCCCTTGTGAAATTTTTTGTATTATGCTCATATCTCATTTGACTTTTTTTTCTTTTAAGTCTAGTAATGGCAGTTAAGAAAATAAATTTAAGCACACGGGTGTCTCTAACATTCAGATATATTTTGAGAATACTTAACATCTGTTTATTTACATTTTTATTACTGTCATTTGGGAATTGATCCATTATACTATAATATAGCTTCTGTGTATAATTTTTATTGCATTTTCTTGAGAACTTACAAAGGACAATTGCTGTTATAAATTCAGCATTTTATTTTCAACTTAAAATTATACATGAAACTTCATGCCAAATCTCAACAAGTATGGGTTTTTAGGTCATTAGATTCACTGTTACAAAACATTTGCCAGTATTTGTCAAAATAATTTTCTTAGGGTAGAATCTAAAGTATAGACTGCACTTTTAAAGAATGTACCACAAACCCTCCAGTTGCTGTTTCCTAAATAGCATGTCATCTCTAAATGTGCTAATCTAAACTATGTGCTTTATCTCTAAAAGCTGAGGAACAGTAAAAATTAGTTATGACTGCTGTCATAGAGTTTTCCCAGCAGTTTCGTGTTAGAGGGTTATTGTTAACATTTAATTGATCATTAATTGCTTAAGATCATTAATGATTTTATGATGCCATACTTCAGTGAGATTTAAAATATTCAACAATGGCACAAGAGAAATATCTGAGCTTCCCCTTTCTTAACTTTTGTGTAATTTAACTGGTTAACTGAACTGGATAGTCTTAGTTCACCATGGATTTCTAAAATAAGTATTGCTGACAACACTAAATTGGGAGGAGTTGCCAACTCCCTCAAGGGCAGAGAGGCTCTGCAGGGACACCTCAACAAATTAGAGAGATGGGTAGCCACTAACCATTTGAAGTTTAACAAGTTCAAGTGCCGGATTCTACAGCTGGGGTATGTGTACAGACCGAGGAATGAGTGGCTGGAGAGAAGCATTGTGGCAAGGGACCTGGGGGTCCTGGTCAATGGCAAGTTGAATATAGTTAGCAGTGCCCTGGCAGCCAGGAGAGCCAGCCGTGTCCTGGGTTGTATTAGGCACAACATCACTAGCCAGTCAGAGAAGGCAATTGTCCCTCTCCTCTCTGCACTGGTGCAACCTCACCTTGAATATTACGTGCAGTTTTGGGCACCACAATATAAAAAAGACATGAAGGTATCAGAGAGCATCAAGAGGAAGGTGCTGAGGATAGTGAAGGATCTGGTGGGGAAGCTGTATGAGGAATGGCTCTTCACCCTGGAGGAGTCTGAGGGGAGACCTCACTGCAGTCTTCAACACCCTCACAAAGGGAAGCAGAGGGACAGCCACTAATCTCTTCACTCTCATGACCAGTGACAGAATTCATAGAAACAACATGAAACAGAGGACGTTTAGATTAGACCTCAGGAAAAGGCTTTTCACCCAGAGGGTGGTTGGGCACTGGAACAGGTTCCCCAGGGAAGTGGCCGGAGCACCAAGCCTGTCTGAATTAAAGAAGCATTTGGACAACACTCAGGCACTTATGGTGTGCTACTTGGGGTGTCCTGCACAGGGCCAGGAGTTGGACTTAATGATCTTGATCGGTCTCCTCCAATTCAGCACATTCTATGATTCTATGAAATATATTTATGCAGTCGAACAGTGTCAGGACAAGGGGAAATGGTTTTAAACCAAAAAAGAAGAGATTTAGTTTAGATGTTAGGAAGAAATTCTTCACTGTGAGGTGGGTGAGGCATTGGAAGAAGTTGCCCAGAGAAGCTGTGGATACCTCATCCCTGAAAATGTATAAGGCTAGGTTGGATGAAAATCTGAGCAACCAGATCTAGTGGGTCCCACAGCAGGGGAGTTGAAACTAGACGATCTTTATGGTCCCTTCCAACCGAAGCCATTCTATGAGTCTGATCCTGTAATCCTTTGAAATGCTGCCAATTACAAAGAATTAAAAAAGAGAGATGTGGGTTCAGGCTATATGGCTACAAAACAGCTGTGTAACTGCATATAGACAGTGCAGGTTTGTGAACTGTCTCCTGCCTCTTCTACAGGGCTTTTTGAAAGACTTACTAAGCTTGTGAGTATTTAGTGTTTGCCATGACTTGACCTTTTCCTTTTTCTCACTTTTCACACTTGTAGTAAAAAGTCACATGATGAACAAGCAAGGCTTTAAAATCACCAGTTTAACTAATTTCATGGCATATAACACACTCTTGAATGCTCCCGCCTAGTGCCTGCATAAATATTTGATATTCTATGACAACATAAGAATTAGAAACATTACACTAGTTTAAATGTAGAAAAAAAATGCATTTTTGTACACCAAGGCCGAATTCAAATTCTAAATTGACCGATTTTCTGCTTTTTGAACTGGAACTGTAAATAATTAATTACACATGAAACTAGAGGTTGTGTTATCCTGTATTTCAAAGTCAAATTGACCATATTCTCTCTTCAAAATAAAGACATAAGTGCATAAAAATGGGTTGATGGGCTGTAGCACATAATTTCTCATTCATAGCTAGGAGAATGACTAACCAGCTGTAAGATCGAATATATGACTTATAATTCCATGGCAATGACTCTCTGAAGAACCTTTGAGAGATTATTCTTACTCATTGGTAAACATCCACTATATGATAATCAGTTTAACACTTGGAGGAAATCCACATTTCCAAGACCAGGGTGTATCTAGCAGTTTCAAATCTTGCTAGATGAATATTTAAGACTGAATGTAAATTTATATAATATTGTCACTTTAGTTAGTATGGTTGATTTTCCACTGTCAAAATTTTCAACATCTTTCCACACTTAGTCATGAACTTTAATGAAGGACGTACTTCATTAAAACGAACAATACTCTACAGCTTTTAAGAGAAAAATTACAGTATTTTACAGTGAATAACTCAGTGAATTTAGCATCTATTTTTTTCACATATATATTAACATTTTCTCTAACGTATTGTTTAGATTCACTGTATATAGTTTGAGTTATTAAGATATATATTTTTACTCATTCAGTATTTAATGTTGAGTATTTAAAATTCAAAATGCATTCATATATTTGTGTGTAGTTTCTGTGTTTTGAGTGAGTGAACTCAGTTTGTCAATGAAAACAAATATTTAAAATAAAAATGGGGAAAGAGAATATTTCCTGAGAAAATAATATTTAAGGGAGACATTTGAGAAAATGGAGTGAAAGAAACAGACTTTTTCAGTGGGAAGCATGAATATGGATTTTTGTGTGAAACTTTAATGGCTCAACTCCTGACATAAATGTTAGGTGTTTTTCTGTCCTCAAATCCTTATTTCAATTGTGAAGCTACTACAACACCTAGTTTATTTCAATGAGTAAAGAAAAAAATATTCACTGAATTTTATTCTTTGAGAAGGCTAAAATATTTTATGGAAATGTACCAGAAAAATCCAGGCTCAGGTAAACATATTCTTATATTGGAAAGAATTGGACAAACTAAGGTGTGGATGTACTTATAACACAAATATTAAACATTTTATAATAAGTTTAGTTTAATCTTTTACTTTTAAAAAAACTAAATAAACATTTTAAGACTTCAAAAAGGTCCTTATAATTAAAGCAGAAGATTAAACATATATTTTAAACAAGAGCAAGTTATTAATTTTTGGCTTTAATTCTAGATTAAAGTGTATTTCTATCTTCATTAATCTTCTTTATCTTCTCCATCTATGCCTGTAATTATTTTCAGATACTTTAGAAAATTGTAGTACTTACAAAACAATTACTATTTTCATTCTGTTTTCTCAGTGTAGAAAGTAATACATTTGAATTACTAAATATGTGGTTATGTATTCAGGGGTTTTAATTTCTGCCCTCATAAGTTTATTGCTGGCTCATTAGCAAACATATATAGAAGTTTTATCTTTAACTAATAAGGATACTGTCAATAAACAACTATATACATTCCACAGTTTTTCAGATATCATTGTGTTTACCGTGGTACATTGATTTCAGTGCATTTATTTTTGCATATGAAAATGGGTGTACTTATAAACTTGCATGAAGGATTAAAAGTCCTACCATGAGAGTAAAAAACAATATATCTGAGGAAAAAGAACTTTTCCTGCTGTATTTCCCACAGTTTTTGTCTGCTCCCTGCTTTTTATGTAAAACTGATCTTGCATATTTTACTTTTCTTACAATGAAAAGGTAGCCTACTCTAACACACCTAAAACATACATAATAACATGTAATCTGGCTATGATGATAAAAAACTGTGGCCTGAACCTTTAAGAAATTCATAACCACTATAATAGCATAAAAAATTAATTTGCATTTTGCCAGTCTTTGAAAATCTATGAATAGAACTATCATTTAGATAAGTATTTACACTAGAAGATGTGCAATTAAAAATACATGTGGTACCAAACCACCCCATAAATATAAGAAAAATGTATGGCATATTTTGAAAGCAAATTTGAGTAAATTTCTATCAAGATAGACATGAAAATCAAACACAAAGGTAATCCAGAAACACAAGGATGAAGTGAAGGAAGACAAGACTAGATTCATAAGCTGATGTCTAGTGTTTGCAATCAATATTTTTGTGTATAAATGGAGAAATATTGAGAGTTGTTACATTTTAGTTAGAGAAGCTGTAAATATTAAGTTAATGGTGGCAAAAATCACTCAGGCAGAAGTTCAAATCTTTGTTATTAATTGGAATGAACAAGCTCTGGATTTAATACTTGAGTATCTTACCTCTAATATAATGCTTAAAGGTTTTCTTGTTTGAATATTCAGAATTAAGTAGAAAATTTCAACTTATTTTATTGTAAATAAAAAAGTACATGTTAAATAACTTTGGTTGATTAATTAGCTCAAGAAAAACTTTTCTTCCTAGTTGTGATATTCTATGATAATAGGCTTGTTATCTTGTGGTGAAGCATGATGGAGTCAGGTACGTTGATCTGTACATTTTACACACAGTTATCTCTACATCTGTCTTTTTTTTAAACATAATAAAATGTTAATTATATGAAGAAAAAAACAGCAGATGTTTCACATTTTGGGTTGCATGTTAAGACCTTTTGTTTAAAAAGGCTCTGTTAAATGCTCTGTTATAACAGAGCATGTTCATTAAATTTACAATAGCATCTTCATTAACTTTCTTTGCCCTCTACTGCCAGAGTGATAAGAAGCTCTGTTACCTGAGAAAATAGCCTTATCCAATTGGTTGGTACTTTCATTTCTCTTGGCAATGGTGATGTTGACCACCTCCAACATATTAAGACTACTGTACCATACTAGAGAAGGAAATTATGTCAAAATGCTTGGCAAATTCAGGAGAAATCCCACAAAGCTTTAGCTTTGTGAGGCCAGAGACAGTAAAGGGAAAGATGGTAAAACTCCTGGTCAATGTCCTTGGAGACCAGCGGTTGGGAGTCACCATTCAGTTTACACCATATTTGCTCCTGGTGGAATACAGGTTGATTTATAGAAGGCACTTAAAATAAATTGTTTGGATCTGTTTCAACTATATAATCTCTTTGATATTGAGTTTGCTTTAAATCTCTCTCTTGTCCCATTCTGAAAGACTTCATATTCATAAAAGTGTTTAAAGCTTTTAAATTTAAGATGCAACAACAGCCACCTGATTAGTTCTGGACAGAATCTAATGAGTTGTTCCTGAGCAATTCCAAGGAGGATCCAGAGCCCTTGAATCAGATTTCTTATATTTAGTGCACTCATAACTCCTGCCTCTTATTTTAATGGAGGTGGCAATATTAATTGAACCAGGCTCATTACAGAATGAACTTATTGCACTCTTAACACTTATCACTATACAGAAAGAGTAATCATCATCTTGGTGCACCTACATTCTTTTCTTTCCAGTGAGATTAATTGCTCCAAGATTAATATAATTAAAATGTGCAGTACATATTTTACTATGGATATTAAAATAATAATAAAAAAAGATAACCTCCCTAGGATGTGGCACTCATGTGTCACTAAGAAAACAATTTTTAAAACTAAAATAAGTTTCTCAGTAACTGATTTGAGTCAGTCTTAATATTTATGCATCAAAGCAGACCTTGGAGAATGATACGTGCAAGCATGACATATATTTGTATACATATATGCATATTCTTTTTTTATATAAACAAGTATAACAGAATCAAGTATAGTAAGAAATGATAAGTAAGATCCTTTCTTAAAAGACTGGGGTTAATTTAATGAGGAATTCTCTGGATTTCTACTGGAGTAGAGATCATTAGGTAAATGTTAGCATTGTGTTTGTATTTCTTACCACTTTAGTTCTATGCTAAATGCTCCTCCCACTAACTTTCAAAGCAAAAATTCTATATTTATATTTATTATTTCCCTGAACTTGTTGCACTCCATATTGGGAAGAAGTTCTCTTGGATAACTTGTATTACAATTGTTGAGTATTCTAACAAAGCAGCTGAGCTCCAATGTAATTAACTCAGTGGCATATTGATTTTTTTTTTTCTGAGTTCTGCAGCTGCCTGGCCTCTGTGTTCACCCACAGTAGTATTGGAGAGGGAAGCATTTCTCTTCACTAGGAAAAGAAAGAACAGCTTGTCAGATATCATGGTGATTTTTTTCTTCTTGTGTTTCCTTTTTACAGAGCTACTCTACTTCCTAGTATACACAGGCAAAGGTGTCTCTTTATAGTTATAGCAGTATTTGAAACTCCTTCACTAAAAATTACAGTAACTTATTCCAGCATTCCAACCTCACAATCTTTTTGAATATTTTACTTTCAAACTCCAGGGGTTTATTGCTTTGTCCCAGTCTGAATTCTAGAGAGAATGTAAAACAAGACAACTGTATCAGATCTTGTTTAGGCTGCAGAATTATTTAATTAACAGGCCAAAATTGAAGATTCAGTATAGAAATGGTTCTTACGCACATGATGTGCTTCCACCCCTTTCCATCTTCCCCCTCTCTCCACAATCCTCTGAATGATTAAATTTTGATTTATAAATCAATAGTCATATGTTTTGAAAGTATCATAGATATGTACGTTACAACACCAGTCTATTTTTAAATCCCTAAATTCCAACAGAATTCACATGCTTACAATGATTACTCCAGTTCCACTGGTAATATCTCTAGGACTGGAATGAACTTTTGATGTGCATCCACTATTCCAGGTAACCAAAGTGAGCTTTACAGAACTCACTTCAGTAAGTTTTACAAAGGCAAATGCACAGCACTTGAGGACAGCATAAAACCTCAGGTTCACTTAAGGGCTTCTTAGGCTCACCATTCTGTGTGCGTATAGCTTTCTGGTTTTCCTTTGTAATTTGAAAGCTCTTTGTGCCATGTGGAATTAAAGAAATTTTATTATACTATGTGTTTGAAAAGCATACAAAAGAAATAAAAGCATATATATATATATAAGCCTATGACAAGAGACGTCTAATCACTGCTGAATAGAAATTTGGAAGCAAAGTATTTGAATAAATACTGACAATCTAAATGCACATAGAGAGAACTCAAATACTTTAAAATCCAATTGTAAGTGAAGGATCACCACAACACACCAGGAAAATCTGATACATTTTAACTTTTGAAAATAAATTTAAACATAATAAATGTGCTTGCACTGCTAACCAGATTAGCCTTCCCCAAGGAGAAAGAAAAGAAAAAGACCTGAGCTTTCATCCTCAAATGGGTATATGCAAATATTGAAATATTTCACCTTTAAGTAGCTTACAGAATTACAATAAGAAAACCACACTGAAATATATAATATGAATGAAAAACTAAACAAATCTCATTGCAATGGCTTACACTTTCTTTTCCTTCATCTTCATATTGTGTGTATATATGCCTCCAAATATGATGCAACACAACAGTGGTATGAATATGGTAAAAAAAATTATTACATTATAATTAGCACATTATGCTTGTTCCATCTCCATGAATCAAAAATAAGAAAAATGTTTTACTTGTATGTATAGAACAGATAATCAAGCTGCAGAAAAGTAGTATTAAGTCAAACATGGAAAACACAATAAAAAGAAAAATGGCTATCTATAACAAATTCTGTTTAAATGTGCTAGCAAAATTTTATCATATCACATCCTGAGGGATAAATGCCATGAAGAAACACAGGACCTACAATAGCAAATTGATGCATGAGTATTTGTTATGGCTTTGGAGTTCTTATCTACACTTCACAGTGAAGGAAAACTGCAAGACTAGACTTTACAGTATAGCAGAATCACTATATTTTTTTCCAGTTTCATGCATCCTGCCACATTAGATTTGCATTTCCGAAATGTTCATGTACAAAAGCACTTTCAAAGTAATTCCATCAATGTTTTCATAAGGAAACATTACCACATAGAAATCTGATGTAAAGTTGAGTCAGGATAATGAAAGGGTAATGCTTCTTCTATTTCAACAAACAAACCTGAAATAGATAAACTACCTCAAGTTTTTAAGTGGAGAGGAAAGTAAAGCTTGCCTGCCTTGTATGTTTTCCTGCAACACTGGAACTAAAAGCAAATGAAAAAAGATTTCCAAGAAAGGCTTTGACACAAAATTAACATCCAGGACACAAGACAACAAGACTAATTAAGTGTACTTTTTGCATTTCTTTTGAATACTTGTTATTGTTAACTCTTATATTGAGTGAGATATTCATTTCCACAATGTCAAACACTTCTCCTAAGATATGAAATAAATAGTTAAAATATTTTTCATTATTTTTTCATAGTCACTAAAACACTAATATCTGCTCATTCAGTAAGTGTTGTATGTGATGAGAAAACATACACTTTTTCTGATACATTTTAATTCATGCTTTTCTTTTTATTTTCTAATTGCAATAGCAGGAATCTAACCTGGAATTTCAGAGTCAAGCCATCATTATTTCTTATTATCATATTCTTTCATACCTAGGTTTTTATCCCATGGTAGTGTAGTATGATTTTAAAAATGAAGACAGGTGAAGCACCTTCTGACACATAGTATGCAATTTCCCTTATGCTTTCTATTACTATTTTAATAGCTAAATGAAACAAAATTTTATCTTTATCTTTGAACCACAATATAAATTAAAAATAGCTAGTAATCACTAATGCTAAATTGAGGCACTGTGAAAGAGGCATTGGGTTATGCAAGTGGAACAACAATCTGCTATAGCTGGGGTGGGTCTCTTTAACCCCTTTCCATAAAGACAAAATTTAGTTCAGTTATTTAAAAGGGAGATACCTAAATTTAAACTAGACACTCAACACTTCCTGTCAGTCGGTTGAGAGAAGTGGGTACATACAGAGTCATTTGATTTATTTTAGATGCTATTTTCGTGGATGACTCACTTTCTTACAACAGGTATTTAAGTCCACTGACTATAAAGGCAGCTTAGGACAGTGAGCTCAGACTTTGATGCTTGATTTTTTTTTTTATATTTAAGGTTAAGTAGAACTCATCCCACCCTCTATGACCATAACACTCTTTCTTACTCATCTTCCCTCCAGGGCTCAGCTGTTCATGTCCCAAAGATCAACATCACAGCTCTGATGTGGCATGATTATGTGCCTTTGGCTCAGGCTGCTTCGGAAACACATAGACTGTGGGAAACAGTTGTGAGAAAGCCTGCAGAGAAGAGCATTGTAAGTTATGACCGTAGACTTACAGACAGAGGTAGAACTATAATGATGAAGAGCACAAGTAAATGAAAGAAGACTAAAAAGCATTGATGCGGAAAAATGAAAAATCTGAAATGGGAAAAAAAAAAAAAAATGTGAGTATGTGGATACCATTGGCTTTCATGGATGCTTTCAATTTGCTGATACCACAGATCTGCTTCTGGGAGCAGTGGAGACTAACCCTTCACCTGGCTTGTAACTGCCTGGCCAGCAAAGACTGTATTGGTGTCCTGATAAGAGACTGAAAGGTCTTAAAAGGAGGGTGAGAATCTGAATTACTTTCTCAGTAATCAGTAAAACCTAAATATTTTGTGTGTTTACAAGCCAGAAAATAACAGTTCTATACTTTTAACAGAGACTCTATGTGTACAGTTCTAGATGCCTGAACAAAATGGCCCAGAGAGGAGTCATAGTAAAATGGTTAGTGAATATGGTATGTAAAGAGATATGTAAGGCAGACTCATATGGTTGAAGCTTATTTGACACTTGCACTCTGAAGCTTGTTGGGCAGAACTTCAATGGAGTATGAAGAATGGAAAAAAGAAAAGTGCAAAGAGAAATGAACTATCAGAGCAGTTGTCTCAGTGAGATGCATTATTTTCAGACCGACCTCTGGTTATCAAACTGGCATGTGAAATTGCTTCTCAAACCATCTGAGATGGTGCATGTGAGAGGCTTATGACTATGTCACAAATGCAACAAATGTCTGTTAGGAAAAAAAACAAAAAACAAAACCAAACAAGAAGAAAACTAATTTTTAAGAAGCTCTCACAGACTAAGAAATAGAGTGCATAATACATGCTGAAGGACTACAATACAAGCACTTACCTCACTAAAGACACCAGATCAAGAAGCTTATACCCATCAACTTGACCGAATATGGACATTTTCTATTAACATGTTGAACATGAAGGAGAATGTTCACAATATCTGAAGAAGTATATGCACCTCCCTAAAAATTCTGCAGATAGTTCAGCAGTTTTTGCTCTTGATAATTTTTATCTTACCATTTTTTGGTCTGAAAGATTTCTCATGTTTATAAGCACAAATAGTTTTTATTTTTTTTAACCCCTTATTATATTCTATATTGCATTCTGAAAATTCATGTGTTGCCTTTCACTGGAGAGAGTTTGTGTTAGCTTATCAAACAAATACATTTCACTCCAGTTGAGTCTCAGCAATTTCTTGCTGTTACTTAGTGCTAAGTAATCCTCCAGAGCCAATATTCTCTGCCAGCACTCTGCCGTACTTTAAATATCACACTATTACAAACTAATTACTTCATTTAGCTTATTAGTTAGAGCAAGAGTGCTTGTTTTGGTTGGGGTTTTTTTGTTTGTTTTTGTTTGTTTTGTTTTTTATAAGACCATAAGGGTCACAATACTGTCTACATCAGTGTATTACTATTTTATTACTATTTTTAATAATAAAATAATCCCAAATCTGGGGTTGTTTGTAGGTTTTGTTGTTTTGCTTTGTTTTTGTTGTGTTCTGTGTTTCCTTGTTTTTTTCCTTGATATGTGTCAGTATGAGTGATAATAGTTTTGGGTAGCAATAGAAGTAGCAAGTCTTTTATGCTGCACAACATATTTGATGCTTTTTGGAAACAATTAGTGTACCACTAATGGCATTAATAACAACAATTGGAGCTGTGTGGCAGTGGGCCTGTGAAGAAAATGAAGAAACCAGCCAAAGTGCCTTAAAAACTGAAGCTTTTACTGTGTTTTAAAATGGATTCCTTGTCTTTTTTTACTTAGTCATCCTTCTTCTTCCCAAGACCCCTTGAAACACCCCTTATCTCTGTAGCTAAGCACCAAGGAATTAGTCCTTGAAGGCCTCTGTTTAAGTTTCCCTATTGGCTCTTAGTTATCCCTTTCTCATTGGTCATTATCCCTTGATTTCTATTGGTAATAATTTGGATTCCCCTAAAACCTATATATATACCCCCAGCCATGTTAATAAACCCTCTCACTGCTTCCCCTCCTGTGGATTCTGTGCGGCTCTCTCTGGGGCATCTTGGGGACCGTGAGCGAGGGAGTGAAAAGGGGGAGCATCTCCCACCAGCTGTTGCAGAGCTGCAGTATTAACCTGCTCAACCCTTCCCCCTTTTAGCATTTGCTTAGGTTATCAGCAACAAAAATTTTATCCCCTATTTTGATGTTGACAACTTGTGTAACTGCAATACATTTTGTTAGACTTTCATAAGGGTAAGAGGTTGTGCAATTAGAAATAGTAGGTAGTGAATGCTGTTAAAACACTGTATAGTATGCAATTATTTAGGTACTTAAATAATGAAATATGAGTTAACTTTTTTTTTTTTAATTGGAGAACATTTTTTGTTAACAGGGTTAGATGTGACCTGGATCTTCTAAGCTGATGCTTGCTTCATTTTACAGAAACATGAGATCACTGATATTATCAAGATTGATATTCTTTCGATATTGCAAATTCTTTCATTTATGATTTCATTTCCTTATGAACTGCTCTTTGGAAACAGTGGGTACAGCTGACTGGATAGTGAATTTATTCATTTCAGCAGGGAGAAAGAGAGAAGCTGGATATTATAACAGGATGTTTTTTACCATGAAAATAAAACATGATGGCATGTCTGTTCCAGAGACAAAGAGACTGATAAACTGCATGTCCTTTTATTGTATTAGATGTTTTATACTATCTGTATTTACTCTCAATGGGAAAAAAAAATATAAGGGTTAACAAGGTACATCTTAACTGTACTTATTAATTATGGGAAGCATTTTTATTAGTGTTACTGGCCATGGCTATAATTAAATTTATAGTCCCACAAACAAAAAACAGCCCTCATTTCCCTAAGAAAGGCTCTATCTAATCTGACTTTTATTATTATACAGATGTCTTGACTTTGAACCCAGGAGGGAATCTCAAAGCCAACAGATTCTGTAGGCATTCAGGGAAGCTGCATGGGCTGGCTAGAGCATAGAGGGAATTTTTCGTTCCCTTTGGTCTTAATTATACCATTTTTCTCCTTTTCTTTTAATTTATCTTTAGCATTTAGTCAGAATTAATCGATGGCTGCA
The DNA here is from genome assembly GCA_035047845.1 of Dendrocincla fuliginosa. Taxonomy (NCBI): domain Eukaryota; kingdom Metazoa; phylum Chordata; class Aves; order Passeriformes; family Dendrocolaptidae; genus Dendrocincla; species Dendrocincla fuliginosa. The sequence goes on along the minus strand of JAWWMO010000083.1, from coordinate 82,194,209 downwards.
GCTTTATATTTCTTTAAGTGTTTTCCTCAACAATATATAAAGATTTCACTCTTTTTCCTTTTGAAAAAAACCTGTAAATTCCTTACGATTGTTTCAATCACAGTCACATCAGCTTTATTAGAATGCTGAAAGAAAAAGAAAGCCAAATTTCTTTTATTTTTTCTTTTACTAGGAATAATGTTCTGTCCTAGGCACTGAGAGTCTTAAAACAGATTGGAGTTAAGAGACTGTCATTTTAGTGTAGGTTGATTTTACAATTGAAAAACAGATTTCTTTTAAATATTTTAAAAAAATATCTTCTGATAAATAATATTGAAACAAAAATAATTTTCTGTGCTGGAGAGGAAAATAATACAGGTATTGTGGCAATAATTATCAAAGATGAATAGCAGAAGGAAGGTGTTTGATAATGGATTATCAGCTTAGTTTTGATTTCTTATGAATTTGGGTATGATCCAACTGGACATAAGTGTCTCAACCTAAGTGCAGCACAGTTTATTTTATTTATGATTTTTTTTTTTAATTGTCTTATATACAAGGCATAAATCTGATTCTTCATAGCAAGACTCTGGATTAACTCCTGAGCCGTGCAAAGTCTGCCATAGCTCACCAAGCAATATAATATGTTAAGGGATGGATAATTGACCAAAAATTTCCATAAGCTCCATTGTGGCATTCAGCTGCCCAGCCATGAATCGTGTGCTGCATCTCAAACCAGGTAAGAGACCTGCCTCAGTGGCAGAAACCAGTCTAATTGCTAAAGAATAAATTTTGTGTAATAATAGTGATGAGTAAAAATAACAACATCAATAATAGCTGCCATAAAAATAACCATAATAATTGTGACATGATTTTATATAACACAACAATACATGAAACAACATAACATAATAATGCAATTAAAACTGCAATACACATACTTAGCCCCTAACCCACTGTGTATTATGCTTGGTGTAGAGGACCAGACAGAAGTATTTTTTGTCTCAAACATTCTGCTAAGACAGAAAGGATGTGATTGGAAAAGGGGGTCCTGTGGAGGTGGGACAGAGCTGTTCTTAGCAAACTTCCTGTTCCACCTTGATACTTATGCTCAGACCCTGTCCCCTCAACTCACTTACTGAAGGAGGACTCAAACGTTAGTCTATGTATGAGTGAACTAAATAAGCAAAAAATCTACCTTACATGAGAGGCATGCACCAGGTTAGCTATAAAATGAAGCGGATTGGGCTGTCTTGTTCTTGTCTCTTTTTCCTCTCTTTTACTTTCATTTAGGAACCCCAGCTCTGGATCATTCATGTGACAGGACCAACATGGTATCTAAGAACTGGTGATATTATTTGTTCTCTCTCTCTCTTTTCTGTCTTTATTTCTCTTCTCCCTTCCTTTGCTTGGGCAAAATGTGGCCATCATTCTACTCTGTCTCCATACTGAAGTTTGTGGTGGGAGTAGGGAGATTATGGACATATGCTGTAGCTTGTGAACCAGTACCCTTGGCTAATCATGTGTTGTGAGTTTTAAGCCAGCACCTTTGAGGAGTTTGTTGTAGGAGCTGAGAACTTATTGAAGTGTTGTACAAAATTAAGGGCTTGTAGCCACTGCTCTTGTGGAAGTGCATTGTAAGAGTTTAAGTGTTTGTTAGCACGTTTTGAGTCTAAACAATGGACTGGTTGCAGGAAATAAGGCAACTGTGCAATAAAGCATAGGAGTTCCCTGACACTTGCCCAGTGTCTTTGTTCAGCCTGAGGAGAATTTATAGAAAACATCACACACTCTATCAATGTGTCATGGAAGTCAGTGGCTTATTTCTGGTCTTGATTGTGTTGTTATGCTCAGTTGTCAGTGCCTAGAGTCTTACACTGGGACGAATATCATACTCATGCTGATGATTTCTTCCCCTCTCTGGGAATTACTTGGATTCCTTTCTATGTCTTTGCTATGACACTTTATGCTTTCACACCTTGCTTTCTCCTCACTGACCTGCAGCTCCATGTTACATCTAAGTTTACTATGTCTAGTGCTTTTCGCATATGTGAGCTTCCAATGCTATTGCTTTGTTCTCTTTATTACACTGAAACCAGTTTTGCCCAGGTCTACATTTCTTTAAGCTAGATATTTGCCATTTTCACAGCTGTGTGGTCCTCAGTTCCACCCTGACCATCCCGTGAGTATGATCCCAGTCCCCACTTCATAGGGTCTTCCATTACACCAAATCTGTATCTCTCAGTATTGCATCAGAGTTGCAAAACCATAGCAGCACCATACTAAGACAAGAAATAGTGAAAGAAATTATCCACAAGCACTTGGTCAATTAAAAAATTGCTGTTGCAGCAGCAACAAGTAAACCAAAGCAGCAGGCAGTTCAGAGGAAGGTGCAGGCAGTTCAGAGGAAGGTGCAGGCAGAGCAGATGTGGCAACATTCAGTCCCAAGGCAGTGCAAACTCAGGGTGAACCTCGTGTCCTGTTACCGACACTAGTCAGGCCAGATTACTGGCAACACACAAGAGCAGGGCAGACTGGTGGCCAACAGTGAAACAGCACTAATGTGAGATGCTGGCCATGGCTCATAGAAAGGCCTGTTAGTGGTGCAGTGATAATTGGTATGTGTTATATGAGATGGGAGTGAAATAGCATTATCTTTTTGAAGGTTCAAGAACACTAAATAAGGTTGTTTAAAAAGCAACTATTTAAAATTCAAATGAAGGTGAAGCTTTATAGTATAACATCTGATCTGAGCTTGAGGCTGAAGGCTTCCTAGAAACTCAAGGAAATACATCACACAAAACCTTTATTAAAATGTTTTTCTGAATTTACATCTCTAACAGTGAAACTGAAATATACATGTCGGTTTGTTTTAACTTTCTGAGGTTTCACCTTAGCAATGTGATATAACCTTGAAAGGTAATGTTTGCTGGAGTCAAAACACCACCCTACAGCTCAAGATCATTGCTGTTTGTTTCAAAACAAAGTGATCCACTGAGCTTAGGCCACAAACCACGCTGGACAGAACATGATGGGGCTCTCATTGCCCAGAGAAGTTATGGACACCTCATCTCTGGAAGTGCTCAAGGCCAGATTGAATGGGGCTTTGAGAAACCTGGTCTAGTGGAAGGTGTTCCTGCCCATTGCACCCTAAACCATCTCATGATTCTGTGATTAGCACTCCAATGAACAAATGTTGAATAATTCAAGTAGTGGAAATGCCACTAGCAAAGAAATTGAATTCCTAGGAAAACAGAGTGTAGATTTAATCTCTGGAATCATAAATGGAAGTAAGTTCAATTTCTGCATAGTTTCTCAGGTCTGTAGACACATGTTCTCTGAGGGCCATTTCTCATGTTGCTTATCTAATTTGTTGAACATCACAGTCTTGAGCAGCTGCCACAGAAGAGAAATAAAAAAAACCCTCCTTGTCCTGCATACTTATTATGACACTAGTAAACCAATCACAAAATCACAATAAATATCTATTTGAGAAAAAACTACCAAGTTAGCTTTCCTATTAGACAATCCAAGGAGAAAGGTAAAATGCCTACAAAGAGTTTGGTAGTGCCAAAAAGGGCACATCTCTCCTACATTTGCCTGCAAAAAGGAAATAAATTATTTCACAGTTCTGGGTCATACACAGCTGAGGATTTCTTTCTCACCTTGCACCTGTCCAGTTTTACTTTTGCCTGCCAGAAAGGGAGATAGCAGACAAGCCTTAGCCCTTTTCCATCTCTTGTGTTACTCCACTCCTTTGTTTGCAGGAAATATCACACTTCTATGAAGTGTCAGCCTTCATTCTGCTGACCAAAGTAATAAGGAGAGATTTTACACCAAAATCACTGAGCATCCAAGGACAAACCAGTCATAGCTCCCACAAAACCATTTACTAGAAAATAAGGTGAAGTAGCAGCTGGAAATAACTTTCCAGATAGAGAGAACATTTGTATCTACAGAATCTCAGTGCTCAGAATGGACCATTTATCTTCCAATAAATAAAGCTATGCAGGGCTTCTTATGGCAATGTAGAGTAAACCAGTATGAAGTTATTTTTGTCCTAAAGTGTTTAGTTTATGTCTTCCAGCTGCTTATTTCTTTACAGCAATAATAGTGTGCCAGGCTTTCATTTATGGCTCAGCATGCAGCTTTTAGCTGTTGATGAACAGCTATTAATAATATTGAAGAATAGACAACCATGTGATATACACATTAGCTTCTGCCAGAAAAAAAGGTAGAAATACCACACACTAAATAGTGGTCTTGTGATAAATGCTTAAGATTGTCTGAGATCAAAAAGAGAGCCTGATTCTGATTTCACAGTGGTGAGACTCAGAATTATATGACTATCATTTTAGTGTCAGAAAAGATGCATAAAAGGAAGTGAATCAATAATGATATATAGCATCTTAGCAGTGTTACAGACCTAGAGAGAGATCAAGAAAAGCTCTAATATACTCCAGCCTCAAAATATTATTCTGTTGTACCTAGAATGCTTTATGACCTAGCCCCTATATTCTATGGGTCATAAAACTATAGCACTTAGCATTATTTTCTTTGAAACTTATTCAATTAAAATTGTTGGACATTCTGCAAAAGATGCAGGTAAAATAACTTTAATTATATACTTAAATTCTAAAGATCATATCAAGAGAAAAAAGGCCCTGATTTGGTGAATTAAGACTGTTGCTTTCATATGCACATGCATAACTAGCCCTCTAGATAGCTTTTATTGCTGGTTTTGTACTTTTGTTATTTGCAGAGGAGAAAGATACCTCACATTTTCTTGGCAAAAGACATCATGTGAAAGTTAAAGCACATTAGATAAGGATGTGAAAAAAATTCTTCTTAACATGGTGGCCACAATTATCAGTTTGAATTCCTTGCAGTTCAAAAAAACATACTTTCAAGAAGGTCTCTGAAAATCCAAACAAAATAAAATGAACAAACAAACAAAATTTCCTTTAAACTGCAAAGTAATGCTTGAAGTACTTCAAGATACACACAGGAAGAGAAAAAAGTAAGTTGTGTAAGAAAGCTTTTGTATTTTAAAGCACTCTTCTAAACACTGGATATAAAAGCATGAAGATTTTGCAACTCTCAGTGTTTTCTAGTACCATCACATGGACTCAGGTTCTCTCAGTTGTTTTCTTTTGAAATTCCCACTGAGAAAGAATTTCATTGCCTTAACATTCTCTCTTTGAGAATGAACTCGTTATGGAAAGCCAACAGGAAAATATGTGCAAGCCCAGCCCGGAAGATATTACAACAGTGAAAAAAAGTTGCATCAGGTCAGCAGATACTCCCATAGGCTACTCACTGTACAGTGGCTGGTAGAAGTGGGTGGTAACTATAGAGTGGGTGTTAAACCTCAAAGGACCAAGACTCTAAGAAATAAATAAAAAAACGTTAAAAAATTACCAAAACACTGTGAAAAGCCTGAGAGTATGAATTGCTGCCTTCTGAATACTGTAAACATGGTAGCAATTGTGCATGTCTATGTCATCAACAGCAGCAAGAGATATTGTAAAGACTGAATATCTGACTTGGCAGATGATCTGCCTGGATACATGGATACATGTACTCTGGGGACAGCTGCTGGTAAAGAAATGTTAACCTGTGGGGGTGATTAGGGTTGTCACGGGAAATTTGCAGCTGTAATGGGAAAAGGAAAAGGTCTACTTTTTTTCGTGAAAGCATGTCAAAAGCTGTTTACTACTTAGCACAATAATCCATCAAGTGATCCCTGTAGTATTTGCTAAATCTTCATTAAGTTTAACATGCAGAATGGTTATGGAGCTTGTAAACAGTTATGTTAATTCACTGACAAGGCACTGTTTGCTTCTAAGAATCCTGTGAGAAGCACCTGTGAGAAGAGTGAGAGATGAATAAAGGTTGGAGACTGACATGGTTCCTGACACCCAAGAGTAGGAATCAATTATTTTCTCCCAACTTTCTAGCAATGAAGTTAAAAAACAGGTGGAAATACATTTTTCCTACCTCAGGTTTAGTTCTTGTACTATCCCTTTTACAGGGTTTTGTATAGCTGATTTAACAAGTTACTTCAGGGATCTGAATCCAAAACTGCATGACAGAATCAGATGGGTATTAATATTCAAAGGAAGCATTATGTCCTCACAGGGAAATTGAGAGTATTCACAGACGACCATGAAAGGAGTGAATTTCATTACTTTTTTCAGCCACGATGATTTTGTTTCAGCTAAAAATTATGAAGCATGCACTGCTATTGTTCCTGCCATTCAGAATCAACTGCATGGAAATTGTCAGACAATATGAGGATTTCAGAAAAATAAAAGGAGTGTTTCTTTTGAAAGAAATGCAATTGTAAATGCTTCATGGAACAATGAAAGTGCTATTACTGGTAAACATACTGCCCAATCAGAACCACACACATCTAACACAACACAAAAGACACAGTAATTTAGAAACTACAAAAGAGTAAGGATATTGAGTAGCCAAAAGCAAAATTTCTCCCGTAAGCAAGGACTGTGATAGCAATTAGATTCTAAGTAGGATTAGGCCCATTGTCAAAACTTCAAGCAGTCAGAAGGAAAAAGTTCAGGTTTTCCCTAGATTGTAGTACCACCAGCAAGTACAAAACTCATGCAAAAGACGCAAAAGACACAAAATTAAAGCTAGCTCAAATAAAATGTGTTTCTAAATGACTAGTGAATTCTGTTTAAAATAAGGCTTAGACTAGGAGAATTTCAGGAAATAAGTTTTTGACAACAGGCAACATTGGTGCTTAAGCATATAACAAAACACATAATCCAAGTGAATAATAGGTGCCTTCCCTGCTCTTATAAAAAGTTTAAACATCTCCCCTGTTTCTTACTAGATATCAGAACTCCTTAGCTAAAGTAGAGTTTCTTTCAATCTAATTTCATTTATTTTTGTTTCTCAGTAAGTTTTCTATTCTCTGTAAGCAGAAAGTTAATTTGTGCTTTGTCTTTAGATCTGCTCGGACAGCCCCCTACTACCTTCAGCTTTTCCCCCAAGAAGTAAAGTAGAGCACCGTGTATGTTCCTTTGATAATTTCACATAGCCAGAGAGCAGAGGCAAAGTCAGTCAGTGACCAACTTGTATCCAGGTATATAGGGAACTGAACTTCTATCTGTGAGGAAAACAAAACAGCTGAGACCTTATGAAGTGAAAATTAAAACCTAGTGAGTTACAAGCTCTTTCTTCTTTGACAGTACTATTACAAATAAAATTCTAAGCTGGTGTGTATCCCTACAAATTTTGCAACCCACTTTATTGACTCCACCAAGCACAGCAAAGATGTGAAATCTAGTATAATATCAGAACACCTCAGCTAAAAATAAAATTTGCTAATATTTACTTACCAGTCATATTTCCAGCTAAGAATTAAAATTTAAAGAGTAAATGAAAGTGAAGACGAGAATTTGAATAAATGAAGGTTGCTAGATAATTTCAAGGCACTTGCTATGAAATCTGGTCCCACTGAGCAAGACAGTGTAATGGGCTCAGAATGCCATTCTGAATTGCTTACGACACACTAACACCTACAAGGAGGATGACAGTCTGTCACACTGATAGTGCTGATGACTACCACCAAGAGAGTCTTTATTCACAAGCAATCACAGACACCATTAAATACAATGGGTGGGCCAGCTACTTTTTTCAGGGCCAAATGGAAGGAGCAATTAAGCCCACAGGGGCACACAAATGAAATGTCATCAGTTGTATTAAAAAAAAAATATAAAAGTAAGCCTGTTTCCCTTCTAAAAAAGGACCTATGTACAACCAGTTGCCTCTGGAGAAGGTATATGCCATATATTGAAGGATGAGAACATGGAATATCAGTACAGATATTCTAATGATATCTAATGATATTAGAAAGATCTTAAGAATGGCATTTAGTACGGCATTTTGGATTTAGTTCCAGTGAACAGAAAAAGAGCAATGTATATGGGAAGATTGGATTATTTCATTGTTATCTTACACTGTTAGCTGTAGATGGACCATAGGTCACTAGAAATGAGCCATATCTCTAAGTGTAGTATAAATAGAGGAACATCGACAGGGCACACACAGTTGTTTAGTCAAAGAGGCAGCTGGTTCAGAATACAGGGTTGCATCACAGATGCAAATGCAAGCAAAGACTGGAGGGGAGCTTGCAAGCTCTTGCCAGCTTACTCTTATTCTTGCTGCCTACTTTTTCCTGCCTGGTAAGCTTGAAAACAGTTTTCCTGAGATTACCGAGTCAGTCTATATCCCAAGGGACTGTCTCAGCACAAATGGATGGTGACATCAGCCTCCTCCAGGCCAGACTCATGCGTGCTACTATCTATCTCAATGTGCAAGTCAGTGCCACCACCAGTCTGGGCTGATAGGTATTTTCTTCTAAAGCACAGCTGAACTGTGAATTTGCAATAGATGTATTGTAGCGGTGAAGATGTTGTAACATCAATCACCTGAGTGTGCTGCATTGTGAGGTTTTGTTAAGAGACAGTGCAGTGTTGTACTAGCTACCTGACCCTTCAAATAATCATTTGTCTTCATGGAACCACAGTCCCAATCAGAAGAATTTCATGTCTAGTTTAATTACCACACTCCCCAGGACGGTAAGTAGCTACAAGTGTGTGACACCACCAGAAGAACTTAAGTCATTCATAGAGATGAATAGAAACCAGATTATTCCTCCATTAATTCTTTATTTAATCTAGATATAGATCAATTATTTACAGCCCTGCAGTCTGATCTGTATTTTTTCCTGCAGTCTATTTGGACAACTCTCTACAGTTATATTTGCTGGCAATGTGATCTGGACTACAGAGTCTTGGCAAGGTATAAGCAATTATACTGGAATTCAAAGAGTGATCCTCAGCATCTCTGGCCTCTTTACACCTACCCTTAATTAAGTTGATATTAAAGACCCTTGCTAAGGTATGTCACCTTGTCCTTGGCTGGACATCAGGTGCCCACCAAAGCTGCTCTGTCCCTCCCCTCCTCAGCTGTGCAAGGGAGAGAAAGTATAACAAAAGGCTCTTCGGTCAACAAAAGGCTCGTGGGTCAACGTAAGGGCAGAGAGAGATCTCTCACCAGGTACCGCCATGGGGAAAACAGACTTGGCCTGCTGTAATCAGTTTAACTTATTGCCAATCCTATTGAGTAGGGTAAAGAGAAGTAAAAACTGATTTTTAAAAACACCTTTCCCCCACTCCTCCCTTCTTATTTGGCTCAACTTCACTCATTTTCTCTCCATCCTTCCTGACAGCATCATAGGGGGGTGGGGAATGGGGGCTGTGGTCAGTTCACCAGAGATTATCTCTGACACTCCTCCCTCCTTAGGGAGAGGTCTCCTCACACTCTTCCCCTCTTCCTGTGTGGAGTTCCTCCCACAGGACACAGTTCTGCATGGACTTCTCCAACTTGAATCTTTCTCATAGACTGCAGTTCTTTGTAAACTTCTCCAGCATGGGATCACTTCCAGAGTGTGCAGTCCCTCAGGAACAGGCTGCTGCAGTATGGGTCCCACCATGGGCTCACAAATCCTGTCAGGAAACCTGCTTGAATCACTAAGCTTTTGCCTCTACTTGTACAGTGGACAATCAGAAAAAATAGCCAAATTGATCAAATGCTTGTTTTATTGACTTCTTGCACAGTATGGGGTGCTCTGGACAGGACAGGAGTTGGGTGCCCACAAGGAAAGCAACCACCATAGACTTTCATAGCTATGCTGTGGTAATAGTCAGTGATGCTGTTATTTGGACCACCGCCTACTGATAAATGGCACTGAGTGGCAGCTGACATGCCTTAAGTCTCTGCAGGAAGTCTGGTTCTCCCTGTGCATCACATGAGACAAGGTATAACCTTCATATCTGGTGCAACAGGTACCATAAATCCTACATGTCTCATACATCTTATGCCCTGACTCTCACACTGTCCTAGAGGGAGCAGGTTCTGTATCTTGCCCATTGACCTTCACTCAGTCCTTGAAGGGACCCTCAATTCAAAGCAAACTACATGCTGCCACCTTCCCAAAGCTGCAATCATCCCATGCCAGCTTGGTGAAGTCTAGCTATAGCTGGAATACTGAGGATGTTTTCTGTTTGATGAAGTATTTTCACCCACTGCAGTTCTTCCAAGGTACATGATATGGCAAGATCCTAGCCCATGAATATGAGTTTTCCCAGTTCCCAAATCTATGAAAGTTTCACCATGACCAGCAGTCAAAAGAGTTCATTAAGCAAATGCTATCAGCCTGGGCTGGTGATACAGTTTGATGCTGCACTTGTAGTCTCTGGAAGCACTGCCCTCTTGTTTGGCATAGTATTGCTGTTTGTTATGTCTCACTTGGTTTCCTTTTGGAGTACAGCAGAGATCCACTGACATATCAGTGTGATGCCAAAAGAAGAGTGAAGAGACTATGGAAAGAAAACAAACGGTCATTGTGGCAAATTTGTCACAGTAAGTGTCCTGGTAAGAAAACTCTAAAACTGGTGAACTGCAGCTTCCCTTGCCTGTAAGATCTTACCCTGTCTACTCTCACCACAAATGTGTATGAGTCAGGCAATGAACCTCACTGCCATGGATTGCTGTCTGAGACAGATGCATTGGCAATGTGGGTATGTATAGACAATGTGGAGCAAACAAGGTAACGGTCCATTTGTGAGCACTTGTGAAAAAAATAGTAACCTCTTGACAGATAAAAAAGGTTACAATATAGTACTTGTCCAGATCTATAGTATGGGCCCACACAGACTAAGCAAAAGAATTTTTTTTCAGTATTCCGTGGGAGCAGACTACAGAGGTAGAAAATTCAGTGGTAGTTCCTATAGGGAAAAGGAAGAAAAGCCTGTGGAACACTAAGTTCTCTAGAATGTCACTTCTAAAAAAGTCTGAGCAAATGTGACAGGCTGTCCAACTTAAAGTATTTTACTTTCTGTTTTTAATTTCTGAAAACTGTTCCTAATATTTCTCTGTATTTTTCTATTTTTTTCTATCTAAAAAAATAATGATACAAGTCTCTCTAAAAGACTAAAAATTTACCTTGTATATCACAAAGCTATTGCATATCTTGTCTTCCACTTTTATGCAACACCAGAAGCACTTCATGCTTTAGCTGAAGAAGAAAGCTAACAACATGACCACTGAACTATTTGTCCCTATCTTTACATCCCAATGAACAGCAATATTGTGAGTGGTGTCTAGGAAGCAAATGCTACAATCCAGATTCATAGGTTTGTTTGAGAGGATTTGTACTTGTGTTAAAATTGTGAACATGTGGCACCTACTCCTTATTTCAAATCCTTTAGGAAAGGGGATGGTCCTGAGCTGAAGGAGAAAAAGGAAAGGAAAAAAATACAAAAAAAAAAAAAAAATAAAGCAAAGTTCTTAAAAGAGTGCAAAAGTCTGAAGACTAGAAAAAGCAAAGCGAAAAGAGAAGGATGGGAAAGAAAGGAAATTAAATACAAACAGCGGTTAGAAATGGGGCTGAATAAAGGGATTAGGTAGATCAAACAACAAATCCACATCTCAACAAAATACTTTTCTTTTGACCTTTATACAACACTACATTCAAAATAAATACAACCACACCATGATAAGCAATGACCTTCATTGGACCCCCATCAAGAGCTTAGACTGCACCCTTAAACCACATTTTCTACTGAAAAATAAACCAAATTCTCAGTTACTCAAGACCTTCTTTCCAATATGGAAAAGCCTTCTGACATATTTTTACATTTAATCATTACATGATGAAGACAAAGTTCATTATCAAAAACCCATCTGTGAAAACTGTCTATTTGCAAGGACAAATCTAGCCCATACAGGCAACAAAATCAACTTGAACATTTTTTGAAAAGTATTACTGGAGTTACCCTGGGAAACTAAATATGGATGGGTATACATTTTCACAATTTCTGACAAGCTGAGAGATTTAGTTAGCGTAGTCTTCAGTAATTCAAAACATACAGTACAATGATGAGCTTTTGATGTGCGAAACCTTTTCTTATTGGATGTTTCTAAAGGAGTTTGCCAGAATAAGCTAGCAGGGGATAAATGCTAATTTTGTTATTTATTATCAGTTAATGCCTTAGAAGATTTGTGAGATTACAGTGACACAAAGATATCTGAAAAATATTTAAATTCATAGTATTGTTGACAGGGAAATCAGACCTTTTGTTTTCCAGGGATGGAAGGAATGAAGAAACTGTGTAAGAGAAGCTGTTAAAATGTTCTATGCCTTATTCAGATTCTTCCTGGTAAAATAGTACTGACACTGCTGTAAATCTACTACCAAGTACAGTATTCCTGTTATCATTAATTAGGATAAATACTGAGAGATATAAGAGATATAAGACCATGGGCTTATATTACCATTCTAGAACATCTACTGTTCATGTAATGGCACAACCAAAAGCAATTACACTTTTGGTGTGCAAAAATAACTGTATACTGCAGAAGTAATAGTTTCCTCTCTGACTCCAAGTTAGTGACAAAGGGAGCATGCTTTTCCATTCTAAATGTTTTTTACAAGAAGGAATTAAATGTATGGAAAGGAACTCATGGAAGCACAAAATTCTTATTAATATAAAGGAGAAAATGAAGATGTTCTTTGTTCTTAATCCAGAAATATTTAACGCTTGTAAATAGTAAGATCAAGTGAATTTAACTCAGTATGGTACCAAAATGTGTGGGCAAAACTAGGTGAAATTAAGAAAGAATTTTCCTGATTATTAAGAAAATATTTCAGAACACAATATATTTGAGGAAATAAAGCTGTATTTTAAGTCATAGATGAGGAAACAACTCAGAAACTAAAGTTATCCTACATAAAGGGTTTAGAGGATATTCACTAGTGATCAAATGCCAGAAGAAAGTCTGAGGGGCATGCACAAACTTCTGAAATGCTCTTGATGTGAGAGCCCTAAAAGACACCTGCATGAAAAGAGCGTAAGAGGGTACATGGTACCAGATACACACCTTTTGCCATGCTGCACTTAAAAGTCCCTCCAGGATAGGGTGATGGTTAGAGATACATGATAGGTGAAGAGAGCTGGCAGCAGTCTGTCAAGAGAGGAAGGCTGTGGTGGAGAGCAGTGTACTCCATTTGAATAACAATATCCACACTTCAGAGTATGAACTTATGATTTACAAACTTTTAGTAAGTAATTCTCTATTATAATGAAGGCCTGACTATTCTAGTTTTTTTCATAGCTTCAGAAATTCATAATCCAGTGTTAATTTAAACAAGTTGATATATAGACATAAAATTAATATATTTATTTTAATGTGTAAGCAACTTTGTATTAATGTGAAAACCAATGCTATTATGTTAAATTTGTTGCTTCTATTTCAGTTAGTAATCTTAAATATTTAAGTGCAAGAAATTTCTTTTTTGGTTTGTTTTAATAAGAGGGGGTTATTAATGAATAATGATCATTGGAAAATGTTTAATGGAGAATAAGATTAGGAAAATTTTGAAAAATATATTTGACATTGAAATGTAGACATGTTAATTTTATTAGAATGTTAATTGCAAAAGACAAAGAATTAATTTGGAGATTTGATAGTAAAGAAACAAGAAAAATAAACATGTTACAAAATGTGGAGAGTCACTGTTTTGAATGTTGCAAGTGGAATTCAACAGATGACAGACCTAGATTTCAAGGCAATTATCTTCACATTATCTTTTTATTCACTTTCAGAAAAACAAAGCTCAAAAAGAATTTAAAATGTAGGGAGTAAAGAACCAAAGACTTATAAAATATGAATAGTAAATCATTCGAATAGTGGAAAAATAGAGCAATTCCTGACCAGTCTATGAGATAAAAAATGTCACTTCTAATCTTACAGTGATCTCAAACTTGTCCTGCAGAGTGAAGAAAGTGAGAGCATCAGTAACTGGCCTCTTCAAAATGAATGCAACAACAAAAAAAGATGCCTCACAGCTCATGACTGGGTCTCTGACCAATTCAGATTTGGTTTTGCAGCAAGAGATTTTAAGTGGTGCCCACAAGGCCTTGTTCCATTGAGCAGTGCATACATAAAAATATTCAACAAGTCAGTTACAACCTAGATATTAGTTTGTTTTTTATTTGCTAACTTTATTTGTACATTCTAATCAAGAGTTTTTGGTAGTCCATGATCATCTGTTGGGTTCAAAATGTACTTACTTGAGAGGCTACTAAAACAGGTAAATAGTTTTCGGGAAAACATTTTCAGCAAGTCACTTACTTTCTTGCACTGCAGAAGTAACAAAGACAGGAGTACGTGGCCAGAACAGTCCTTTGTTGAGCTTTGGCAACCAGGATGGTAGACAGTCCAGGACATGGACATGCCTGACTCACGGCATTCAGCCAGCCCTGGCCAACACTGGAAGAGAAAGTTCATATTATTCTGTGGGGTTCATATTATTCAGCAGGATTTTGTAAAAAGTGAGCAATGCATTCTGACACAGACAAGTTCTTTGCTGAGCAACACAAACTGTGAGCAAAGAATGTACATCTCAAGGAAATCTCTTCCTTCCCAGCCATCTGCAGCTGAAGATGTGGGTTATCCAATACATTCCTCTCCTCAATCAGCTGCTATGGCAGCAGTTTTAAAAAAGAAAGCATCCACCAGTGTGGATGTGTGGATCCAGTCTGGTATGCTGAATATCCAAGTGGCAGGAGAACTGTTTGTTTATACATAACATATCCCTGGTATCTCCTTTCCTTGTCATAAAACCTGGGTAGTACAGATGTCTCTGCAAATTGTGTTATGCCACAAGTGCACATCAGGGCTGAGGAGTTATGGAGTTCCCTGTCCCTTTTGGGGGAAGGAGCAGCATGGTGACAAGATGTGAGAGAAGCATTAAGGATTATGAGGGAGAAGTACAAAGTATTGGATGGTGCAGGAGGCTGGGATTTTTTACTTTTGTTTTCTTCTGACAAAAGTCTTCCTGTTACTCTGAGCTTTGGAAAAGTAGCTACAGATGGTTTAAAGGGTATCATAGCATGGCTATTGGCAATGCTCTCAGTACAGACTCATAAAAGAGCACCTGAACTTCCATTACCTTAAAAATATTTTACTTCATTTCTTGGTAAAGGGAAAAGATATGCAGATGTTTCTTGAGCTGTATTGTTGCATTCATATGCTAGTTCAGTGAAGGCTGACTTGAAAATCAATATATTCTCCCACAATACTTTTGTGTCCTTTAAAAAAAAAAGTCGTGGGGATCTTCTCTAGGAGAGAGGAAATGTAGTCACATGGCTGTGAAGGACAGTGAGATTCCAGACTCATTCATAGCTCCTAAAACTCATCACAACTCCTCCAGATTCATCCTGGTCTAAATGTCTCATTCTGCCATGACAAATTATTTAAAAATCTAGTGCACTTAAAATATGTAGAAACCAAAAATAATTTCCAATAAATTCTTAAAGATTTTCTCCTGAGTTGGTTCACACCAGAACTGTTCCAAGCATCAGTTAAGGAAAGAAGGCATGATGAAAATTCTATCTAATTACAAAACAGCAAACTGAAGCAAGACGTTATTCAATGGCCAATTCCATTGGCTAGGTATCCATGCGGAGTTTACATTTATGTCCTAAGAAGATTTCTGTGTTTCTGAGCAATTGAAATCCAAAGCAACTTTATCCATTTGCTCACTGACAGGTTTAGATGATTCTTTGCCTCAAAACACATGCACAGTAATTCAGCTTAGGGAGGAGTGGTTAGGCAGCATCTTCATGCAGTGAAGAAATTCAGGGAAAGAGGTGGGTAAAAGCAACAAGACACTTCAAGTCATCCTGTCTACAAGAAATGCAACTTAAAGGTAGACATTAACTTTGAATACATCCATGCTTTGTCATGGTGTTTTGCATGGATAGGACCATATACATCATGTGATACATTCAGATAACAATCTCAAAAAGCACCGCATACAGGCTCCGTAATGATTTCTAGGTATCCCAAAGTGGATCAGGCAGTGCCAAGCACATGTGGGAGATTTCAGTAGCTTGGTCGATACTGCCTGCTCTCTAGATTGCGTGAAGCAGTTGTACCCCTGGCTCTGCATGAAACAGTCTTTCCGATAAGGTAAGAAAAAGATAGGACAGAGAAAAATAAAGAAAAATAGAGCCTATTTCTGATTAGTATGCCTTTTGTTGGTGGTATCAGAGCTGAGACTGAACATAACTCTGAATTACAACTGCCTTCTGCTCATGAACCCCTTTTTATATAACTAGTTTCACAATCCATATTGCCCATGAGTTAGCTTGCTACCCAAAGGACTCAGAAACCATGCTATTAACAAACAAGGAAAACAGTTGACCTGATGGAGGTATCTGCATATAGAGTATAGTGGTATGGGGGATACAACTGTTGCAATACAAGTAGCACTTACACTATGCAATTTTACCTTCCACTATATCCTCTTGATGTCTGTGAGGCTGTGTTATGAACTTTATGACTAAAAGGGAAACTTTATGACTAAAAGAAGTAGCTCTCAAAAAAACATCCTGCTTGGCAGACTGGTTCCTTACCTACTCCATGGAGCAGGGACATAAACAATTATGTTCTCCTTATTCAGAGAAAATGTGTGGAGAATGAAAGAGATATCCATTCACAGGTCCTATGAACATTATTAGTCTTGTCTGGATATTGAAGAAGGAAAATCTTGGAAAAGACAGCTCAACAGATAGCTCAACAGTTACTGCTTTTTCAGATTGTAGATTTCACTGTTACAGCTCGAACTGGTAGATTCATTCCTGGGTTTTGAAGTGACATGTGGAGGTGAAATTTCTACGCTTGTTGCAAGATTAGCGCAAGTTGCATTTTTTTCCAATTAACATTTTGCCTTTTAGCAAAGAACAATCCAGGGTCAATACAAGATTGTCTCATTGCTACTGCTGGTCTTTTAAGGGTAGATGACAGGAAGCCTAGGCTTTGAGTTTTCACATGTTCAGGGATAATTTTCTGAGAATGTCCTTTGCTGTGTTACCTAGCTAAGGAAACTAAACTTTGCTAATGTAAGGTCACTGACCAAAGCCAGTGTGCTAGTTTATTAATCAGATTCCTATCACCTCTAGATGAAAACTCCTTTCACTATTCTCATCTTGTGAATAGATTACTTCCTGCAGTCATTCACAGCCTCAGATTCCTCAGGCTTCAGAGGAGAAAATACCTTAGCATCCTTCATTGTGTCATGTTCAAAATGAGACATAGCAAGGCAGAAAACAACTTCTGAGATGCTAACCTAAGATCATGATCTCAAAATCTGGACCATACATACATCATGCTGGGATTTGATAGATTGTCTTTTAAATTTACCTACTTTGGTGTAAAACCAATTAAAGCATGCACATTTTTACATACATATAATTCACAGTTTTGAGTGAGCTCTTCCTAAAAAAAAGCAAAAACTTTTATACTAAAATAAAACAACAGAAGTGAGACAGAAGTGATCCAATAAAGTAATATTAGTAGATAACCAAGCAGTAAAGTATAAAGTTAAGGCTGTTGTACACCATCAGGTCAGAAGGAAATATCAGGAGAATCACACAGAGTACATCTACACTACTTGATGACTGAAAACGAGGAGCGCCCAGTGTGTTCTGTAAATAGAAGTTGTCAGACAAAAGACCAAGAAACCTGTAATATCAAAGAAGTTTCTGCTGACTAAAGTAATTATGCACATTGATGAACCAGCAGAGTTTCTCCAGCAGAAAGTATAGGAGAGACATCAACAAGGTACAATGTGTAAACAGAATCACTAATTACTTCCATCACAATGGTATTCTGCCATAGCAAGATACCTCTGAAAAACTGCATTCACTGGATGTTTTATTCCAATATCTCAATACTAGTACTCTGTTATTACAGAGAGATGAATTATTGAAAGTATTTCCTTAGCAAAAACGCCAGAAAGAGGTACTGTATGGCTCTTATCTTGATAATTTTAAGAGAATGACAAGGTTCCATTTTAAACCGGGGGGAGGGGGGGAAAGCTGCTTGCTTTGTAAGCTCTAATAATTATTTTTAGCCATAAGGATATATTCATTCCTAAAAAATTACCATAATCAACGGTTATTTTTCAATTTTCAAGCAGATTAAGCTATCTCAAAATAGATTATCTGATCACTTAAAATCAATTAATTTGAATAATCAGTTAGTCCTTTGTAACAATTTCTCATAAAGCTGTTTCATACCTACAAATGCAGTACCTTATGCTTAGTTGTCTCATTTGCTTTCATGACTCATTGTGTTCAGGGCTTAACAAAAGCTATATGGTGTTTTTCTCTATGGAAATGTTTGCAAGTCTGTGTAGAGGAGGAGGTCCTGCACTACTAATGAACAGACACCAGGATGGCAGGAGATAATTTTCAACTTGAACTTGTCAAATTCTTGGGGATGAAGACAAGATCAGTAGTTCTAACAGTTCTTCCTTAAACTTGATGAATTCAACTGAGACTCTCTCAGAGAAGACAATGAATCTGCTTACCAGAAATGAGGAATCCAGTGTAAGACTGGCTGGGTAAAAGAGTGTCATACTGGTATATCACAGGTGAAATTTCCCTCCCTTTGGAAGGCCAGGACTTTGAAGCGAAAAAAAAAAAAATATCTTGAAATAGTCAGAATAATTTGAGTTAAAAAAAAATCACTTCTGCAACATCAGAGATTTGAAGCTGTCACAACAGATGAAATAGGGTGAATAGCTATTAATACTCTAAGTAATTCCCATAGATACTGACAACTACTGTTTCAGACAGTTGCTAATACAGTGTCACTTTTGTTATCCCATCTACTCAGTTCACCATCCTCTCCTCTTATGGCAGTGTAATAAATACACCTTTTAACAAATTAGACTAAGCAAGCCCTTTCAACAGGAAGGTACTGCTCCAAGATTGCTTCCTGACAGATATAGGAGACTGGGCAGGGAAGGGTCAGAGGGGCAGAAAGGGATAAGGAAGAAAGAGCACCTGTTAAGATTAAAATAGAAATTCTACCACTAGCTCTTCAAGATCTTTGGCATAATCTATGTTGCCTGTCCTAGGCTCAGCCTTATTCCCTGGAGTATTTGCCTAATAAGTATTTATTTCAGAAGCAAAAATAAAAATAATGCAAATGATTGTCATTAATCTTATTTGGTTATGAGGATACTGGGTAAGTAGATTCATCTCAGTTGCCCAAAAATTAATCTCATGGGTCAGGTAAACTCTGTGGTTAAAAAGCAGAACATGAAAAAAAGAGGTACCTTATTAAAGGTACTCTGTCTAGCCAGATGACTGGTAAATGCAAACCCTCAGGAGATCTATGAAATTAAGGAAGAAACTGAAGATACTGAGAACAGTATGGTTGATTTAATACTAGAAAGAGGTATGTGTTAAAAATTCAAATTAGGATCTTAATATATTAAAGAGATATTGATAGGTTAAACACCATATAGTATTAAATCTATTTAAATCGAGTAGCTGACAAATTCTGAAACTCAGGAGGATTCAGAGTGAGAGCATGGGACAATTTTAGGCATTTTAGTGTCAGTCAAGGCTGGAACAATATAAATTGCAAGAGTATGTGCAGGTCATATCTATGGACATACAGCAGTAACTGGAGGGAAGGCATAAACAGAGGGGCAGGCATCACTCCGACTGGTCAGAGCAACAAGGATGTTTCACTACACTGACAAGGTAAATGGATGCAGTTACCTGTAGCAAAGGCACCTCCACAACCAGAACTCTGGGATCAGCACTCCACTACGTTTTATGGTATAAAAGGAGAGAACCCTGCCCTGCATGGCCATCACATGGAAGTCTACTTCATCCGTATCAGTCTGGTTCCTTATCTCCTCCTATTTTATCATTGAAACAGAAGCACAATGTTTCATCATGAAGATACATCTATATTTGAAGGTAAATACTTGTGTCTATATGAAACAAGACTTGAGCTGTCCTGGCCCCAGAAAGTAAGAGCTGGCTTGTGTGAAAGTATCTGTGCTCATATGGTGATGAAATGCACAGAAGGTTGGACACAGACTGAATATTTATTAAGTCTATAGTACTGAAAGCTTTGTGCACAAGACTAGATAATAAGTTTGATTTTGTCATAGTCTATGCTCTTTGTATATATAAATGTTTAAAGTGTGTGGCCGCCTTGATTAGCCAGTCTGCAGTGTAACTTGCAAAGAAATCAATTTTAGGGCATAACAAGGATTTATTTATGACACAGCTGTGCTAGTGAAGCTGCTAGTTGCATTATTAGAAAGGCATATTCTGAGGAGCATTGAGAAAGACAGGAATAATAATTCAAAAGAAACTGTCTATCTTGAAAGACAAGGAAAGAGGACAGCCTTCTATTTTT
This sequence comes from Dendrocincla fuliginosa, assembly GCA_035047845.1. Taxonomy (NCBI): domain Eukaryota; kingdom Metazoa; phylum Chordata; class Aves; order Passeriformes; family Dendrocolaptidae; genus Dendrocincla; species Dendrocincla fuliginosa. Next base: position 82,173,899 of record JAWWMO010000083.1, on the reverse strand, counting down.
CTAGGAATATTCAGAACTTACCTAATTATACCATGTACAGAACTGCAAAACCTAAACCTGTGAAGAATAGATAACTGATCTATTCAATGGCAATGCTGTCTTCCAAGTGTTTATGCAACTTCATACACACAGAGAAAACAGTATAGTTGCTCTGTCACATTACTTCCGTCATACCAGTCTAGATCTCTTTGGTCTGGCATCCTACAGTACATATGAGAGATGGTTTTTAATATTAAAGGAAAATAGATTTATTGCTTGTATTTTGTCTGGCCCTCTGCCGTTGAACCTGGTTTGCAAGGTAGATATAACAATACTTAGGCAAGAGAATGAAGCCATTAATATCTACCTTTATTCATGTCATTTATAGAAGACAGATAAAAGGAGAGCAAGAGCCTTCTACAGAGAGTGCAGCTTCTGTAAATGGAGCTTACTTGAACAACTTAATTTCTTTTATTGATCATAGTAAAGACCATTATTCAAGGCCAGCCTACACTGAGTTTGCAAGATACATTCCCTAACTTTGGCATAGGAAGAGGAGGCTTGGCAATAGCTCCTCTAAGTCAGTGTTCTGCTCCAATTCATGGAAAAACATTTATGGCATAAACACAAACATGTTTGCTCCTGGCCATTGAGAGCACCACCAAGTGTTTCTCAAGTTAGAATACATTCGTCTGCCAGCTTAGTCAAGGAGTGATATGTGACAAATATTGTGAAAATGAACTTAATTGCTCCTCCATATTGTAAAGTGAGACTGAAGGTGAGGTGGAAAGTCATAAAAGGAAAGGGCTTTATATGTAAGACATCTAAAAGTAAGCTTTTACATTTCCTTGATTTGTTGGCAGCTTGATGTAACAAACAGGACCATGTGGGGCAGAGCTGACCAGATTATTATATATTTCCTCATGCAGAGCAATCACAGTTTCCAAACTGGGATGAAAACAGATGCAAGTGATCATGACAGGAAATGAGAAGTTGTAGTTAGTGTAATGCTGCCTGACAGCAGGTGGCCATAAGCTGCTTTCACATATCATCTTTTAGTCTAACACTGTTCCAAAGCCATATTTTCCCCAAGAGAAATAACTACTCAAATGAAGGAAAATAAATGGAAGTACTGAAGAAAATACAGATTTGGCATTGTAGTGACCTGTCAAAATGGCATTCAGAGCTCTTTATAGAACAAAAAAAAAGAAAAAAAGAGAATGTCCAGTACATAAGATACCATGCTATCTGGGTATCATTTCAGAATCATAAGATGAGCCTCTGGACAACTATGTGAATAAGATAACAATTTAAAAATTATCCTGCAATTAGCTGGAATCAGCTATTGCCAAATGGTTACACATTATACGTCTTCCCATCTATGTGAGTCACTTAAGATATGAAAATTTACAGCCAGGTGGTACATTGTTTCAAAAATGCTTCTTCTCTAACCTACTTGACAGAACATGTGCTGGCATCCTCTCCCATAGTCATAACATAGCAATAGGACTCTGACATCAAGATTAGTTAAGAGACACTTTTCCTTCTATAAGTGTAACATTTCACAAAAATTTTATCTTCCAAAAATTTCTCTAGCAATTTCATTCTTTCCTAGTTTTTTTTTTTTTTCACATGAGAAATCTGTAGCAATTAAAGTTATTAAAAAAAAAAAAAAGAAAAAAAAAGGCTCTAGAGGTTTTTTGCAACAGCATTTAAGTAGCATATTGTCAAAAAATCTCTAATATTTTTTTCCCCAAGAAAAAAGAGACGCAAGAGAGGCAAGAAACACTTTAAACAAAATTTAGACTCAAGTAACATTTTTCTCTGTGTGTTCATCTCCTAGTATAAAACAAAGGCAAATTACCATTACAGTTGTACTGAGCAAAGGCAAGATATCTTTTATGTTGTCCCTAACTTTTACTGTACAGACTTGCATAGTGAAAATTCCCATTGAAAGAAATACTTAGAGAAGAGCCATCAGCAAAAAGCAGAAAGTTTTCCATATGTTCCTTTAACTTCAATTTCTTCATAGCATATTTTTAAACAGTCTTTTGAAGGCAGTAGGTTTTAAGAGGTTTGCCAAGTATTTGTAAGGGAAAATTTTCCCCAATGGGGTAAATTCTGTGAAAACAAATTGTAAGAACAACTGAATACCAAACAAACAAACAAACAAACCAACAAAAAAAACCACATCTGAAGAAAAACACTTAAATGAAGTATTTTCACTAGAAAGATCATACAGTGACCATTTATTGAAAGTATTTTAATCAAAATTATGCAAACCTTATTTGTTTTTTTCAGCAATATATCCCAAGTAAAGTGGACACAAATTTCTCTTTAGATGCCTGGAATTAAGTTAATTATGTTTAGGGGATAAAAATAAACAGTGAGCCTAGGTTCTATTAAACAGCGACCATTAAACAATTCATGCTGTTGTTTCATGTTAAGTGCTTATTATTTTATATAAATATATATATATAACTAGGTTTTGCTTAGCTTACATAATATCCATGAGGTTTTGTATCATTTATAGGTATGTATAAGTCTTCATTAAGATGTTTTGATTCCACAATTACTTTTGAGAGAAATTTAGTCCCTCTTTACCAATTTTTGTATATTCAACAAGACCTAAATGAAAGTAAAGAATTATCTTGGAAGATTAATAGATTCTTCTGTTCTTTTAGACTCCTTCACCTGTAAGGTTCTTCATCAATAAGCCTGGTTACTAAACAGAAGCTCCAAACAATACAACCTTTGTTTGCATAGTTACTCCTAATGTGTAAAAAGAGCTAATAATTTTCCAGTCTTGCTTGTGTTCTGATGCATTGCCAGTCTGTGTTTTACATATCTCAGCTGATGAATGTGTATGTGCTCATTTGGATTTTATTTATAAGACAAATGCTTTCCACTGTGCCATTACGTAAATGCTGGTCTACTCAGAGTGATTTCTCCCTAAGAGAAATTAAATGCTTGTTTGACATTATTCATAAAACTTTCATTAGAAAAGACTGGCCAAAGGGAAGAGTAAATCAATGCACAAATTTCCCTGCTGCTCCAACCAGACATCTCTTGGTACCCAAGCAGTACTATTTTAAAGCTCATGCCTTACAGTACATTGTATCAGGGAACGAATACAGCTAAAATTAATATATAAAAAGAAAGACAACTTTACTTAGCAGATAAGCCAAGAACATGCAAAAGTCTTTGAAAATGCTCCTAATTATTGCACAACAGTTGACAGTGTCAGAAAGTCAAAGAGTTTTGTTTCATAATTTGGTAGCACTGCTGCTAAAGTTCTCTCAGCTAAGTACCTCCCTGTTTAGAATGAGGGAGGCCAGCATTCAATCTGATTGCTTAGCCCTTATGTTCCCAGGTACAGCAAAAGACACCAATGAAAGTGGATACCACTTTCAGAACAGGAATAACACTGATTTTTTTGTTGAAGAGGTACACTCTTCACTCGGACGAAAGGCAAAGTGCTAAATAAGGAAGTCTACCGCTCCCAAAGTGGAAGAAATGCTGTAGGTATAGTAGAAAACTAAATGCAATACCTTTATTTTCACAATTCTGGTACTCAGTCCTTTAAGAGACTCTTCTAGACTAAACACAGTATAAGGAGGAATAACTAGATCGTGCTATCCACTGACCTCCTTCAGACTTGTATAGAAGCAAACTTACTGTTCACATAGTGTTCTGTTAGCAATCCACAGTCTCATGGGATTGCTGGGCTACAGAAATGACAGAACCCTTCTGTTATAAGCAGGTGCCATGTTGCAAAAATGATTTGAATTCCTTCTCTGGCAGAATTTTGTTAATTTAAAAACAGATAGATGAAGCAGTAACAAGCCCTTGGCTTTCCTCCATGCTTTTGATAGCTGCCACATCCCCAAGACAAGCAGGTCAGATCTGCCCATGAACAGCCAGTTTTCAGGCTAAACCAAATTTCAACATAGGTTTTAAGGTTTTCAAATAATTTCAAGAAGGCAGAAAACATATCTGGAATAATAATATTAGGCAGTGAACTAGCCAGCTGAGAATAGAATATAAAGAAAATTGAAAACACCAGGGAACAATAGTGTAGAGCATTGTCTTCTAAATATGAACTGTGATAGTAATTCTCCCAATTAGAAACTCTTCACAATCAAAAGTATGTTATGTTAGTTTGGCTATAAAGTTATTAAAAAAAATCACAGATTTTGGAGTCTGAACTAAAAAAATGGTGAAGGTTATTTAATTAATGATGGATATCATTCAACTTCACCCAATTTTTGATAAATGACTGACTTTTCAAAGTTTTAGAGAATAAGTAAAATTTATCTTAAAAATCAAGTAAAGTAACCTAGTTTTAAATTAATTAAAATTACGACTGCACTCTCCAGAGGACTCACTATTGGTGAGATTATATAGAAAATGTTTCAAGTCTGTTGATAAGGGAAAAACATTGGGGTTTTTTCCTAGCTCCACAGGATTGTTCTCTATGTACATGACAACAATTTTCTAAGTGAAACAGATTTAGTGCAAGTCCCAAATTCATTGATGTTCTTCAACAACACCTGATTTTTTCCAGACAATTATACTATGGAAAAAATAGTATGCCCTTCACATCTTCATTGGAGGGATTTTAGGAATGATGATCAAGTAAACTGTTTCCTGGATTCAAGTCCAGTCCTCCAGACATTAATGAGAATCTCTTGTATCTATGAAAGGCCCCATCACTATAAACTCCCATCTCTTTTTCCTAAGCAGAGATTAGGAAATGTTGTGTATTGGATGAAAACAAGAAGCTGCAGTATCTTTAAACAGTATCTCAAGCATGAACCAGATGGAAATTACTTTCACATAATAGGCAAGCTATGTTACTGTCCAGGTTCATGCTAGCACATGCCAACAGCAGTGCATCCCAGTCATTGCACTCCTCAGTACCATTCATGCCAAGTCATAAAACCCAGTCCAAACATAGCAGGTGATGGGCATAGTTATAGTCATACCATTCTATTGTATAACAAGAGTCAGTCATTGAGGTTTTTTTCAGTCTACTCTATTTAAGCAAACTAATATAAAGATTAAAAGATTAAAAATAAATCTGGTTTTTGTGTAATTCCCCACCACTACCTCAGTTTTCTTCCTTTAAACAAAACTGTTAGAAGAGTTCTGACAGTAGCAGGTAAACTTTCTTTGATTGTTTAAGGTTGCTGCATGCAGTCTTCACTGTGATGCTGTGTGATATGCACGTTTCTTTCTGTCATACAAACAAAATAGTCTCATGAAAATCAAGGGCAGCTAAGTCTGGGACAGAACTTCAGTGGCAAGATACAATCATTCTTACTACCTGTCGTGGATTTATCTGGTTAGGGGTTTTTTTTAATATATATAAGAGGAAGATTGGCTTCTGTTGGAAGCCTCTGGAAGTTTCCTTCCATCCCATAGAGCAGGGCCAATGAAGGCCAGCTCCGAGGAAAACTTCCTGCTTTTGAACCATTAAGTTACGCCCC
>JAWWMO010000083.1:82146966-82168328 GCA_035047845.1 Dendrocincla fuliginosa | reverse complement strand
CCTTTGCAGCCCACAGGAAAGCTCCCTGAGACAGAACTGTTTCTTAAGTTTTGGACTTACATCTGCAAATGGCTGACAACAACTGACTGTAAACCTTCCATTCCCCTGTCCCCCGCAGCATCAGGGGAAGGAGTGAGCATGGACAGACCTAGGGGTGGTGGTGGAAAAGTGTTTCTAACTTGTTTTTTTTTTTTTTTTTCTTGTTTTTAGTCTTTAGTTTGTTAGTAATAAATTTAAACATTATTCTAAGTTCTGTTTTCCCATGGTATTAATCAAAGCTCCTCTTTCAGTTGTTATCTCTAGCCGTAAATTCCTAGCTGGTTTGTTTTTTTTTTTCCCTTCCCTCTGGAAGGCGAAAGGGGGCGGGGGGGGAGGCCTTGAATGAGTTTTGCTGGACACCAGGCATTTATCCGGGGTCAAACCACCACACTACCTTATTTCCAAATACTTTCTGCTGCTAAAAAAAACATCAAGGTTCCTGCATGAAGAGGTTTTCTATTCACCAGAACTGGAAAGAGTCAAGATTACTTCAAGATGGCAAAATATCAGTGTTCAATAATTAATTTCTGCATAGAATATTAAATAAAGCATTAATACTTTAGGTAACAGTAAAAGATACCATTCCATTTTGTTATATGCTCTTAAGCAAGTGTTTCATGGAAAGAAATATAGTGCAGTTCAAATTGCTCTATGTATTGGTAAATTTTTATTTCATATAAGGCGTAATTGCACATTCTAGTAAGGGAGAATAGAGAGTATTGACCATTTCTCTCCCCTCAAGATGTACTGTCACAATGCAATAATCTGCTTATGCGAATCTCACATTGACTACTATCATTAAATTTTTCACCATGAGTTCCTTGAATCCATATTCACAGACACCACCCTTTGACAACTACAACTGCTGAGTCAGTCTAGAGTTACAAAAGAGGATACTTTGTGAAAGTTGCTGCTAGAGGAAAAGTTACACTATTTTTTTTTTTTTTTTGTGGCTAAACACCTCACGGCATGTAGTGACATTTTCATCACTGAGAGTATGCAGGTTCCTCCTACAATGACTTGAGGTTTTGTTCCTGAGAGATTGTGAGAAGTCAGGCCAGTTGAGCTGAGAGTCTGGAAATTAAACTTTAATAGAACAGTAACATTGTCAGGATTGTAGATTCACTCCTCTTCAGATATTGGAGAGAGCACTAGCTAAAACTTTGCAGAAACAAGGACAAACATAGAAAGCCTTATATTTCTAATAAAACATAGTGTGTCCCCATAGAAGAGCTTTAGCCAGGGAAGGAGCAGACTTCTCTAAAGGCAAATTAGCTTTCCCATCAAGGAAGTGACTTAACTTTACAAGACAGAAAAAACAACAATTAAAGGCCAAAACCATCAAATGTGTTGCAGGAATGCAGGCTCTGAAAAAAACATCTTACAATGCAGCCTGGGGGCCTACGATGCACCAATCCAGCTTCCCAACTGTATTATTTTTATTTGTTGCTTTTTTGTGTTCCTTTGTTTGTTTGTTTTGTTTACTTGGCTTTGTTGCTTGTTTGGTTGTTAAAACTTTCATTTCTGTAAGCATAAATAGTTTCTTCTGAAGAGGTGATGGAAAAAGACGTGCTTTGGGTGCAATGATACAGCACGCCACCTGAGAAATCTGGCTGTGAAAATGCAAAATACCTGGTAATGAAAAAAAAAAAAAAAAAGATATGCCAACACTCTAAAAGAAGCAATACTAAAGAACTCATGCTTTAAGCTTTGTCTCTTCACAGACTTTCAAGCTGTAAGATTTACATACTTTGCCTACAACTTCCTTCTAAACCTAACATCTCCCATGCTTGCTTTAGTAAGCCCACAACAAACCATCGCACTTGCTCTACCTTAATGTTTTACAATTGAAAATGCTGTTGATGCAAGTGACTGTGGTCATGCAACAGGAAGTGTGACACACGTAATGCTCAAAAATGAGGATGTAGCCACATTTTTAGCACTGCATTTGTCTTGAGACACAAGACAAGGTGACAGGTCAAAAATAATTGTGCAGTTATGTTCTTTAAGTGCTTGAAAATCAGTGGCTACTTTCCTCCAGACCGTGAGCACATCATCCAGGTCACTAGGTTCAAGATTACGTTTTGACAACATACCAAGGCACTTAGGTTACTAGAACCAAACCATTTAAGCTTTTTTCTGAAGCAATACTATAATTCTGTCATAGAATGAAATTCAGTGTAATAGATGTGTCTACAGAATTTAAGTTCTTTTTCAGGTCTCCTAGTAGTGGAAGTTAGCTGTCATGTTGCACAGTTGTTGTAAATAAAAGTAGGCACTCTAGGTTCTATGGTGGTCTGTGGTGAGATAGTTGATGACCATGTGATTGTGAAGGGAAAAATTACTATAAATATGGCTTACATGAACATTTCATGTAACTAGTGTACCCAAAGTTATTGCAATATTCCACAGAGCTAAGCTATCAAACTGCAACAATCTAAATTGGTAGCAGTGCACCCTTTGCTCCTCTAGTTGACAAAAAGAGTGGTCATGCGGAACACTGGCATGTGAACTGCTTTTATGTTTAATTACTGCCCTGAATTTTGGTGGGTTTATTTTTAATAAGTTATTCAGTTACTTGATTGCAATGACAGCAAAGAAACTAAAGGGTCATAGCCTATTTCATGTTTCATAGTAACTAAATTTGTAAATGAGACCTTGTGAGCAGAATGGTACAATACTGCTTCCCATCATATTTATATTCACACCACACCTCCTTCAAACTTTCATCCAAAGAGAAACACTTTGTTTTCCCCCAGACACAACTAAAAAGGTTTTTGAGACAGCTCTCTATCCACCTAACCAGATGAGTCTGAAGCAAACTCTATTTAAATCCTACTTTTCATGAATAGTTCAAAATTGACCATCATTGTCATATTTGGTACAACTGTTGCCTATTGAAAAAACAACTGAGCCTAATAGTGTTAAACTAAAATATATGACCTTTCCATCTAAGGTAAGCAATGATCATTTCTACTTGTTTAAGGGATCTCTGTCCAGTACAAGTAGACTTTCAGACACATACCTCATCTTTCCACAGAAATATAAATAGTATACTCCCATCATCACAGACTCTGGCTTCCACCTTATTTAGAGTAATTTCTTTTCCCTGGTATCATTCTCTCCCAAGGTTCAATTGCCTGCCTTAGAGATCCAAAACCTAGCAGCAACATAGCCCAGCAGTGTGACCTCAGCTCAGATTGATAAACTGTGAGCAGTGAAATGGAATCACATAGGAATCAAAAGATAAAGTTGTGGCTTCAGACTGTTAAGAGAGTGGCCATAAGTACCTCAGAGATTCAAATGAAGCAATAACATGGAAATATATGAAATCTTAGACAGAAAACAATCACTTCAATTTTCATCTTCAATGGGTACAATGAAAGATGGAAACACAGCATCACTAAGGGATCCACTAAAGATGTAATAATGCTATTTTGTCTTTTACATGGCTATGTTAAAGATATTATAAAAATATTTCATTTCGTACCTTAAGACTATCTTATATGCCTGGGTACATATAACGTGCTGGGTTTCAAGCCACAGATTGCCTGTGTAGTTACTTATATTTAAGGCTTTTAAGTTTGCTTACCAGACTTTTGTAAAGCCTTTAGTTCACTACAGCTCAAATTCCTGTTCAGAGAAGATGGTGCTACACTTTCTCTAAGAGAATTTCCTTTAATTTAGTGAGAAAATAGGTATTTTTTTCAAAAGCGGTTTACAGGAACAACATAGAACCAAGTAACAGATTCACAAAAGCATTATACTTAATAGCAGGCTACTACGAATAAAAGGACTTCCTTGCTCTCCTCCAAACAGCTCCGCTTCTTTACCCTTCCAAGGGTTTTACCAGCCAGTAGTCATTTCTGTGGAGTAGCAATGCTGTAGCAGCAGTTGCACTCAGCAAACACCAACTTGCAACTTAAGTGAAATACCACTCAATCAGTATTAAGGTATCCACAAGAAGACGAAAAGAGTAAAGAAAAAAAGAAGAGATTAAGAGAATAAGAATAAAGAATAATGAATAAAGGAAGGAGAGAGAAATAGTTATTACCAAAAGGTAACATGGTGGTAGGTCTGAGACAGAAGGCTGAGGCAAGATGGAGATGTTGTGCATGGTTGTTTATAGACTTTGGCTACTGTGGCCACTCCTCCCAGGCAGGACATCCAGGTCACTGACCCCTCAGTGCCCTCCTGGTTGAAGTGAGAGATGCCACAGCCCATCAGAGGCTGCGGGGGTTGTGGTGTGGGCAGCCTACAAGGAGAGTCTTATTGACTGACAGGTGCCCCATGTGGCCCCTGTGCCATGTTCCTTCCAATCATGGAGGCTACATTGGCTTCAGGCCCTACTGTGTGGACACTGATGCTGGAGGGCTGCCCCCCCCGCCCCCTCACACCTGCAGAGACAAGGTGGTTGATTTGACCCATTAGTCGAACAACTCAGTGAGATACAAATCCGGTTTCTAACACTACATTGCAAAGAGGATATTTCATGTATTTTCTTTAAATCAAGCATACTATTGGTATATCTGGAAAAGAGGCAAACAGTATTAATTCTACAGGACTGGCAGATGAACACATCTGTACTAGGCCAAAATTTCCATACCAAGAGAAATCAGCAACTGCAAATACCATCTATCATCAGCATCAGACCTATTTTCAGCATACAGACCTATTTTTAACATACATATCTATCAAAAAGTAGTACTCTACAGTATATGCATTAACATGTTCACAACACTAATTTCACAGTTCAAATGTTGATGACTTGAAACTTGTGTTGTTCCGGGCCTCTGGCTAGTCCAGTAAGAGACTAGAATTTTCTTACTAGTTTTCAAAACTGAGAAGTAGACTAGTCCCTATCAAGCTTCTAGTGGCACTACCCATGAAGGTTAACAATGCAGTATTTAGACCAGTGAAAAAAAAAAAAGCATTGAGCCATATAATTGTGCAATACCAGTTTCAACAGCCCCATCTTGCCATCTTTCATTTGCTCTGCAGGACAGGTCACAATAAACAACCTGTAAACCAAATTTAGCTTAGATCTATATGTAATATGATGGCTCTCCACAATCCTTTGACATACACATTTAACTGTGGTATAGCAGCTCAGATAGATGAGGGAGATTTCTAGGAGAAAGGATAAGTTGCCAATGAATGGCTTAATGAGGCAGCTTGGCAGTAAGCAAGCAGGATCATCAAGGGAAAGAGGTGGCTTATCTCATTAGGCTCCATACCAAGCGTAAAGCAGATTCATGCTGGCTCCAGCCAGACTGGGAATTACAAAACACATGGGGTCTGTGCAATGCCACAGAGCACCTGTCAACAGTGGCAGTAAGGATGTTGCAATCATCTGTAATTGCCTTGAGCACACAACAGGAAAAGCCCATCCTGTTGATGAAGAACAAGGGCTGGCCACAGAGACCAGGTTGCATATGTCAGACTAATGAACCAGCCAGTGACATTCCTCCTTACCTCAGTTCTTCCATTTGCCTGTACTCATGCATCAAACACCCTTAAAACTGAAACAAATATGCTGTGAGATTTGCCTGATGCGAACATCTGACTGGAATAAGAGTGTGATTCATTACTGGCAATTAGACAATCTTATGACCAATAACTATATATGGGTGAAAACTGCTAACTGAATATGTTCCATACAAACTCATACAATACAGCCACAGTATTGGACATTTAAGAAAAGAAACAGTTTGAGCTATTACTTGTAATACTTCAGTGCAATGTTATACATCACTAATTTTATACTTTAATTTAAAGTATGCCATTAGCCATCAGTATTTGAATACAGTTTACAGAAATCAGGAGGACTAAGTGGGCCCATGTAGGCCACAACATCATGATCGATTAGCCAGCAGGCTAAGTAACTGGACAGGGAAATCCACTCCCTGCTGAGCCAATGGGGCTCTTTAGAAGGAAGCTTAGAAGACAAGGGGAGGCAGAGCACATATAAGACCATGGTTGTTTCTTTTCCCTTGTGCCACACTGCCCAGAATAACTTGTTGGTGGTATTCCAACAGAAAACCTGATTTCTGTCACCATGCACATGCTGCCTCGCACATCCATACATCTCATTCTGAAGGTTGCAGTTGACTCATGTTTATTTTAAAGTGAACCATTTACTATTATATTAATTTTAGTCAGATTCAGGACACACCAATAACATTCACTACTTGTTGCTTACAAGTATCCTACTCTTCAAAGGCCATGTAACTTAGTATGGAGCTATACAAGGTTTCTTTCTTCCAGCTGCAACACTTGGCTACAGCTGAAAAATCCTGTCATAAACTCCCATCAAATTTTAGATGACAGATTATCTAGCAATTATTATATTGTTAACTAAGTCTAATGGCATTATAGAAGATGAGAAAAGCAAGGCTGCTGTGATGTTTTGTTTGTTTCAAATTAGAAAGGTTCTCAGAGACAATCACCAGAGAAAGGTCCTTCCATCTAACAACTTCAAACATAAAGACCACACATTAGAATCAGAGCAGAAGGAAAAAAGTTTCAAGCTATCTCTTTCACATCCTACAAAAATATCCACCCACACCCCCCAACCCCCCAAAATATAAAAGGTATTTTCAGTGCTTTTTGATGTGTTCATCAGTCAAAGAACTTACTCAAACCCACCCAAGGATCAAGATCAGGAGGAAATTAACTCTATCTACTTCTCTATGTATGGTGGAACTACCAGCAGGTCTAAACTTAAATGGAGCCACAATCATGATGGGCAAAAGGAATGAATGAGAGTTCTGGATGAGGTTGATGAGGCCAATTTAGTACCCTCAGGAACCTGATATCTATGTGTCATGAAATGAAATCAACTATTTAAGAAAATCAAACAAATAAAAACCCTTTTAATCTTTGGCAAAAAGTTAGAAAAATATTTGGTATTTCAAATATTTTCAAAGACAGTCTCTATCTCATTAAGAATTTGAATTTATGTACGCACAAAAAAAAATACAAGCTGAGAAAATATCACTCTTATGCTTGATTATCTGTATACAAACGCATTATTTTGTTAATCAGTGCTGGAAGTTATGCTAGGAATGAGGACAGGAGGGAAAGATCAGATTACTGTTTAAAAATAAAAGTTAATATCCCTTCTATCTGTCATGCCTGTGAAAGTAAAGTGAAAGTAAATGTGGCTCTTCGGCAAGAGAATTTGCAATTGAAGTGTGCAAAAAGAAAAAAGAAAGGTTTTCTACAGAGAGGGAAGTGATAAGTGATGGCAGTTTATAATGTTATGGTTTAACGTCTGACACCATGTTCTTCAAAAAAGTTTACCATTAAGATTGTCGCCACATACAGTGTTAAATTGGTGATGGTATTTCTATCAGTAATTTTTCACATATCAACAAAAACATAGTAACAACAAAGCAGAAATAGATAAATGTCTTTAACTGCCCCCTAAAGGGTTTACTTCAACAAATTTTATCCTGAAAAATACATGAAGTTAACATATCAGTGAAAAATTAACTAAATCTATATCATAAGCTGTAAAAATGAGATAGAGAAATAAGTAGAATTTGCACTTAAGAGAATCGCTATTTTTGCAAAATAAAAAAGAAAAATAAAATATAAAAGAAAAAAAAAAGGAGAAGAAATATTCCACTGGCACAATATGATTTTATCAAGGCTGAAAGGGAAGGACACAGCTAACAAACGCTGTCAATTGGTATCATGTTGAAAAATGTAAGAACTAGTGGCTGAAATCTTGTTATCACAAGCCTAGACACCCTTCAGGTGGAAGAGTTTTTTTAGTGATGATGACCTATTCAAAAAATCAGCCACCCTGTCCATAGATGAATGTCAAGCAAATGTAGGAAAAACTGTTCTGGACAGAATATTCAATACTGTGTATAAAACCACAAGAGACAATCCAAATTCTCTCTGGAGAAACAATTAAAAAAAAAAAAAAAGGAAGGACAACAGGATAAATTTTGCAGTGTCATTTCAGTCATTATACAGGAATCAATACAAGTAAAAAATCTGTTAACTTCTTTTAGTTTAAATTTATGATGATACATATAAAATATTTATACAAGTCCCATTTATCAGAAAGATATTCAGAAGCTAGGTATACTTTTACAAGTGAGGAAAGAATGAAAAATGTGCTCTAAATGCTATAGAGTGAATAAAATTATAAAACCTTCCTTTCCTTAAATACCCAGACTTCGGTATTTATTTAACTCCTGTATTCTTCATCAGGTTTAAATAGTTTTATATTGTTTATTTAAAATACAATTTTTGTTTTCTGAACTATAGAGGTAGTGCCATTGAATTTTAGTATCTTACAATAAAATTTAGCCTGAAGTTACTCAATATTCTCTTTGAAGTCTGTGGATTAAGTGTTTTATAATTTGAAATCTACGTGATAATTAGTTTTCTTTAGAAAAAGTGCTGAAATATCACTTTTTGGAGTATAATTTCCCTTCAGATTCTGTATACTACTTAAGTTCCAGCAAAGGCTCCTATAGTTGTGTTGTTACCGATGTTCTCCATATGGAAAATACTGATGAGACTTTTCAAATCCTATTCACATCAGCTTTTAAAATGTATTATTAATTTGTACCTGTTGTGAACAATTTCCAGTGCAATGGCTAGAATTAAAGTAAATGGAAAACTTTCAGAAGAGATTTTTAAATTGTCAACTCAAAATAATTTTCAGGACTTATATCAACAATCACCTAATTTTAATCATAAATACCTTAGATAATTTTTACTTCTAGCAGAAAAATGTGCACACATACAACATAAAATTAATTAGGTCATTCTGTGTTTCTCCCGTTGTTACTCCCTTTTACTATGTTGGTTGTCAGAGACAAGAGTCCCATATTGTTGTTATCCTAAAATGAGTCTAGTATGTTTTCAGTTCAGAAAGATCAGCACAAATTTAGAAAGCAGGTAGATGTACTATAAAACAAGACTGTTACTTTTGTTTTTCTTTCAAACCTAAATTATGCTCTATTTACAAACAGAAAGCCTAAATAACTGTACAATAATAAAAATTATGGCATGAATCTCAATTTAAATTTTGAAATGTTCTTGTCACAAAGATGAATTTATTTCTAAACCTCTTAGATTATTTAGGTTAATTCAATTACAAGAACTTTTAGGGGTTTTTTTTAACTGTTGTTGATTGCCATGTGCTTTATTGATCTAAAGAGAAAGTATGTTATTTTCAGGATTTACTTTCCAGCCTCAGTCAGATATATCCCACATTCTCTTCAGAAGCTCTTCCTGCTTTCAAGTTACAGTAAATACAACATGACTTTGCACACTTCTTTTACTTGATGCTTTGGTTTGAGAATAGCATCAACTGGCATAAACCCCCCAATATTTAACACACTAAACTTATGACAAATATGAGTATTGTTCCCCAAAAGAGTGCCCTGCTGCATCATAAGCTTTTCAGTTTTAATTCATATGTCTGGATTTGTTGACCTGAGTATTGATTATTAGTTTTCCTGAGGGCTAGAAGAAAGCAAAGGTCACCCAAGTCTTCAAAATGGCAAGGAGGACCCAGGGCACTACCAGTCAGTCAGTGTCACCTCAATCCCTGGAAAGATGATGAAGCACCTTATTCTGAAGGCCATCTCTAACCACATGGGTAACAAGAAGGTCATCAGAACTAGTCAATATGGTTTCACTAAAGGTAAATCATGTTTGACCCTTCTGATTGCCTTTTATAATAAAAAGAGATTACTGATGTAATTTGGACATTAAAATCCTTGGAAGATGCCAAAAGAAAAAATGGAAAACTTTGTAAATTTAAAAAAGTCTTAAAATTTTTATTTCAGTTGAGTAAGATGAATTAAAAAAAAAAAAAAAGAAAAATCTTCTTTATTTTCTTAATTGTCACAAATATATTTTGTCAATAAAGCTTTTCAGTACATTTATATGAGACATTATTCTCAGGTTTCAAAGTAGTTGATATACTTTGAAAAGATATTGAAAATTCCTGCTTGTAAGAAAACAATTCAGATAGAATGGAAATAATTTTGATAATCTCGTTTTAGTTATACAAAAAGAAAGTTTTGAAATGAGAGAGCTGGAAAATCTGCAGTGCAAGGTTTACAGATAAAATCATGAAGATGACTGATGGCTACATATTTAGCTACTGCTTATTTAAACACAGGTAAACTAATTGTTTTTATATAACGGGAAAATGAACTTTAGGCAAAACCATGTGAAAAGAATATTTTTCAAAGTCAAATGCATGAAATACAAAACTTAGGAGAGACTGGGCATGAATAGTTTTAAAATCTTAAGTTGAAATATTAGTGAAGTGATTATCACATTACCCAAACTGGTCACAAAATTTTAACTAATGTTTGAGGCCAGGTAACCTAACAATTAAAAATAACTGCTTTCTGTTATTTTGTGGCAAGATGAAATGACTTCCCTTTAGTTTTGAGATGGGAAGTTCTCTATGGACTGGTCTTGAAGTAAACTTCCACATCTTTTCTTTGCTTAGCCTGCACAAGACTGATGACATCTGACAGGCTTTTGCTCTGCTGTTAAGTCCCTGACAGGATGGGCATATGAAGGGCAGCAACAGGCTCCTTGTTCTCCATGGCCCATTCAGAGCAGCTCCTCTCCCTTTGCCAGATACTCTGTGTTGATTGGTGAAGAGTCTTGGTTATTATCCCTGTCTGATTTACCAAAATCTTTGGGTTTTTCCCCAACACGGAGGCTCCACATCTCTTGAGAGTAGTGATAGTCTCTGCACAGGAAGGGATTAATACTTCAAGAGTTTTCTCAACTGTATTGTATTAGCTGTGTGTTTGTATTGTGTTAGCACCTAGGCCAGCAAACCACAGAACAGTGACATTGTGCCTTCATGGGGATTATCTTGAATTTTCAACCCAAGGTTAGAACTTACTTGAATTCAGTTTTTTTAGCTGATTCTTCAGTGTCCAACAACAAGGAGATTATCTGTTTCACAAGGAAAGTCTGCCAGACTGCTTTTTGAGAAAAAAAAAAAATAAATAAACCCTCTCAAATTTCTGGGAAAAAAAAAAAAAGTTGTATCTCTCTTGCACCTGCTAGTAGCTAGTAAGTACTATTGTAGTGACCAGTACTTGGTCCTTGGGTTAATAATAAAACAAGGAAAGGTGAAATGCAAAGAAGTATAACATATAGGAAAATAAAAAGAATACATGGGAATATAATGCAGAGAAAGCAAAGTAAAACATGAATATGACAAAAATGGAAAATATCTAAACAAGTGCAAACAGCTGGAAGGTCAGGATTGTCAAAGAAGTAAATATGTAGACATTTGACACCGGAAGGCAAATTAGAACCTATTCACAGCACTTGCTGCCCTGTACAGCCCACAGATCAGCTGAAAGGTTTGCACTAGTAGTCCCTGTGGGTGCCATAATTATCAAATGGTTCATGCATGCTCTGTGCCTAATGAAGGATTTCTCATACTGCAACCCCACATGCAGTTTTGCCTTAGTGGAAATGTGTTCACATTGTTATATCAGATTTGGTTTCCTGTGAAGGAACTCAACTGCATAAAGTAAAATTGCTGAGATCTGAAGCAATATGAGACAACTAGAGATGATTTGGATTCATACTGTAGGAGTCAGGCTGCTGATATAGATGAACAAACTGATTCTCCAGAGAAGAAAGCACAGAGTATGTTAATTGCAGAGGATATTGTAGTTCTGCCAGGTGCTGGAAAGTCGCTGATTAAGGAACAAATTCTGGAAATGTGGTTATGATACAAGTTTCATTTAGTATCCTGTAAAAAATGTTGTACTCCTTGTCAAGAATAAAATTGGGAGAGTTGGTAGTAGAGGAACTGAGCACATATCAAGGTCAGTGTGTTTTGACTATCATAAACTTCTTGCATTAAGAATTTTACTTGAAGACTTAAGAAGAAAATGCCAACTGTGTTTGAAATTGCGTTGAATGAACTAAGCACAACATTTAACAATATTATGGGAAAATTTCTGAAAGTTACTTGTCTGTTCTATAACTGATCATATATTCCTGATTCTGTGGTTCAGGACTTCTCTTCAGTTTGAAGATCTCATGGTGAGGAAAACCAAAATCTCAAATTGACATTTAGTGTTGCTAAAATACCATTTCTCAAATCTGATTAGTGTTCAATGTGTGGAATTGTTGCCACCTGACCACATCTTTTCAAGTGAGTAACTTGTCAGGGTGAGGAAAAAATCAGAATCACTACTTTTTGACAAAGGGAAAAAAAAAAAAAAAGCCAACAAAAAAACTCCTTGCCTGAAAGTTTAAACTGTGAAATGTGATTTAAAACTGAAGCCATTTTAGTCATCTTGGGAAAAAAAAAAAAAACAAAAAAACACAAAAAAAGCAAATATAAATCCAACAAAAAACAGTCATTTCCCTGGATCAGTTAAGATCAAACTAATATTCATGCAAATATTAGAATCCAGGTGAAATATATTTGCCATATTCTGAACATGACTTGTGCTGAGACTGATTTTGCAGCTGGGTAAGGATTTAAAGGTGCTTTGATCTAAACAAGAGTCTGAAGTAGTCTCATTTGATGATATACACATAAAAATGCTTGTAAATTTGAATTAGTTCTAAACTTGATTGAAACTTCTAATTTCCATTTCTCGGGCAACATTTTTAGTATAAAATTTATGCTTATAAAGCAGAAACTTTTTATAAACACTATACATCATGAAATTTGCAAATTGACTCAGGAAAATACTTGGCATCTTGTGGGAAGATTTCACACTTTGTTTGCACACCACTTTCATAATGTGCTTGTTGAAGCCTGCTTGAGAGACAAAAACTGTAAAAATGAAAAATATCTTCACCTTAGAGTCATTCCTCTCAAACTTTTTATTTTCTTTCCAATAAGGCCATAGTCACTACTCATGAATACTTTAGTCAGTGCACTTTGATCACCTAAGCGGCAATCACAAGCAAGGTTAGCTGCATGATTTTATTTGATTTACCTTAGAGAGTACAGACTTTTATTTTTTTTTAATAAACCAGCACTGAATATAATAAAGTAGATGCAGCTCTTCCCCCTTCACTTGTTTTGATCTGTTTAGAATTGTGAAAATATAGTTACTAGAATAACAATATTTCTGTCAGTCTCCAACTGTTACAATAACTTCCCTTTCACACCCAAGTCATTGCTTTCATCACTGATGAGAACAAACAGGGGCTTCTTGAAATGGGCCACAGCTCTGTTAGTGCAATCAACCAACTGTTTTGTCCAGATGCAGAATTATTGGTGATGCTACTGTCCCAGATCATGGCTTTATAACGTGATCAAACAAATGGAAAATTGTGTTTTACAAAGAAAACAGAAAGCAATACTTCAATCTCACTGACTGTCCTTAGTAAAAAGTGATTTTACTCTCCTAGAAATATAGGTGTATGAAAGAGGAGAATATTGTCTTTCAATTGGGAGTAAAATATCACTTCTATAAATTGTGAGTGCTGTAAGAGAACTATCAATTTTTTTCTTGTTGTTGTTGTTGTTTCACAGTGGGCAGGTCAGGAAACTGTATTTCTTCCCCTGAGTTTTTTGTTGATGTTGCTACAGCTCTTTGTGCAACATAAAGGAAGTCACTGATTTCTCTAGTTTTTTTTTGAAACATATGGTCAACCCCTGCTTTATTATTTGAAAACTCAAGAGATAACACACTATATCAGAATATGACTTGGAGGAGATAACAATAATTGAAGCAAACCATAGTCTGAAAGCAGTTTCTGGTGAGCTCTTTGTGCCTCTGTTAGGGTTGAGACAGCATTTTTATATTTGTTTGTTTGTTTTGAAAATTGCTTGACCATATCTTTTCTACATAACATTTTGCTGTTACCTTGACCATAGAATCATTGAATATCTGCAGTTTGAAAGAACCCACAAGGATCTTCAAGTCCATCTCCTGGCCCTGCATAAGACCACTCAAAGAAGGTGCCTGAGAACATTGTCTAAATGATTCTTGAACTCTGGCAGGCTTGGTGCTGTGACAACTTCCCTGGGGAGCCTGTTCCAGTGCCTGACCACCAGCCAGATGAAGAACTTTTTGCTAATATCTTAGCTAAATGTTCTCTGACACAGTTTCAGGCCATTCCCCAGATCCTGTCACTGGTCACCAGAGAGAAGACATCAATGTCTGTTCCTCAGCTTCCCCCTTATGAGGAAGTTGTAGACTGCTTTGAGGTCTCCCTTCACAGGCTAACGACTCCTCCAGGCTGAACAAGCCAAGTGACTTCAGCCACTGGTCCTATGACTTCCCCCCTAAAGTGCTCTCTAATAGCTTAATATCTTTCTTATATTGTAGCACCCAAAACAGTATGCAACACCTGAGGTGAGTACTCCACAATTCCATGCTTACGCAAGCCATGATCACATTCTCTTTTTCCTGACCCCTCATAACCAGAGGAGTATACCAACCTCTTTTCCTTTCCTTTGTTTTTCTTTATTGACATCATACTTTCCACTGTATTCTACTGTCCAAATCTGGATTGTACCAAAGGAGACTCATGGAAGAGAAAGTACTGGAGGGAAAGCTAGAGGAAAACAAGCTTAATTATTAAAGCATCCCTTGGAGCTGTGTCCATTCTAGTAAGTTAAGCATGACTAGAAACATTGCTTAGCAATAGAACATATTCTAGCAAGCTCTTTCTCAGCAAAACTTATTCCAATCCAGCTAGTACTTTCCTCCGAAAAATCCTCAGGTGCAGTTCACATTTCAGGGATATTTCTATTTACTGATATAGATAATACTATGTCATTTTGAACTGTGGGGCTGTCTCTGCTTTGGGTGGCCTTCAACCGTTGTGTCTGTCATGCCATACTTGAGGCCTCACTAGACTCAGGCAGCATGCTATACAAGTGGGTTTTTTTGTTGTTTTGGTTTGGTTTTGGTTTTATTTTTTTTTTTTTTTTTTGCCAGGAGATGGCAAAGCTGCCTTCACACCATTTTTTTTTTTTTTTTTTTTTTTTTAAATCATGCAGGATTGTAGACTCAGTCCACTGCGAGTTAAGAAGGTCAACAGATGAAGTGTCCAGGGCTTTGGCCACATGAGCTCCTTACTATTTGTTTTGTTACCTTTGACAGCAGAGTTCAGCCTATGAAAGGGATAAAGGTGCACAGCTTGACCATGCAGTGGAGAGGCTTGGTAAAATATCTAATCTTATTGAATGCTAAGCAGACAATTTTCTATTCAGTGTAGCTGTACAAATAAGGCTATGTTACACTGAATTGTAATGGGTCCTTCTGATTTTGCTCCATACGTTGACATGGATAAGAGTGACCAGTCATGGACAGAGAACCTAGGAGATGGCATGCAAGCCTACACCTCGTGTCTCATGGATTTTCTTACAGATCATTGTGTAGTTGGAGTTAGGATTACTAGGGATTGCAGTCCTCATTGTCAGGATAAGATCCCTGAAGGCTGATATGTGGTGATTGGTAGCCAGTAACAGCTGGCTAACTACTAGCTGGTACTGGTCTCCTCTCACAATCACTGAACAACTTCTTGATGTTCATTGCAAAGCATTGACATCACTTCATGTCTTCTGGTGATGTGATCCACCCACAGATGATTGGAACTGCTGGTGGAGTTCAAAGACCTTTGAACTAGGGCTTCCTCATCACTTTCTTCTGAAAGAAATTCCACTTCTGGTTTTTAAGACAGAGATTTCTGAGAAAAAAAAACTAGCTTAGGTTTCATCCAAATTGCACTACAATTTTAATTTTCCCCTAGGTAAAGGGAAAGCCTACCTCAAGAATGGAAGCTACACAGGGAAGCTACTACTTGTCAGTTTCGGTGCAAATCACTAATGTAGAGTAAATGTATCTGTTAGGTTGATAAGTATATGAGAAAATAAATGAGAAATATTATAGATAGGAAAAGATAAAAGATAACTCAGTGAAATTGTTGACAAATGCAGAAGATAGTGAGGTAACCATAAATATCAAATAAATAACAAAACTGAGAAAAATGGAGAAAGATTAAACAGCTATAGAATGTTAACTTGGAAGAATATAAGGTTTTATGTGATGGTAGGTGTTTGGGGATATCTTTTGAGCAACCTTGCATGTGATGAAAGAAATAATTAAAAAATATATTTTTTTCTCAGGCTACCTGTGTATGCCTTTTGTTTTCAAGGGGGAGCAATATGTTGATGGAATTCTAATGTTGATGAAAGAATGCCCAGACAAGAAAGACTGGACTTCCTAATAGTACCCTTCATATCAACATGGCATGAGCATCAGTTGCATTTCTCAGACAAACAGAGGAATTAGGATTAGAGATCAATATCAACAACGCTTTTTGGTGTGTATTGATTTAAACCTGTTATGTGGCCAAAAGCATCCATTGATTTTTATATTTTTTTTCCTTAAATAAGATTTTCAGATACTTACTTCAGGCCATTCTGAGTTGCCTAAAGGGCTTTAGGGTAACGCAAGGCAGCTGAGCAGTGGGATCCCTTGTCTGTTTCAAGAAAAAAGAGATCCTTTACTCATTACATGATGATACTGCCTAATGAAGTAAATGGTCCTAATTTTAGCTTTCTGCTTTAAAAACATCTGTGCGCTTCTGAGTCAGACAACAGGACCATGAGCTTCCTGGTTCCTGTCATAGTCCTGATTAAAAAAGATTCAAATTACATTGAGTAAGGATGCTATTGGTAGAGTGAGGGGAGTGTATTTAAATTTTGGGCTTCACAGAACTTTCTTATACAGAAATTAAACACTGTACCATCACTTCTGCTTTCCTACATTTTTGCTTAAAACATCCCTGGCACATGAAGTGAAACTGACTGTAATCTTAAACAACTGTATTTTACCTTATGTGGCCTCTAGAGATAGCTGAGAAGATCAGTGTTTTCCAGAGGAAAAGAAATTAAGACCAAGGAATCTGAGAATTATGAGGTAGGAAGTTTCTTTTGCAGCATAAACAAGGGATACCAACCCAAGTACAGCTACTCTTCTCTTACACAAAGATGTCTGTGTCTTGATTCTGATTTTGCCTGCTGGTTATATTAACTTTCAAAATGGCTACCAGAGTATTTCCACATTTGATTTAGTAGTATAGATGGCAATATTTGGTGTTCTACATGCACTATGACTTTGTAGTTTTATAGTATGTTTTTTACATTATAAAAGTGGTACAGCAAGAAGAATACATAATTTACAATTCCAGAGGAAATACTTGCTTCTACTCAAGCTGAAAATAAAATCCAAAGCTACTTTTAGGTAATCTGGGAAAATTCCCTCAAGTAGTCTGCATCTGCCTAATACAATGCTGAAAAAGACATGTTTGGAGATTCATTGTAATCATTTCCAGTATTCTACAGAAATTACTTTTCTTGGTGCTACCATTACTCACAGATCAAATTCAGCCTGAACATATGGGTCATATTGAAAGCGAATGCCACACATTAGGGTATTTATACATGGAACACCCATTAAAGCTGTGATTCTTATCTGCTGTTGGGTCAACCTGATTGTTAGTGGTTAATTTGAGTGATAAATATTGCTACTTCATTTTACTGAATGTTTATTTTAAAAGAGCAAGTAAAGTGACTTTTGTCCCTTTCTTTTATTTATGAGGATGGGAAATGTGCTTATTTCCCATTAAAGTGGAGGACACATTTTCTTCAGATAACCAAGATCAGTAGCATTCTATAAAAGAAATTTTAAAGACAAAAGTTTAAACGCCCTGCTTTGGACAGTCTATTTCAATTGCTTAAGGCATATTTTTTAAGCTGTTATTTTGTCTTTGTTTTTAGTTCCATTTGCATGATTTTTTTCCCTTTAGTCTCTTGTACTTTTAGATACTGCTTTTAGAGCCCTACTTGACAAATATCTAGAACTCATAAATTTCAGTGGGAGTTCCTCACACCAAGGCTTCATGATGATCAAAGTTGCCAGTGTAATCTGTAATATATGATGGAACTGAAGCATATAAAACACAGTTTCCACTGTAGTGTGTGTGGTACTGTGAAACAAATATATTTTCTATTACCAAACATGCATAATCAGTTTTAGATTTTTGCCTATTTTGGATTAAATTGATTAATTCAGAATCTCACAATCACATCTTGCAGAATAAGCAAAAGAGCAGACCAGAAGATAAATATTGTAAAATGAATGAGAAATGGTAGAAGGGCATCATTTCCACATCAAAGTATTCAAAATACATGTGTTACACCAAGGTACACATAAAGTACATGAAATACACACAAATAAGAGTTACTGAACATTTTGAAAAGACTTATTGAACAGATTATGCAAAATGATTGTTGTATAAAACAAGTTGCGCTTGTTCCACATTCAAGGTAAAATCTGTCACAAGCTTTATTTGTAAAGGCTTCCCTTACATTATTCTGACTGAAGAGAGATTGCATTGGTAACCACATTTTGTGTTGCATCTGGTATGAATTTGAAGACAAATATTGTTCAAGCCGGCAAACTAATGTGACAGACTTAACCTCAAAATTATTTTATCTAAAAGTAGTCTGAAAAGGAGTTAGGCTATGACAGTATTTATATCTATGGCTTGTTTATAATGCTGAACCTTATAGCAGCATTATAGTGCTACCTTATAGCAGCATTTCTACAGAATGGGAAGTCAACTTAGTATGTTGCAGAGTAATCACAAAGTAGTTGCTGAGAACCATTATAAAATGGAAATATCTTAGAAGCAAGATTCTTGATTTACTTGATGATGTTAACAACATGGTTATTTTCCACATTTTCACTGATTTTGTTGCTTTTCTCTTTCTAAGAAAAATAACAAGAAGGATTATTTGCAGGTATCTTGATACAAGACAAATACAGTTTATCTGTGAAACAAGTGAAATATACTTTATTTAGGAAAAAGAAAAATCTTTTTCTAGTGTAGATACAATTTCACTGCTTCCTGGGTGGCTTTTTTTCTATATTAACACATCTCTGTCAGGGCAGAATATCTGATCAAGATTTTTAAAATACAACTGTACTGTCTACATTCTCATTTGTGTTTCTACCTTGCTTTAACACTATTTTGATCATTGCCTGCCTGAATTTCCTCTAGATCTCTAAGTCCTATTAACTTTCTGCCAGTGTTGTGCCTGAAAAGTTTGTGTGACGGCGAACTTTAAAATATGGCATAATCATGGTGTCTCCTGTAACCAGCTTAACTCCATGTTAATGGATTGTGAAACAGAGATATTCCACTGTGAATATTCCACTTCAGCTAAGAAAAGGCCACTTCAGGAGAAACAGGTGCCCATTCCCTTTTCCAGAAGGTTCTCTCATGCAAAAATCTGTTCAACTTCTTCATTTCCTAGTATTGGGGTAATTTCAATTGTCACTGTCCACCCTTTTTTGTTTGTTTGTTTGTTTTTGTTGGTTTGGGGGTTTTTGTTTGTTTGGTTTTTTTTTTTGTTTGGTTGGTTTTTTTACATTTGGGACCTTTTCTTTGAAACAGTACTTTTGTGCAAGAGAAGTATATTTTCTTAGGAAACAAGAAGTTGTCTTATGCTTATCTGATATTCTTCTCTATGCTGTCATTCATGTTGAGCTTTGTGATCATGCAGAGTCTGAGCATGCATCTGACACTCCACAGGTAATTGTATGGTTGAGGTCTTCCTATGGACTTAGATCAGTTGAGATTTTTTTCTTCTTCTGAGTGGTACACTGTTTTATCCATAAATTAGTTTCTCCTGCTCTTTGGTTCTTTTCATAAAATTTGACTTCTTGCATTCTGCTTGATTAGTGAAGATTAGGCAGGAAATATAAACTGGTTGTTACAGTCGCTTAAATGTTGCAGAAAGAACTTCAGATTCCAATATTTTCCCTGAGCAAAATTAAAACTCACACAAGTCATCTGTTGATACCAAAATTGGATTTTATTAATTGCTAGGGATGCAAAGAGAAGAAATAAGAAACGGTTGGAAAAAGCTACTACTTTTAGAAGCAAAGGAAAGCTAACTACCACAACTACCTATTACCAAGTTGGTGTGTGGGGGGAAGAGAGAGAAGCAATTTCTGTCTTTTTTTTCTTTGCTGATTTTTTTCTCAATGTTATCTTGTCTAGCAGCATGGTGTTTTAGCAGCTTTAGTTCTCTGGAATGAAGCGAGGAAGTGTGGATTTGTCATTCATGAGGAGCACTGAAGGCTGTCTCAGGTCAAGCGGGGCCGGATCAGCACCTTTCTGGCCTTCTAAAGTATAGCAATGCTAGAAGGATAAGATATAACTCACTCATGTGGCATGGTGGGTTTTGGTTCTCTCCAGGCTGGCAGAGTTTCAGTCCCCAGTGGCAAGCAGACAGCAGGCAGTTGACGAAGAGGTGAGAGGGTGAGGAGGGGAGGTAGGGAGAGATTTTTGGTTGTGGTAACCAGTCTTCCCTCTCTTTCCTCTTTCCCCCATGTTTTCCAAAGTTTCTTCTCAATTTTGTAGTGTTCAAAAGAGGGCGTATGTAGTTGTTTAGCACATAGCCTTATTCAGATGAAAAATAAGAGGATCTTCTGGCAGAAAACTCCAGCAGGAAGATCTTCTGAGAACTTTTGGCAGAAGGCTGACAGAGAATTTTTTGGTAGCTTTGACAGGCAGAAACAATGGAGGAGCATTACTTATTGCATTTCTATATTATCTATTATCTGTATGCCACACTGGTGCATGTAGGAAATATAGTTTTTATGAACAATTTGTTTTACTTAAATGGCAAGACAGTGGGCTGCAGGGGTTTTCAAGCACAACGGGTAGACATCAGTCTTCCAGAGGGATATTCAGATATCTTTTAGAAAACCTTCATGTGGGAACTGGCTCTGGTATCCAGCACAGAATAGCAGCAGGCAAAGTATCCTCATCTGAACTGGTCCAATTAGGGTTTTGGACAACTCCTTCCAAGGATGAATGGATTTTTGCTCTCATCTTTTACATAATACTGGTCTTACTCAACAGCTAATAAGGAGTGTATTAAGCAGAAAAACTAATCCTTCTCTTGGTTTCTCTGAGTTTTAAAATTAACTGGCTCCACTCATTAATAAGAAGCCAGTATCCCTTGACATAGTGAGTGTTAGCTACTAACACGGCTGATGGGAATGCTCTCCCTCTCCCATCCTCCCCCCAGGACCACACGGTCAGCCACGCGGTCTCCAGAGGTCCCAGTCCGCACACTCCCAGGACAGGAAGCAGAAAGAGAGATTTAGTCCCTTCACCAGGTCAATTATAGATTTCCCGGCAGGGAGGGTCCAAGGGAGGAGATACAAAAGGACCAATCAGGGAAGGTTTCACACACCTGGGGTGGGGTTTACATACTAATTAGGAGGATAAGGGGTTTCCTT
>JAWWMO010000083.1:82120018-82140173 GCA_035047845.1 Dendrocincla fuliginosa | reverse complement strand
CTGTCCCCTTTGCAGCCCACAGGAAAGCTCCCTGAGACAGAACTGTTTCTTAAGTTTTGGACTTACATCTGCAAATGGCTGACCCAACAAAAACTGACTGTAAACCTTCCATTCCCCTGTGCCCCGCAGCATCAGGGGAAGGAGGGAGCATGGACAGACCTAGGGGTGGTGGTGGAGAAGTGTTTCTAACTTGTTTTTATTTCTTATTTTTAGGTTTTAGTTTGTTAGTAATAAATTTAAACGTTATTCTAAGTTCTGCTTTGCCTGCGGTATTAATCAAAGGTCCTCTTTCAGTTGTTATCTCTAGCTGTAAATTCCTAGCTGTGGGGTTTTATTTCCCTTCCCTCTGGAAGGCGAAAGGGGGCGGGGGGAGGCCTTGAATGAGTTTTGCTGGACACCAGGCATTTATCCAGGGCCAAACCACGACACTGCCCAATTTGCTGTGATTGTACCTAGCTATGTCTGCAATCAGGGATTACTTACAGGACCTTCTGCCCTTACTCTCCAGCTTAGTTATGCCAGCCCAGTAAGATGTGCCTAATTTTTAAGCAGAACAGACTGATTGTTGGGAAAGGTTTTTCCCACTTCACCTTGCAAAGTTCTGCCTCCTGGCCCCAGAAAGTTTTTCCTCTTAAGCTTTTTCATTACCAAGAAAATATTTCTTCCCCCAGGTGCTAGGCAAATTTGTTTGGCTGTCATTTACAGAGTTGTTCTTTCCTCAACTTGCTGAGCAAGGTGCAGCATGCAGTTTGGCTGCATCCATATTCTCAGAAGTCTGTCTCCTGCCTCTAGAAAGTCACATTCCATGGAGGCCCTTTGCATGTGGAAGTGTTCTATTCAGAGATGGATATATGTAAACGCAAAGCCTTTTTATCTCCAAAGTAACCTGAACTATGGGATATTCACTTTCCCCACAATGTGTAATGGTGACACTTTAATGCACTGGCTAACATCGCATATGTATCACTTCAGGGTTAGTGGAGCATCAGGGTGTCAAAAGGTATTATCATCGGAGAGCTTATACTTGCATGTCTGTTTAAATGGTCCATGTTCGCATGGCATGATTTCACCATTGTGCTGAAAATACGAACAAATTAAAGCCTAAAAATATTAGTGGCTTTTGTTACTTCCTTAACGTAAACAGTCTCTGTCGCATTTAAGGCAACCGGTTAAATGCTTTTTCTGTTTTATTCATTTGTTACTCAAAAAAACCCAAACAACAACCATTAACATCATCCCACAAGATTCTAATTCGTTTCTCTGTATCTCCCTCCCTATTACTGCTAAAAGTCTTTGGAAAACCATCAAATACTTTCATAGATAGCAATACAAAGTTTTAAGATAGAATAAATAGAGAGAGGATTTGGATGTGCAATGATACGCATGGTTACAACTGTCCTTCACTCATACTCCCATGTTTTTTACTCCTGTCAAAGGAAACAGGAAAAAGCACAAGCAGGGGCTGTAAACTAAAAATTTTTCATTTTGTAAAACTTGGAATGCAGTAGGTGTGTTACCTATTTAAGGAATGTTTACAAGATGTCTCTGAGATGTGAATAAAAGCAAATACAGAGTTTCCAGAAAAGAAATTTACTTACATGAGCTTGTAGAAAACACTGATGATGTTGTACTGGTATGTTGTTACACACCAGATTATTGGGTCAGAACTACCTTGTGGGAGATGCGTGTGTCTATATGTGTGTGCAGAGAGGGAAGGGATAGGTCGAACCTCATGGAGGTGGGGTGGTGTTGCATCCCTCATAGCAAGCCCCTGGATCCTACATTGGGAAGCCCTGGAGCAGCTGCTCCACATCTCCTGAAGTCCCTGACCCAGTTTGGATTAGCAGGGACAGTGAGCACTCAGTCCCTCCCTGGAATGGGTCAGAGGCCTCACCAGGGGGATCTGGCCATGGAGACAAAAGGAGATAAAACCAAAGGCATATGTTTGGTGTGTGTCACAGCCTTGCCATTTGGAACTGTGAGATCTTGTCTTCCACAAAGTTTTAGTGGTAGCTATTTGATCTTCCTCTTTCTCCTTCTCTCTTCTTGCTCCCTCTGCCTTTTTTTCTTTTTTTTTTTTTTTTCCTTCTTTCTTGATGCTTTGGGTGGCTTGGAGCTGGAGGGACTGGTTTTTGAATTAATTATGGATTGATTGGATCTTGACTTAAATATTGTGGATTGACTGGCTCTTAAGTGTTGTGGATTGACTGGATCTTGACTTAAGTGTTGTGGATTAATAAGTGCTGTATTGGTATTGTGGTGGAACATTTTAGCTAGCTTATGTAGCGTACTTTTTGAACCTTTGCCAGGTTCCCTTATTTTCTTCCCCAAATTAATAAAGAAACCCCTTGAGAAAAAGTCCATGGCTTATTCTCTTGATACTATCTTGAGGCATTAAAGAACCCTGTATGTGTATATATATATATATATATTACAGTAAAATTACTGGTTGAGTCATGAGTCTGCAGCTTCTGGAACCAGAGTGTTACCTATGTTCACACCACCTTCATGTATGAATAAACTAACCTGAAAGAGATCTACTCAAGAAGAGCTGGATTGAGTGCAGAAGTGTAGTCTCTAACTTCTGATGAGAAATTAGTAGAGCTTATCTTGTGTAACCACAAATAAAATGTCAAAGGTATTTTTTTGCTCTGGAGTACAAATAGGTGAATAAAGGGTTTTGCCTACTAGTAAATGTAGGTGTAAGTTACTCACGACTAACTTTATTTCTGTAATTAGCAAAGTTTTCTAAATCTGCAAAATCAGTGGCTTTCAGAACAAAGTTCTTACTACCAACAAACTAACCCCCCCAAAACAACAAACAAACAAACAAACAAAAACCACAAAAACACACCAAAAAAGGTACAGTTACCATTCAGCTGGAGCTTGTTCTTGGAATTTACCAACTTAACATAGTGTTTATCTTGAAACTTACAGAGCAGTGATCTATTTAAAGTAAATGAATCCTAAAATTAGCTAGAATGTTGTAATTAGACAGTTGGACACAAGACACACCCAAGTCCCCAATCTGAGGTGTCCCTCATGCAAATAAAAGTACATATTAAACCAATGAGCTTTATCAGACAACTCCTTAGCAAGCTTATTTTAAAGGTCCATTAATGCCCTAGAGAATGAATGTGGGTAAGTTTTACACATTCTCATCATGTACTCTATTGCATATTGTACTTAAGTGACTGATAGATCTTATATCACTAAGCTCATTTTCTCAAGAAAAGGGATATAGTTATGGAAATAACATAAACTAGATATTTCAAGGTTGGCAGAGCTTTGAAAATTGAAAGACCTATTAACAATGAGAAATTTCCCAGCAGTTTTAGGGAAGCAGATCTCAATTATAAATATGGAAGGAATCACAGTCTTTTATTTGGATAGTCATGATGTTTCTGCACCACCATGGTGGTAACGCGATTAGGTTTTCAGTGTTCTGGGGAGGGAGAGATATGTAGAATGAGTTTTGGAGTTATTTCATTGTTTGTATTCCCTTTGACTGGATCTCACAGGTAGGAAACAGTGGAGCATTACTCACTGAAATAAAAGCTGAGAAACTACCAGTTTAGTTTCTATGTCTTACGCATGGAAAATGGAAAACTCCAAGAAGGTTTAATAGTCACCATGTCCCTCTGTAAAATTCAAAACTTTCATCCATCATTAGAAGCAAAGTCTTTGGAAACCCTGTTTTGACTAGAGTTTACAATAGGTGCTAATATTCAGCTTAGGTATATGTGATCATTCTTTGCAGTTGAGCTTTCAGCTGAGTTAAATGACGTACGCTTAAATGCTCCCTCTTCCCTTGTCATTAACTGCTCTAGTTAGCCTCTAGTTAGATTCTGTAGATCAACATTTCTCAAACTGTAGGCTGTAAAAGAACTCAAAGGCGATTGCCAACTGTTAGACCGCAACAATCAGCAGCAGTTCAGTTCCCTAAGTCTGCAGGAGATCTTTTTTTCTCAATAGTTGAGAGTAAAAAAAAAATTAAATACTGACTGCACATATTTATTCTATCCAGGGAACTGCTAGCTACCTTTAGCTGCTGTCAGTGTCTAATTTCTGTCAGGGTAGACAGTACATAATAGTGGGTTTTCAATCTCTTGCTGTAGAACTGATCTGTTATGAACTTGGGTGAATATATTGAAATAGCTGAGTAAACTGTAGATGCTTGACATATTGTATTGAGTGTGAATTGCAGTGCCAAAAGGTCTGGGAATCAATCTCACCTTTAGATTTCTCTTGAAGACAGTGCAACCCCCCCCTTTGTTTGTCTACCTTCTCACTACTACTTTCACCACTCAGGTCACATCAGAAGAATTCCCATTTCTATATGCGTATTCAGACACTGACTTTCCTCTTTCATTTCACTTTGTTCTTCACAGTTTTCAAGGCACATCTTCCCTATACAAGTGTCTTTGTTTCACTATGCTGCAAGTAGACCATCCTCCATGCCTCACAGGCCACCCTCCGTGCTCTACAGAACTGTATAACTGCCAGGATCTTATTTTTTTCACACTTGACAGTGAGCTCAGTGACACGTGATCTTATTCTTTAATCATTTGTGATTTTGTCAGTAAATATATTGACATCTTTTTTGAGAAAAGCAGTATACTGCAACTCTTCCACAGGAAATTTCCAGGCTGAAGTGACTGGCTGTGCTTTCTTATGTCTAGTGATAAATTCCTTAGTTCAGATCTCTTCCTTTCCCATATCTGCACTCACCTGGCATATTGGTCTGCAACTCTAAGCAGACACTAAGAAATAGGTATGTCTTTAGTCATCCAGTTGTGAATGAGGATATGTACATAACACAAAACTACTTGAATTCTAGGACTGCATCTTGCAATGCTCAAGAAAACTCACAAGGTGAAACCAGCACTGTCTGCACAAAGAATAAAGGTCTGGGAGGCAATATGGTTTGCAAGATAAATAATCTGTTGTGACTAATAGGAAAAGGTGGAGAGAGATGGTCCTTAATTACTCTCTCAGAAAGGAGCCACCTGTGGATTGAGCACAGCATGTCCCCATTAGAGAGTGAGCACAGCAGGAGCAGGACACCTGCTTCACTGCTGTCTGGAACCAGATAGTTTCTCCTCTGCCAAGACTGAGACCTGAAACAGTATGGGGCAGCTGGGGACGGAAGAGGGATTTGAATCAAACTAGTTCAAGATGAAGCTGCGGGGTTAGATATGGAGCACTACCAGAGCAGCAAACAGCAATAAATCATGAACGCTGGTGTAGTCAGCCCAAGCTGAGGTGTGCCCTCAGCCATCCTTCAGGCTCCAAACCTCGGTCTCTCTTTCCAACAGCTTGCAATTGCTTAACCTTTGATGCCCATCACTCTTTGTACTGTGGGTACGCTAGTGCTGTAGGTGACAGCCAAGTGGGTGAAGGAGGTGCAAGCATGACCATTACACAGCTTTATTAGCATTAAAAGCAAGAAGTGAGATCCAACATTAGCCATTTATGAATGTTAGCTTCACTCTATCCAGGGAGTTGATTAATGTCCTAATTATCTCAACACAGCAGGATTCTTCTAGGATGCTCCCTCCTGCAGCTGAATAGCTTTCACAGTATTTCAAGGTTTCCTGTTTATTACTGGAATTTAAATTATATATTTTTCCTTCTCTCAGAAGAGGGTAAGGACCTAAAATACATGCTGAATACAGAAGATGCATAAGAGGCTCCCTATATGTGTTCCATAATTCTTCTAATTGTTCTACCACAGAGATCTGGGATGTATATCAGAGATTTTTCTGCACTAGCCATACTGGGGTTTTTGCCTCCTTTCAGAGATGGGGATTTTCCTTCCAAGACATTTCACATGTTTCTTAGTAGTCCTCAGATTTAAGCTTGAAGATCTGAACACTCCCTTTTTACATCAGCATTGGAATCATGCACCAAAAATATTTAGCAAACATGGGAAACATTTTTTCTAGGTTTTCTTTTCCTTCACATTGGCATGCATGGTACTTCATTCTTGCAATTTCTACCTTCAACATTCACAGCTATTCAGCAGCTATTGTTTTGGCATTACAAGGCTCTTTTCTAAAGTTTTCACTGCACTCCTCTGCACATGGCACAGGAAACTGCCAAAGAAAAACACTGTCCTTGAGGAAAAAGCAATGGAATATACCAGTTTGTACTACAGGAATAAGGAAAATGTCTCACTTCACCTTTTAAGAAGGGCAGATTATGATGATATTTTTTTATTGGTTTTAAGAAACCATATATAAGTATATCTTCAGGTTTGGTTTTGGTTTTGTTTTTTTCACTTACAGGGAGATAAAGTGAGAGTCCAGTTATCAGATTTTCCTCTCTTGAAGATGAAAATGTACAATTATGAGAAGAACTTTGGGACTGCAAGCCTTCCACATGGGATATTGTTGATTCTAATGACATTTTCTGAAAACAGCTAAAGCAAATGTGGAGTTCTTGACATATTTAATTATTTTCAAATTATAATAATTTTCACTATTTTTTTTCTAATTTGAAATACAATGCAAAGCAGCCTCTTCAATTTAAAAAACAAACAAACAAACATACCATAACTTCATAAAAAAACCCAAACCAAACAAAAAAAAACCCAAACCAAACAAAACAAAAAAACCTCCAGATTTTTCCCCATCTGAAAAGATACAGAATTAAAGTTCTTCATCTTAAGGTGTTTGGCCCATGTTTTGTGTTGAAATCTGGTTTTAGTGAGTACAATAATCACATGTAGGAATAACAATCACTTTAAGATTATTGATCACTAACCACGGCTAATCATTGACAGTTTATTTTGATGGTGCCTTCAGAATTACAACTTAAGATATACTTGACTGATGAATATTGGCTCCACCCTTGGCTCTACTGTTTTGACAGCAGACTGGTTGGAGGTACCCAGAAAATAACAGCAACTTGTGCAACTGGTCACGGGATTATTGCCATAGTTAATGACAACAAAATTGAACTAGATCTTAGGTCCCTGGTTATTTTGGGGTGCCTGAATGGCCAGAGGCATCTGGTTACTGTAGTTTATTCTTCAGCTACTTCTCTTGCCTGAGATGAAAATCATTTTCTGTTCATAAAGGTACTCCAAATACTTCCAAAACCAGTCCAGTGTTTGGATTAACCCCTCAATAATTTGCCCCATAAATCAAAAAATATCACCTATTTCACTGGAATTCTCAGTTTCTTCTAACACAGCTTCAGTTTCCCTGAGATTTATTCCTTTCTCACTACTCATTCATTTTCTATCCTCCAAATTGTTCTATATTTCTCAATATGGCACTGCTGATTAGGAGCTCCCCTGTGAATTCCATGTGAAACCAGCATGGCTTTATAACTCTCCCTTCAAAAAATCCTAAGATTATTCTTAAAAATTACTCTCTGAGTTTGACAGTATAACCAGCAATAATGAACACATGGAATTCATTCTTCTGTAGCCTGCACATTTATGGTACAACAGAAACTGTAATGCAGTTTGATCCTGTGATAATTCCTGCCTCATCCCTCATCATATATATGACACAGAACAGCAGCCTATGTGCAAAGCAATTATGTGCAAAGCAGTAAGAAGAAAAAAGATTACATTTTTAGCTTCAGCAGCTACATGGCCATCATTACCAATAATAAGGATTTCCATTCAACCACATTGAAGCTCTTCTGAAAAGAATACAGTGAATGAAATTTAGACAGAGCTAGGACAAATATTGATTCAAGCAGACAGATTCAGGCTACATCCATCGAAGGCATCCTGGAAAGGACAAAGATGTGATAGAGCAATTCACTGCAATGAATCTTTCCAAAATAAACGGGAACTGAAAGCAACTGCCCTGAAGATATAAGAAACAGCGAATATAAAAGGCTTAGGGGAGCAGATACTGACCAAAACTCTCAAAGTTAATGGTTCAGCTACAGCCTTGAAGATTGGGAGGTGGTGAAAACTGACTTGTGTGGCTGTTAGAACAGCATCAACATCAGAGCAGAAGCTTTTTTATAAGGCTTTGCCATTTTATAAATTTGCCCATTTAATAAGCTCTGCATGTGTTGTCTTTTTATTTAGGCTGAATTTATCATCCCCCAAATCTTGCTAGCTCCCGGCCGAGTCTTTTTCAGGTTGTGAGAAGCACTTAGTTGTTTCTTGCTGCAAATGTCCTATAATTCACCCTACTGTCAAACCTAGAGGCTTCTGAAGCCCCCAGTAATGTTCTTTCCCTTACTGTGGAATTGGGTAGTGCAAGTCATAGGCAGAAAAGGGATGAAGGGATAATATGGGCATGAGACTGCTAGCTTAGTGCTCAGGAATTTGGCTGGAACTGGCACACAGATATGTACAGCATTAGCTAAACTGCTAATGGAAATATTCTTTGGTATGTGCTGGAAATTGTTTTGGAGCATTCAGACACATCAAACTAGGGATAGAGACTGTTTTAACCATTTGTAGGCAATTGTCTTCCTTATAGTCAAGAACTGGACATTGCTTAATTTGCTGGTTTAGGAAGAGCTAAAGAAAGTTGATAGTTTTTAATTCTCTCTGAATACTTGATATTCTTTGTTACTGACACATAGTGGTAACTGGTGAGACCAATTCATTGGTATAATGTATTAAATGTCTTCTCACCTGACAAAAAAAAAGAACTACTTTTTGGATTGAATTTAAAATGCTTTTTGTAAATGTACATGATGTTAATGAATACCTTTGATATTACTTTCCACTTTTGTTTCAAAGGCTAGTCATGTTTTTATAATCAATTTGTCATTTTGAAGGACTGTTTGGTACATAAATTTTGTATGGTGCCAGACATGATAATTCTGTATGTGGAATTCTGCAAAATCTCTTCCCTGTGGAAAAGAACCATGTGAAATTTCACACTCAGAATAGGAAGATGAGAATTCTGCTTCCTTTCAGTAGTTTGGTTGCCAGAAATTAAACCTTATTTCAACCAAAAATATGTGTGTATGTAGATTTTTTTACAGTTTAGTAAGACTGATGACATGATTAAAGTTTAGGAACGTTCATTAGTACATTGCTGAAGCAGGGTCTCAGGGGATGTGATGGGACTTCTCTGATTATCTGTCTTTATATATACAAATGCAGTAGACTGTTCAGGACTTGTTTGCCCTGCTTAACAAGAAAGATGTTAAATTCCCAGACTAGAGATATTCTGTTTTGATGTAATACAAACTTTATTACCTGAGATCTTTCCATAACTAAAATGCGTATCAAATGTGCAAACAGTATTTTTTTTTCTTTTTCCTCTAAATGCCTGAATTGGTTAAGCAATGTTTCTGTACTTTAATTAGACAGTAGAAATCTATGAGGCTGCCTTCATTTAGCTTTCAGCTGTTTACTTTGCATCAGTAAAATCCATACACTTTAAAGATCTCAACTATAATTAAAAATGTTACTGAACTCAACACAATTACCAATGTTTATCTCATTATGTAATGCTGCTGGCACAAAAAGCTGGATTCAAACTTGCTTTCTTTATGACATTGCTGTTTTGCAAAGTTTACAACAATGCCTGTAATTTAATCAGGTAATGACAGTTACTGCTGTCAATCATTGGGAAAATTTGGTACCCCTTAAATTCACATGTGTCAGCTAAACTCTAGGTATTGAGTCATGCTGAATTCCAAAAAGCACAGAACTGGGAAATTGCAGCCATTTATATTTTTCCCCAGTACCACTTCCATTGTAATTTGATATACTGAGTTTTTTATTTATTTGTACCAAAAGACAATTACCTAGGTAATTATCTGGATGCTAGAAATGCTGTCGGGGAACACTTTTTCAGGGATTGCCAAAACGACCACAATGAACAATTTCATGAGTGGATAGAACTGGCTATCAAGTAATCAACACCAGAAAACAGACAACTACCTCAAAAACACAGAAGTTCACGTTTTAGAAGATGTTTGGTAGTATAGGTAGTGATTCATTGTATTAGTCAGATAGGTACTTCCCTGTAACTGTATGTTTTATTTTGATTGGTGGTGGTTACCCAGCAACCCATCCCTATTGCTTATGTATTCCTTATTTTTCCATTGGCTGGCTTGTGATGTAACCCAGCATCATCACAGAAAGCTGACCACTCCCCCTTTTCCCCATAATTGTATTACCCCCTCCTCTCTGTCCCTCCCCTCCTTTCCCATATTTGCCGTGTCCCGCCCCAACTCCTCCCAGTTTCCAAACCCCTCCCCCAAACCCTATATGAGTCTCATGCTCCCCGAATAAACCAGTTCCAGCTTCACCTCCCCTCGGCTGCGGACTGTGTCCTTCCTCCCCCCTGTGGCACGCGGCAAAATGCTTCACTGAATTTTGCAATGGGATTTGCTATATGTAATATTGTATGATGTCTGAAGTTCTTTTGAGCTCCAGATATCCATAAAAAAGCTTAGCTTACAAATATTTAGGAATATACAGCAAGTAGAAGTCAGGCACCTTTCTTTTTTCCTCTTGTAGATATAATGCTAAGAATTATAACATATATAATACATATATAATATACAATAACACATATAACATATATATAACATTATAACATATATGTAAAATACATAAGTTTTTCTTTAAATAAACAATGCTTTATTTTCAAGCTAATTTATTGTATCTGCACTCTTCAGTGACTGAAAGGGCTAAAATCCAGTAATACACATCCAGGCAAGAACTTCTGTGGAGACATCTTTTGCAGAGGACCATCCCAATGGGGACCTGCAAGCTTTAGTGTCCACCAATCTCTTCACTCTATTGCAGCACTCAGTGTTGTTCTGCCTCAGTCCAGCTTTCCTACTCCACAATTATACCTTCCCTGTGTAACTGAGATGTTACAGCAGCGAGTACAGCCCCCATTGGAACCTTTTCCCATGCAACAGGCCCATTGTACAGTACTACTGGGAAGATTGCGACTTACTTAGACCAAAGATATTCCCCATAACCGAATGTTTCAGTTTCATCTTTGTCTTTTCATTTGGCAAATGAGCCAAATGCACTTGTATTCAAGTAAGTTGTGGGATCTTGAGCCAGAATTAAGAGAATCATGCAGACTTGAGCCTTACCTCATGGAAACTCTGGATTGCATTGCATACCAGCACAAATACTGGCATTTAGTAAACTCTCATCGGAAACAATAAAGTAAAAGGTAAATTTTGTCTCCCGTATTTCTCAAAATTTGTATTTGTCTCAAGGCTACATTAATTTTTTGTCCATAGGATTGTTAGTTCTGAAGATGTTATGTACAACTTCACTGATGTAACAGACCTAAAATATGACTCATTCAGAGGGGCCCTTATGAAAGAAATGAGCAGCTTCTACCTAGCTGTGCATGGCACAGTTAAGGATTGGGGTTGAAACACTGTGAAAGTAAATTTAGATTTTGAATAACTAAGCTTGAAACATTTCAAGTTCAAGAAAAATTAATGCAGGTGGAAAAAATTGTTTGAGAACAAAAGGTGGCCTCTTGAACACCTGCAGTTATACGTACTGCAGAAGGTTTTGTCACTAGTTACTGACACACTTCAAGACAAGCAAGTGCCTCCGGGCAGTGTCATCAACGACATTAGGTTTCACAAGCCTACTACTATGTGAGAAAGTAACTTTTAAGAGAGAAACGTTCTCAGCTCGAAGTCAGTGGTAGCCTTGAACTGGAGCAGCAATAAAATAGATAGGTCATTCTGGTTTTGACTAATGTATCTCCAGAGCTATTCTGAAATGTGGAACTTGATTAAGCGACCTTTGGTAACATGTCTCAACTAGCTGTATTAATTGCTGTATATTGTGTAAAGAGTGGACAATCACAGTGAGCTGAAACTCACCTGAAATGTCCACATCATTTCTCACTGATATCTTACTTTCTTCATGTTCAAGCAGTACTGCAGCCCTGGAAATAAGGAAGAGTTAGATCTGTTACTTGTGATGATGGACCACACTGAATGGCAGATCTGAGCTGCAGATATCTGGGAGCAGTTTCCATATTTTACTTGTTGTGCTTCATCATCATCACCAAAGCTGAATCTGTCTCAGAAGTTTCTGATGCCGTGAGTATTTGTGCGTGTACTTTTAAACCATTTATATCTCAAAATGCTGTAGTAGCAGTTCTTGCCCTGGAAGTGTGTAGACACTATCATCATCATCTGTCAAACAATCTGCAGATATATTGTGTTTTCAGGCTCTTGCAGAAATGCAGAAAAGTTATTTTGGGGGTTGCTGTAGATACCAAAACTATATATCACAGTTGGAAATGCTTCTTGCTAGAACATAAATTCTATGTATTTACTTTCATGTGCAGCACTGGGAATTGTTTTTTTCCTTTTGACATGGGATTTCCTGAGCAACATTTTTATTCACTAGAACTTTCATTTTTCCATTCTCAAATGGCTGCGTATTATTTAGACTCACTGAACCCTTCTGCACAGACAATTCGAGAACTTATACAGTGTTTAATGTGAGGGCACAATAATATATCTTGAATTTAATTGCATATCCTGACCATCCCTTCTTTGTATCCAATTTAGATGCATTGCTGTTCAAAATTCAAGGTGAAGGCTCTACTTCATTTGGGACTCATTATCCTTCCTGCTGTATGGTCCTGCAGATACCACTAGTTGTTTATGAAATATTCCATTATTGTCACATAAGATTTTGGGATCTCAGAGGTTATTCATACAGCAATCACTCATTCTCTGTGAAAATGATACTTAAATAATCATTCAAGAAGGTTAGAATGGTGCATCTCTTTTGAGAAGAATGGGATTTGAATAATATTTTTATTTGCAAAAAAGGAAGTCACTTTAAAAGGTAGATTATCTTGCAACCAAAGCATTACAATTAATAGTTTTCAGAATTATTCCCTTTGAAATTAAGTAGATTTAAAATGTCAGGAGGAAGCAAATCCAAATAATTCTAAATATTTTTAAGACAGACCAATTCTTACTAGTTATACCATGTTCTTTTGATATAATACACCAAAAGCTGTAAGTTTTATTTACCTTCAATTACAATGTTAATTGCAATACTTTCAGAAGTTTAACACAGGATACAGAAAATAATTAGACCAGTAGGTTAAAGGGAATAGCACTGAAACCCTTTTCCCATGACATTTCCACAGGTTTCTTAACCTAAACCTTTTTTTTTTTGTTCTCTTTCTATTACCTTTATTTCAGGAGGTCACAATATTTTACATTTTGTCATTGTGACTTTACTTTTATTTAAAGTATATACCATGGATTTGTGCATTTGGAGGATACATGGAGAGTTGAAATGAAACACTTCATTCTGAGATGATATTGATATCTGAAAAGAAGAATAGACCCTCTGTGTTTAAAGATTGGTTTTCTGATCTTCAGGAAATAATAAAGAAGAAAAGACAGAAAAATGTATGTGGGTTTTTTCTATCCCTCTACAAGTACATTTTCTATGACAGAACTAGTACAACTGCTACAACGCTGAAGGTCTCACTCATTGCACTAACATGCACCTTCATTATTATACTTTTTGTGCTTAAACAATTTGATCTTTTAAAATGCAGGTATAGTGCATAAATTGGAATTTGTCTAAGTTTGAGCTAAGAAAAATAATTGTCTTTGTTTTTCTATATCATGCTACTCAGAAAGAAAACCTAGTAATTCAGTACTACTTTACAAAAATAAAGAAGTGGGTTTTTTTATTTCCTTTTTGGGGGGGGAAATAAAATAAATGACTGTAGGTAGATAATAATATTTCAAAACATCATTTAATTACTTTTTTTTTCAATATCACAGCTTACTACATTTAAATATATTGCTTTTACTATTCCTTATTTCTCTTTTTCAGGTGTTATTTTTTTTCCCCTAAATTTCCTGAGGAATTTTAAATTCATTGCACTAATAAATACATTGATTAAAAACATCTTTCCAGAAAATAGAGGCTTATTCAAGGTATGCTGTACAATTTTGGACTCTCTAGGGTCTGAAAGAATCATTAAGAGAGAACTCTTGCCTTATGGAAGCACCTAAAAATTTGCATCCAATTGTGGAACTTTGTAACACTCCAGTCCCGGAAGCTGCAAGCTCATGGGCTCAGCTAGGAGTTTACTTTAAAATATAGGTTCTTTAAAATATAGGTTTACTTTAAAATAGGGTTCTTTAATACCTCAAGATACTTCAAGAGAATAAGCTGCAGACTTGTTCCCAAGAGGTATGTTTATTAATTTGGGGGAGAAAATAAGGGAACTTTGCAAAGGTTCAAAAAGGGCACTGCACAATTGAGACAAAATGTTCCACCACAACACAGACCCAGCACACAGTAATCCACAGCACTTAAGTCAAGATCTAATCAATCCACAACAGTCAAGATCAAATCTACCCACAACACTCAAGTTAAAATCATATCCTTCCAGCTGCAAGCCACTCAAAGCATCAAAAAAAAGGAGGAAAAAAAAAGAGAAGCAGAGGGAGCAAAATAGGAGAAGAGGGGGGAGAGACAGATCAAACAGCTTCCACTGGAACCTTGTGGAAGACCAGATCTCACATGTCCAGATAGCAGGGCTGTGACACGCACCAAACACATGCTTTTGATTTTATCTCCTCTTGTCTCCATGGCCACACCCCCCTGGTGAGGCCTCTGACCCATTCCAGGGAGGGACTGAGTCCTCACTGTCCCTGCTAATTCAAACTGGGTCAGGGACTCCAGGAGCTGTGGAGTGTTATGGTTTTCCTGGGTTGTTTGTGACTGGCAGCTGCTCCAGGGCTTCCCAATGTGGGATCCAGGGCCTTGCTATGAGGGATGCAACACCACCCCACCTCCATGAGGTTCAATCCATCCCTTCCCCCTGTGCATACACCCCCCCGCCCCATACACACACCCACACCCACATCCCCCTACAATGTGGTTTGGACCCAGTAATTACTGATCCGGCATCTAACAGACTTGAAGACAAAATACAGAATCATACACTCATAAATCTAAAATGATTAAAAAATGTTTAAAATGTTTAAAAAAAATTTTAAAAAGACTGAAAAAATGAATTCATTTAAATTCTGGAGGTTTCCAAATAGGTTGAAATAATATTATCTTTTTTTTTTTTTTCAATAAGAAATCTTTACCACTAAAGTGAGATTTTCTAGAGCTTTAGAGTTCTGAAGTTTTGGTGTAGAGGGAGAAAGACTATTGGAGTGTGGTGCTCACTTTGGTAGGTGCCCACTACAATGTTCTTATCTGGGCCACCCATGGTGGCAGGAACCTCAGCCTCAGACCCCATCTGCCATTAGGTTTACGGTTAGCGTTTAAAGAACCACAAAGCCTACAGCTCCAGGGAGATTTGGGTTGCAAATGGCACAGCACCAACATTGCTCCTTCCACCCCTTTCCAGCTATGACACCCAAGGTGCTGCGAATATCAGATGCAAGCGGCCATTAGAGTTTGGGTTAGGGTTCAGAGAACCATAGTCATACAACTGCAGAGACACTGGGCCTGGAGAAGGCATGACAAAGGAAGCACCTGCATAAACATTGCTCCCTCCACACATTCTTCATCTGGGCTATCTTGGGACCTCAGTCTCAGACCCCAGTTGCCATTAGGTTTAGGGTTATGGTTCAGAGAGCCACAGAGCTTACAGCTGGGGTTGCAAAAGGCATGCCATGTTTGGGTTTTTTCCTTTCCCCATTTGTTCATATTCTGTTATTTTCATTACTAATCTGGCAGGCAGTAGCTTTAAATGATTACAGCTTTTACTCATTAAGGTGAGAGGACAGCTTTTTAAGATGCTCATATGCAGATATCAGTAAACTTTGAAGACACCTTAAAAAGTGGGAAAAGAAACTAATAATCAAAAGCATTAAAACTATTATGTTTTTAGACATGGCTTCTTCTTCACTCCTTGCCCTGAAGTTTACAGCCTGGGAGTCATTAGTGATGGCTAACCCTCATATTCTATTTCACCACCAACCAAGCTATGGAAGGGCAGGATTTGGAGGAGCGACAGTATAGAAATGCTTTTGCTGCTGGGGAAGAAAATACTCTGGGCAGTTGCTATTAAGGAGAAATGGTGCCTGATATGAGGTCACATAGTGGGCTAGTACCCTCTGCAGTTTGCTGATTGCTTTAAACTTTTAAGTATCAGTGACAATAAAATATGAGGGATTTTGAAATGCAGGTTCAGAACAGGAACACGGTTTTCAGGAACATGACTAGCAGAAAAGTAATAAAAATTTGGATTAGAAGAAGCCAGTGCTAGTGACTAATGTTAGATAATTAAATACATGGATTAGAAGTTGCAGTGAAGATCAGGAACTACTTCAGAAAATAATAGCCTGTGGAATAGGCCTCATATATATATGAAGCTGTATGATATATATAATATACATATTAGAATTTAGTTAAAGAATATGTCTTCAAACCCATCTACATATTTATCTCTTGCTATGCCAGATACAGAAGAATGGGCATTTATCCTCAAATTGCTGTGGGAGTAAAGGGCAAGTAAAGTCACTCAGAATGAAAAGGAAAATGAAAAATCACCAGGCAGATATCATTTTAACTCTTGCCACTTTCTTATCGAGTTTAACCTGGGGAACCAGAAAAAAGTTTTCTGTAAAATTTTTTTTACATATCTTCTGTCTACTCACAGAGCTTTAAAAACCTTGGTTTGCTGTGCAGAAACAAAAATCAGTATCAAGTCTGAAGGAAATAGCACATCAAAATGTAATGAGCAACTTGGCTATATAGTCGGTTCAGCATAGTACCTGCTGAGAGACTGAGTCTCCTAGTTGGACCTGAGCCTTTAAAAAGAGCGTAAGGGATTTAGTATGCTGTCCTCTTCAATGGAAGCTCAAGTAAATTACAAATGGTCTCACAGCTGCCTTCTACAACATACTTGTTTTTATTCAGCTTTATAAATGTCTCAGACCTACGGTCCAGGAACATGGCTCACAAAATGCAGCAACAGATTGGTGTTTATCCTTCTGGCTCTATGAATTTTTAATGTATTCATATTTAAGTATTAAGGCCTCCGTCTTCAATAAGACGGAGGCCCACAGGCTGTTCAGTTGCCTTTACAGCATTCGAGCAGAGTAGACCAATGCTGGAATGGGAAATAATACACTGCTGCAGAAAACTTACCTTTGTGATTTAGTATTTTCCGGCAGAGTGGGAACATCAGAGCTGGAGCAACTTGGGGCATCATTTGTACCCGCAGCTAGAAGACTCAAGCCCTGTTGGCAGAAGAAAAAGATGGAGGTCTCCATGTTGACTGACTCACCTGGAAATTAAGCCAGGTAAAGGACTAGACATGTACAGGGCTAGACACAGGACTTGACATTTAGGCCATTAATTATGATAGAAAAAAAGTAAATCTTCAATCAGAAATAGATACTCATACAGAAACAGGT
The DNA here is from genome assembly GCA_035047845.1 of Dendrocincla fuliginosa. Classification (NCBI taxonomy): domain Eukaryota; kingdom Metazoa; phylum Chordata; class Aves; order Passeriformes; family Dendrocolaptidae; genus Dendrocincla; species Dendrocincla fuliginosa. Next base: position 82,122,812 of record JAWWMO010000083.1, on the reverse strand, counting down.
ATATAAATTTTGTATGCAGATGCTGATGTTGACAAGGAAGTATTTTTCCAGACTGTCAAGTCCTGTCAGACATATCAGTGGGGCTGTAAAAAAACTGTGATTGCAAGACTTGTTAGGATACGATGAAAATAGTCAAATTTTCCTTTCTATTTTAGTTCTTCCTGACTTGATAGCACTAGAAAGAATATGGCAAGCAATGACATATTGCAGTCATTGACAAGGTTGATGTGTGTGCTTCATGCTGCAACTATAACATCCTAATCCAGCCTTAGACCCTAGAAATGGCAAGAGTAGAGTTTTGCTGTTATTAGGACATCATGTGTAGGAACGGTACTGCACAAGCCAGGAAGGACAGAAGGACAGGACCCTGGACAGAGGTGCAGGTCTTTCTTTGTAGCCAAGGAATTTTGTCTGTATGTCCACCTCGACTCTTCAAATATCAGAAGCAGGAACAATTATCAGGGAAATATTTACCTACTAATTACAAGTCAGTATTACTTGCTGAGGATCTGACAGCATTTACCACATCTGACACCTGTGGTGCTGTTTATCTCTTCTTACAACTGAAATTAGATTCCTGACCATTCACCAGAGTATTTTTAACCTACTTCAGCCTGCTAATTACTAAAAGCCTTGACTAAGAGGAAAAGAATGATCAAGATGTTTTGAAATGTTGAAAGCTGTCCATAAATCTCAGTAGGAGTCTAGAAAGTGGAGGAAAGAATCTGTAACATAGGAAAAACACATTCATGTTGTCTGATTAGTAATTTTAGTAGCAGCATTGAACCCACTGGGATATCTATTAGACTTTTCCTAAAAGATTTAAATGAGCCTTTTTCTGTATGAGCACTGTCCTAGGATCTGAAAGATGATAAATTTTTATTCAACAACCACTTTTAGATACAACATATTAGAATCAGATATAGTTTTAAAATTCTTTAATTATATGAGGGTTCATGTTTTTCATAGCAGCTCAATATTATTTTATTTTTGTTTTACATGTGAAAAGTTGATCTGTTACACTTCTTCAATTAAAACAATTATATGTATTAATAGCTTGTTTTGAACAATAAGCCATTGTCAAAAATTTGCTTTATTTTTAAAAATACTGCCTTGGCTCTGATTTGCAAATAAACATACATAACATTTTAATCACCTATTGGAACTCCTACAGTTTTTATATTTAATAAGCATTGTAGGAGCTACACTGAATGGATATTGGCCATGTTCAGATTTTTTGTTGCTTCACTATATTTCCCCTGATTACTACTGTTTCTAAGAAATGTATCCTTTCTTTTTTTTACTTTTTCTATTCTTAAAGTAACAGTTTCTTCTAAAAAGTACCACTACATTGTAGTAATTATGATCTCATACTCAGACTTTAATTCTTTATTCATATGAGTCAAGAACACTGATAAAATGATGGTTCATAATTTCTAATTGTCTTTTCTCTCTCTCTGGGTAGATACATTAATGACATTTTATACGTAGCTTGCATTGAAGTAAACTTAATATGAAGTTTTCAAAGTTCACCTTTGTACCTCAGCCATCTTTTTCACAAACACCCGGAATTCAAGTTAAGTTGCACCCAGCACTCCACAAATACCTATGACGGTTCAACAACAGAGGAATAAACAGATAACAATTTTCAAGTAACCCAAATATCATGTGTCAAAAAAGTGAGTGTATATCACTATGTTTGACTACCAACTTTTCTGTTATTTAACTTTTGGTGGAATGGGTACATTTTTTGTCTTCCTTTCTCCCTTCCATTTTGTTGCTCTCTCTTTCTCTCTCTTCCTTCCCTGTCATTTCAAAATTTCATATTTCTCATAAAAATATATGGAAAAATGTAATTTGGTTTAATAGTTTAAAGTATTCAGAAGTAATTTCTCACTTAATCTAGGTGGTCAGAGTAAAGGCCAAAAGAATTAGCTCCTTTCCAGAATAAATGAAGGCAATTATGAGACTATAACCCTGAAATCTTCAGTTGTCATTTTCTGGTGCTTGCTCTAAGTCAAATCCAAAATTGACTAATAGAGCTTGTACATGCCATCTGCATCATCTCTTGCTGGACATGGACCTGTGTGTAGTCCTGACTGGGGTTGGCCCATGGCTGAGCAGGACAGGGCTCTGGGGAATTGGAGACTGGCCTTGCTGCAGTATCACTGGGGCAGGGACTGATGGCTCCAGCGACTGACATGATGTCCTGGGCCCTGGGCAGGATGAAGAAGACCTAAGGGAGGAGAGCAGGGACAGTATGACCTGCAGTGACCCCAGGACTCTGACAATATCTTTTGGTATGGTATAGGTAGCCCTGTATTTACAGCTTTCTTTGCAACCTTATGGACAAAACATGAGTTCTTGAAAATTTGCAGAGGCTGCTTATGTTTGATTCATCTTTCTTGTTTCACTCTGCTCCATAAAAATACTCAAAGAGCTGTCACACTGTGTTCTAATGTCAATAAGGAGAACTGACCTAGAAATCAATAGCTTTTTCTTTTTTAACACTTGTATATTACTTTCCATATGAAAATCAAGTGGCCACTGTAGACTCCTGTGTAAGACTTTCAGCTGGGGATGTGTGGTGGTTTGACCCTGGATAAATGCCTGATGTCAAGCAAAACCCCTTCAAGGCCTTTCCTCCCCCTTCGCCTTCCAGAGGGAAGGGAAAAAAAAAACCAGCAGGAATTTACAGCTAGAGATAACAACCGAAAGAGCTTTGATTAATACCATGGGCAAAGCAGAACTTAGAATAATGCTTAAATTTATTACTAACAAACTAAAAACTAAA
>JAWWMO010000083.1:82096626-82119918 GCA_035047845.1 Dendrocincla fuliginosa | reverse complement strand
AGCTGGCCTTCATTGGCCCTGCTCTATAGGATGGAGGGAAACTTCCAGAGGCTTCCAACAGAAGCCAATTTTCCTCTCATATAAAAAAAAAAAAACACCTGCCCAGATAAACCCACGACACGATGTCAGCAGCCATGCCTGTAAGGAAGGAAGCCAGAGGAAACACCACCTGACTCTTCAGGGAAGGAAGTTCATCAGCCCGTAGCCAGAAACAATGTGACAGAGGAGTATGTGAGCTCTAGTCATAGATGACAGTGGAGTCTTATGTGTTCCAATGGCCCTGAGGTGCTACAGCAGAAGAAAGCCCTTCTGCAGGCGCTCTGCAAGGAACATCCATGGCTTCTAGCCAATAAGAGAAGAAAGCCATCACTAGAGCTCGCAGGCCTTCAGGATGTGGTAACATCATAGTGCTGAATGACAAAGCCCAATTTTGGCAGAGTATTTAGGTGGGTATGCAGAAAAAAATTAAGCAGGTAATTCCCTGACAGAGGCTCCTTTGTGCTGGTTATAAAATATATAGATCCTCATTAATAGTTGTAGCATCCTAATGTGTTACAGGATCTGCACCAAAACCTGAGATTTAAGTAGAGATAAGTAAATGCAACTCACTTTTTTATTTTTAATACCATTCCAGTCTATTTTAGAAAAGGGAACTTGGGGATTTTACTCTTGAAAGAACTGATCCTGTATTGATGTGGAAATGGTTGAATTTTTTTTCATAGACCAGGAAAGATAATTTTCAATACCTATATGAAAACTTTGTTTGACGTACAACATAGCCTGCCCCAAGTATTCAGCATTTGTGAGCCAGATCCCCTAAAGAACAAGCTGAGTTAGCAAAATGACAGTAATTTTTGTTGTGTTTTGTTACAGCTTGTGCTGTAATTTGCTGCTATATTTGCCTTCTTACTTTTCAATCTTTAGTGTAAATTGACTCATATTTGCAATATTTTCTCTAAAACTAGGATTATAGGGGTCTGAGTATTTGGGTTTTTTTCAAATAAACCAAGATTCTTAGGTATGAATTTTTTCTTTAGCATACTGTCAATTCAATTGCATGATCTGCTGTCTCATATGACCTGTGGAAGCAATTGGTGTTTTCAGTATGAATTCAGCTTCTTAACATAGGCAGGAGTTTTTTCTTATTCATATTTCAGTGCTTGCCAGAAATGTGATAGGTATTGTACAAGCAGAAAAAGGAACCATTCCTGAACTGAAAATCTTACAGTATTGTTCATTTTCTATTCCCAGAGGTATAGTAGTGATGGCATTTATTATTACCTGTAATGTCTCTTCTTCCTTTAGCATATGTGACTATCCTTCCTTTGACTTTTGATGAATCTTATTAAAATACATTGTTTCATAGAGTGGACATCTTTTTGTAATAGCATCCATGTGTTGATTCCGTTTGGAAGGTTGCTGGGTTTCTCTTTGCTGCTGCTGTCTAACAATTCTTGTAACATTAGTAAGCAATGCAAATCTGCTAAGCCTCAATAAAGAGGATGGAAAAGGGTGGCTTTGGCACCAGCTGCATGCATGCACTTTGTCCTGCATAGCTCAACTCATTGCCAGCTACCAAGACAGCACCACAGCTTCTCATGTCTAAACACTTGACACTCCATACTTTTCCAATAATTTCTCAGGCTTAGATATACTTAACTTTGTTCATAATCTGGGACAGAAAAATAGTGGTTACATTTTAAAGATATTTTGAAGAACACCTTCTGGTGTAATGCCAAAGTTGAAGGACCCATACCATATCTCAATAAATGTTTCATCTCAAATAACCAATTAGATGTATTTAGAGCAGATTAACTTCTCAAAATTATTCATAAATAATATTTAAAATAATTAGTTGTTGAAATGGAAAGATTAGCTAAGTCTGTAGGTATAAAAATGTAAAATAATACAAATGTATAATTTGCCTATGCTGAGTATAAAATGACTTTGGGTAAGTTAAAAAAAAAAAAAGATGCAAATTTCTTTGATTGCTATTGAAGCATTATACAACAATGGAATTTAATATGTTTATCTCTTTCACTTTTTTTTTTTTTTTTTAATTTGCACGTAAGTATTAAGTAAGTTACAGGAGCATATCTATAGTAAATTGCAAATAATTTATTTATTATGCCCAAGTCATACTAGGTCAAACAGCCTGAACTTAAATAAATTGTCAAAAAGGCACCCTATATTTGGTGCTTTTCCTTAATCAAAATGTATTTTCATTTTATTTTAGAACTCTGCTTTTGTAAATGGATCTAAATAAGTCCGTGTGAAGATAATAACCAAATCCTACACTGTTTTATTTCTCCACATTTATATTGCCCTACTGATCACATTACATCTTAGAGTCATAATGTAACAGGTCAAATTATTTGTCTTCAGTAATCACTGAAATTTAAACCAAAACTTAAATGATGCTAAAATTTCACTCAGTGAGTCCATATGAAATGATCACACATTGAAATTAAAGTGCTTCCACTGACATACATCATAGTTTACAGATGGTAGGAAGAACACCCTATGAAAGCTGTGCTTCACCTACCTTTTCCCTTGTACCATTATCAAAGGATTTTCTTGAATGTTTCATACGTCTCTGATGGAAAACTTGGGCCCTTGATATAAATAATTAAAAACCTAAAACAGATTTGTATAAGGATCTGAATGCACCCAGAGGATGTATAGAGAAGGGCTCTCTGCCTGCAGGATGCTCTCTGTAGGGTGGTCATCCTCTTCCTTGCAACAGGGAAATGACACTTGCATAAATGATTGTGAGGGAGCACCTTCAGGATGAGCATTTGGATAGCCTTACCAGAGCAGAAAAATGCTGCTGCGTTATGAGGCAAACAATGAAATTCATGGAAAGGCTGATGCAATTTGACTCTATGTGACAAAGGAGAAAGCACATCAGAGGCTAGAAACACAGGCAGGATTGCTGTATTGCTTTCTATTTTCAATATAACACTTCTGTGATGAAAATATGCCTTCTAAATTAAAAAAAAAAAGCAACTTTGTGCCAAAAATTTTCATGAATACTTATGAAAAATCAAACTGTTTGCTTTTATCTGACAGGTTTTGGTCTATTAAGCTGTAGCCCATTGGTTCTTTTAAATGGATGTCTTTGGGATTTCAAACATAATTAAACCATAAATATCTTAAAAGAAGGGGACAGGTAAAAATCAAGTTGAACAGTTATGAAAGTTATGCATCTTAGTTACTAATTCACAGTTACTGGTATTTAGAAATTTTGTTTAAATATATATATTGTTAATGCAAATGCAGATATGAAAGTCAAGAACAAATGTAAGACATTTTCCACTAGGAGTTGTGGTAAGCAGAATCACAGAAACGTATTTGAATATTAAACAGTATTTAATTGGATAAATATTTTCCTTAATAAATGAACATATTTTGGTCTAATTGACTGCATTTGCACTTGGAATATTACTCCTGTTGGTTTGAAATAATGGCTCTGAAGCAAGAACTAGCTAGTGTTTCTTAATTGTTTTAATGAGCTATACTGTGGATTCCCTAGCCTTTTGTTCAAGTCTCCACTGCTTTTGAAGTTCTGATTCTTTATAAATAATTCTGAACTAACTTAAAATTGTGTTATAAAATAATGTAGCAAAGTTTGTCTTATGAAATATGGTCCAAATTAGATAAAGCTCCTTGAGTTTATAGAAAAAAATCTCATCAACTTACAAACAAAATCAAACTTACAAACATTCTATAACAAAACACAACCATTGGTGCAGAAATTCCAGGGGACAATTCTGTCATCATCTCCCGTCTTGCAGACTGTACTGCACTATCCATTTTCTTGATTAAAGGTCATAGCACAGGGAGAATGGATACATTATGCAAATTAAAACATCTCTTTATTAGCTGTTCCTGGGGATGATTTCAATTATACTTTTTTAGATTATGTTGCATGACATAAGAATTAAAAGTTCTTTTATAATAATTTTATTAAATCTTGATCCAGTATGATTCCTAAAGTCATCTACCATCAAAGAGTTTTATTCCAAGTGCCTGAATTCAGTTACAATTTGCAGTTGGCTGATTGTCAGTAAATCTTATCTCTCAGCCTTTTCATACAAATTGAAAAATGAGATGCTGATCTCAAGAAGGGCTTCATATTTGTCACAAAGATTTAAAAAGTGAGAGGACCCAGAATTTCCGTTCTCTAAGCATTTTATCAATCACAGTTTGAAGAGAAAGGTGGGAAGATGTCTTGGAGTGAAAATTTTCTAGCCAGTTATCTTTATTTACAAAACAGTAGGACAACAAGATTTTCAATAAACATGAGCTTTCAAGTCTGTTGCTTTACAATTTTTTTAAACCTTCTTCTTAATTGCTTTTCCCCCTATTTTTATTTTTTCCAGATGAATAATAACCATAAAACTTGATAAATTAGATCGATACTTTCAATGCATTTTTTGACCTGGGGAATATAACTGTCTCTCCAACAGGTTTTCTATGTCAAGAGAATTGTATAATCAGTATCAGTTAAAGACAATGCTGTGGTACAATTTCAGTACCTTAAAATGATCTCTTTAACACATGTAAAGAACTTACTCAACAGAATGATGGTCAAGTGACGTGCTTAAACACTGTGGCTAGAGGTTAATAGATTGTCATGTCTAGTTAAGGGAAAATATCAGAGGCATGTCAGAAGTCATCAGTCATGGTTATCACCAGTAGTACCATTCCCTTTCAGTTTGAAGAACCACAGAATCACAGAATATTCCAAGTTGGAAAGGACCTACGAGAATCATCGAGTCCAACTCCTGACCTTGCACAGGACCATCTACCACATGCCTGAGTATTGTCCAAATGCTTTTTGAACTCTGTCAGGCTTGGTGCTGTGACCACTTCCCTGGGGAGCCTGTTCCAGTGAACAACCTCCCCCTGGGTGAAAACCCTTTCTCTGATATCCAACCTAATCCTCCCCTGACACAACTTCAGGCCATTCCCTTGAATTCTGTCACTGGTCACCACAGAGCAGTGATTCTGTCATTGGTCACCCCTCCTCTTCTCTTCATGAGGAAGTTGTAGATTGCGATGAGGTCTCCCCTCAGTCTCCCCTTCTCCAGGCTGAACAAACCAAGTGCCCTCAGCCGCTCCTCATACGGTTTTTCAAGGCCTTTTACTATTTTTGTTGCCTTCCCTTGGATGCTCTCTAAGGGTTTAATATCTGTCTGATATTGCAGAGCACAAAACTGCACACAACATTCAAGGTGAGGAGGTAGGAGGCAAAGTAGATAAGGTTGAAGTGAATCATGAGGGTAGAATTTTTTATTTTTTTTTTAACTTGAAATATGCAAGATCTCTAAGCAAGGTGTCAAAAACTTGGATGAATCTTTACTCCCTGAAAGGTGCAAGGAGTTAAAGGAAAGAAGAATACCCTTAAGGTTCTAGAAGCTGTGATCTTAATACCAAAATGAAGAAATACCCCTTGAGAAGCAGAGGGGACTGTCCTCCAGAAGTTTTCTATTGTCCTCCCAGATGGGCCAGGGCTACTGATTGGGAGAAAAAGGGAGGGCAAGCAGCACCTTCAACACTTCTGTGCAAGTGCTCATGGAAAATAGAGAATCAGAGGATTGGTTCCAGGAAGTTTTTACAAGCTATTGCCGGGTAGGAGAGATACCAAAGGAGCTTCCAGCAGGTGAGGTGAATTTGACCTGTGATTGGTTTTATTTGACAATAACAATCCAGAACAGGAAGGAAGAAATAGCTTTGCCAGGGAAACTGTAATTGATCTATGTTTTCTAGAATATAAATAAAAATTTTATCCAAAGTATCTTGCAGTTTTCTCTTTAAGTTATCACAGGATCACAGGATAAACCAGGTTGGAAAAGACCTCTGAGATCATTGAGGCCAACCTTTGACACAACACCTCCTCGTCTACTAGACCATGGCACTAAGTGCCACATCCAGTCTCTTCTTAAATACCTCCAGGGAGAGTGATTCCCTCCAAGTAAACAGTTCCTCCAAGTTGTTAGGGTTGGGAGCTGTACCTTTTTAAAAGAAAATTATGCTTACTTTTTTTTTTTCTTTCTATTTTGGACTCCTCAATAAAAATTCATTGCCTCAAACTGTGCCTTTGCTAAGGTTCAGACACAAGGTTTGCAGATTACTATTGTTATTATTATCATCCTCAAAATTCACTAGAAGTTGCACAAAATAGGGCTTATTATGCTATATCATTTTAGCCCCATGGTCTCTGACTGTGGGTCAGAGAACTTGTGTGTAATAAGGGCAATGCATCATTCAGAAGTCTGGGGCAACGATTTCCATTGCATTTATCTGACTGATTTCTAAGGTTAAAGGAAGAGCTTTATAATCATCCTCCTATCATGAAAGCTCTGATGGCATGTTTTACAAAGTACTTTAACTTCATTGCTCTTCAAGAATCTAGAGTGGGAATATTTGATTATCTGTAATTGCCTGGAAACTTGAGTTTGACTTTTCTCACTTACCTGAAAAAATTCATTATGTATTTTGAATTGACTTTTACAGTTTCCACCAAGAAATGGATTGCATTCATTAATGGTTTGTGTCTTCAGAGAATCTAAATTGTTGTTTCAAATACATTTTATGAGCAGGCTGAGAGAATAAATCTTCTCTTGCCCTTCTCTTATCAAAAACCTTCATAAGAGAAATAAAAGAATGGCATGAAATGTCATTAATGTTGTTAGTTGACAGACTAGCTTTAAGAATAGAGAAAGATATCTGTTCCTGAGTATGAACTGTGGAATGCAGAAAATTAATTGTTGAATTAATTACTTATATATGAAGGGTTGACACCAAACAATTCATCCCTATGTACTACTTAGAGGTTGTAAATGACTAAAAAGTTCTTGTAGGTTGTAAATAAAGGTCTCATTCAAAATTCAATTTTGTTCAAATGTGATAATGATGTCTTTGAAGGGAGAAGATTCTATTTCCCCTCAGAAATGATAATAATATATATATTATATATATATATATGCATACTCATGACTTTTTTTCATTCCTCACTGGCATATTGGTATATTTCTTATATGTGATGCAAAATAACATTTCTCCAAATACCATTTTAATGTGTTTAGGTTATTTTATTCTGTAAAGGTAAAGGAGAGAGTAGACCTACAGTGGAGGTTGGCTGATTGAATATAGTCTGTACAGATCTGGGGATATCCTACTTTATCAGACAATTTTTGGAACTTGTAACATGTTTGATTAAAATGCATATTTAAAGCATATCAATTATTTACCTTCTCTGAATCTTAAAAATATTTCCCTTCTGCAAGTGTTTTCATTTTACAGGGCAAATTCCATGGACTAAATCACCTCCTGTAAAATTCTTTGGACTCTTGGATTTTCTGAGTAGCTTGAGAAAGTTCTTGATACATAGTCGTACTTTCTACACATATTTTTTTCTTTTTTTCCTTCCTTTTTTTTTAAGAAAAAGGGGTTCATATGCTTTAGTTATGATAGCTATGAAAGAAAAAAAAAAAAGTAATTGTCCTTCAAAGTTAACATTCCTTACACAACCTGGACTTCATTTTTTTAAAATCATTTTTTTGAGTCCTAGTTTTGGAATGCCTTACTTGATATTTATACGAACATATATTACAAAAGAGCTACAAAAATATCTACTCCCTAGAAAAACCCAAGCCTGCTTACACAACTTCAGATTACATGCCAAAGAATCGGTCCATTCAAACATATAGATTACACGTGAAAGTTTAAACCTCATTAATTTTAAAAAGCTTTCTTCCTTGCCTAGTACATTTCTACTCTAGAGAAAAGCTGTTGTTTACCTGCTAGGTCAGTAACAATCATGGATGAGAATAACAAAATAGACTGTCACATAACATGGCATTAAGCGATCCTTGCGAGGCCCTACAAATGTAGCATGCAGATTTTGCTGTGTACCAAGTGAAGAAAAGTTGCTAACATTATAACGCTTTCCAGCTAAGTAATCAGACCATGATAGAAGTGAAGCGAGCATGCTGATTCCCGAATGTAGAAATTAGGATCTGTGGCCTTTGGGCAACTGGAAACCTTCCAGTTGTTGTCTGGTGTTCTGCTTGTTGTCAAATAGACTCCAACATCTAGAGTTCAGCTGCATCATGTCACCAGCTGTCTCCCTCTCCCTTTTTCTGCCTCTCCCCCACCACCCACCCTCTCTGTTTTCCTCTCCCTCTCCTCAGTTCTCTCCCCCCCTCCTTCTTTTCTTTCTCATTCTTTTTCCTTAGGAACACTTAATACATTCACATTTTATATACATACATCACATAACACATTTGCAATTAGTAATGAGTGGGTTAGAAATTACTTGTAAGGAATTGAGTAAAAGGGGAATACAAATAATTGGATAACAGTACAAAAACCTGACATTAAGATATTTAATACCTACGTACCACTGTGGGATTTTTCCCCCCACAATGAGGGTTGAAGAGAATATCCAGAATTGTGGGGAGTGAAAGCAAAGAATTATAGGAAAAACTCTTAAAATATTAAAGAGAAATTCGTATTTGTTGGCTTACATACTTTTGCCAGCATTTCATATTGCTGTTATGATAAATGGTGGAGAGAGGGGGAGAAATTTTCGTTCAGAGGTCAATTGAGCACCACTGTCAGGTGTCTGCTCTCAGCTGTCTTCTAGAGGATCCTTCCTCCTTCTACTGACTGCACAGAGGATCATGAGTTGCACCATGTGTCTGAGTTTGCTGTCCAAACTGAGTTTGGTGTCTAAAGCTGAGTGTCGCAAATATTTCTTCACCAGGAAGCCACCAAGAATTCAGAAGATATGAAAACAATGAAAATTTATATCTATTCTTGAAAAATGGTATTAAAGTTATACAACATGTATCCTTCATCAGTTTTTGTGTATATATTAATTTTACATTCCTACTATAGCAGGTATACATCAACCCCTCAAAAATAATACGTGAAGATAATGTAATTATTATATTTTGGCTAGTAATGGTACAATATGTATTACTAGCTTTTAGCAGCAAAACAAGTTATTCCATGTTCTGTTTCATAACTAACTAGGGAATGGTAACACTGTTGGATCTTGGGGACTGGTTGGCATAGGCTGTTTGGTGGTGAGCAATTGTTTTCATTCATGTCACTTGTTTTTCTTGAATTTTCTTTATCTCTCTTTGTTATTTTCCTTTTTGTTACAATAAGATTATCATTATTATTAAGTACTAAAATATTCTTAGCCCATGAGTTTTCCCTTTCAATTCTTTCACCCACTCTCATTGAGAAGGAGTGAGCAAGGCAAGTGTCTATGTGGTGCTTAGTTGTCAGCTGGGGTTAAACCACAACAAATGCAATATTGCAATCAGCATTATGCAAAAGTAAAGGTTATGATTACTGCTGATCTATGCACCATGGTGCAAAGAAAAAAAAAGGCTGGAGAAGTGAGGAAGTGTGTTTATAATATGTGGGTTCAGCCACAAATAAGCAAATTTTGAATCATGCAAGTCCTTTTAGAAAGCTACATGATTTTTTTCATTCATCAGAGTTACCATGGAGGTTCCTGCTAATTTTTCAGACAGCTTGATGGATGCCAATGACAGTATGTTAAGATTAGGGGGAAAAAAGGTAACTACAAGTGAGAAGGTAAGGGAAAGAGAATTTATTTTCTTGCCTTTGCATGAAATATTCAGAAACTCTTGCTTTCTGTGTTCTAAAAGTTATTGACTGAATTTTGGCTGTTGAGTGTGTTGAGAAAATATTGTGCAATTTAAACAGCAAGGCATAAACAAAAAACAACAAAGAATAGTATAAATTGAAAGATAGCCTGTGCCTCATCATTGCTTCCGTCTCTAGCATTTTATCTGAGGCAACTCTCAAGGGATCAAGAATGAATTCAATCTTTCTGATATTTTTGCTATGTATCCAACATTGTGTGTGACTGGACAGGCGCAAATTAAAGAAGAACTACATTCTTTAACATGTTAGGAGAGTATCAGAGGAAGAGATCTTCAAAAGAACTTTCCCAGCTGTCATTAGGAGTACATTTGATATATGGAATAGCTTTTATAATTTTCTTTTTAAAACATTAATCACAAAAATAATTATTTTCTAAAACTCTTCTCTCTTTATGATTTTATTATTTTTTTTCAGCTTTCTTTCAGCATTCTATACAGGACTCCCTTTATTCTTAAAAAAAAACAAATGTATAGTCTGCTTCCTACTACAGGAAGCAGATTGACTTGTTCCCATTACAGTTTATTTTCAAAAAAGCAAAATTTTCATTGGCCTCAGATTAGTCTAACTTTTTTTTCTATAATTTGTGAATAAAATTACAAGCTTTCTGTCTTAGTTTCATAGAGATTATAGAATAATTATAGCATTTATCAGTCATTAGTGGCTGTCATTTTCTTACATCAGTGACTACCCTCTGTTTGCAAATTGATAAAATGGAAGCACAGTGCATATCTACTTTGAGAAGCTGGTTTGGAGTCCCTTCAGGAATTTGGGCCTAATTTTAAATGATGGGGTATTTTTACTGTAAAATGAAGGGAATTCCTTTGCACTGCACTCGTGGTAGCAGTAAAGCCACAATTCAAAATATATTTGTAAATATGAGGATTGTTTATTTTTCCAACAGAATACTTTTTAGGCTTACAATAAATACTAATAATCTGCAAAGGAACACAAATCATATTTCTAGTTTCCAGCTCCACTGAATGCTTGGAAATGAATTATTGTAAGAAACTCTTATATTCAAAAAAGGAAGAATTAAACTCTCAGGCTGTGACTATATAAAATGCATTTTTCTAGTCGGTTGCACTATTCATATATGCATATTCTGCCATACTCTGTTAGTGATAAAATTATGTGTTTACTTCTTTCAATATCTCAGAACAGTGTGAGAATAAAATTATTATTTTTATTACCAGCTCATGCATTGCCAACAGGTTTTGATTTAGTTTTTTCATTCTTGGTGTATTGAATTATCTAACAATAAGCTACTTTGAATTAGAATTCTAGGTTCAGATTTTGGAACCGGCTTTTATTTATTTTTCAAGTATACACAAAACATAATGTCAGGATTTGACATTATTGAAATGCAATCAACTTATAACTCTTCATTAACATTTTAATTAACATTTTAAAAGGCAAAAGAATTATTTCAAAGTTTCATTTCTTGCACACTTCAGTAGTGTTCATTCTTTATCACACCTTTGAAGAAAAGCCTTCTTCTAGAACTTCAATTAGAATCACCTTTATAAAATTGTTTTTCTCTGTGCCCTGTTCTTTCCCACATTTTCTTTTAAACTGCTATCATGGAATCACACTCACTTGTAGTAATTCAGATTTCTGTTTGATAGATTTTTTTTTTGTTTATCATTGTTCAAATCAAAATTCCTACTCATTTCTCTCTGAAATATACTTGTTCATCTTTTGAAAGGACTCAAAGTTTTTAAAAGGAAAAAGTCAGTTTTGAGTTTTGATATAATAGTTTAGCTACTCAGATGCTTTTCCAAAACAAATGCAAAAATTTGGTTTCATTGAATGTAGAGCTTTCACACATATGCAAGAGAAACAATAAAGCGAACACAAGCTCTTTTATGTATATGTGAGCAGTGGCGACTGGAAAAGTGAGTTTCTTGTGCTTGTATTATGTGTAAACCCACAAGAATACTTTTAATGTTTAATGGTAATCACACAAGGATCAGTGATAACAAAATACATAAAAATAATACACATTTCTTTCAACTCTCTAAGCATTGCTATTGGCAAAGATTTCAAAAGCATTCTATCTTGATCTAGATGTCTCTTCAGACAACATCAATAGATAACAATATTCACCAGTCTCTTTCTTTTTCTATACACTAGGAACTACACTATGAAGTGTAACATTTCCACTTGCACTTTTAAAATAAACTTTTTCTTTCAAATTGTCATTCCCAAGTGTTTGTGTATGTTCAGACACAAGTTTGAAAACTTTTATTTTAAATATGGCTTATAATCTAATGCATAAATTCAAGTTGTAATTTTGTTCATTTCCATTGGCATACATTTAATTAGGATAAATCTTATACTATTCAGCATCTGAATTATTAAAAATGGTCAAATTCTGTAAAATTATCTTTACAGCATAAAAAATTAATTAGGATAGCAAACCTTGAAATAATTTTATTTGTTAAGTATAAGTGAATATAATTCAATTTGTCAAGAAGATGACAAAACAACAGCCTACAGCACAAGGCTGTTTCCAGTTTAAAGCCTGTTTCCAATTAGACTACATGCCTAATTTAAACAATTCTATAAAGCTGAGATTAGATTATGTAAGTAAATTTGTTCTATAAACCAAGCTATGTGAGCATGAGAAATCTGGTGTATGCCCAGTGCAGATTTAATCAGATACATTTACCTCTGCCTGTACAGCTCTTTTGACTAGGAAAAAAGGTTTCAATTGCAAACATCTTTTTTTTTTTTTTAAATTATTATTATTATTAGTTTGCATAAAGTTTATTGGTGGTGGTTGGTGAAGAGATGTTAGACATGTTCAGTCTTTGAAATGGAGTAAAAAAAGGGAAAAAAAGCTAATGGTCTCAGGTCCTTTTACACCAAAATTGTCCTTAATGATCCATATGCAGAGACAGTGGGAAAGCTGTGTCCTGCAGAGCAATAGCAATCACAGAAGTTAAGAGGAGGAGGCTCAAGGACCTGTCAATGGGACTCTCCTGTACTTTTCTGCCACCTGTAACACCATTGTCACTGTCCAACTCAGATAGAGCATGTTGCTCCAGATACAGATATTGCTGCCTTCCACACATAGTAATTTTAAACACTTTTTCTGGACAAGTTCATGAGTTGTCAGGTGTTTTGTTCTCTTTGTCTTCCTAAGCTGCCTTCTTTACCTGCTTGCAGCATGCTCTTAAGGAAGAGAATCTTAAGAAAGAAAAGTAAGTCTTTTAATCCTTGAGAGCTTCTAGATGTTTTCCTGCACTATGAGTTACCATCATGAGATGCCATTAGCCATTGCCCTCGCAATACCTGGGCAGGGCCCAGCACTTCACCTTGTGGAACCTGATACAATTGCATGACAGAAACCATCCTGCTTAATGGGCTCTGTCTGATACTTTTCTTCTGCAGTCTTCCTCTTCTCACCTACCAGAATGAGCCTTACAGTGGTTCATAGGTCCCCAGGAGCCTGCTTGTGTCCTGGAAGTCAGCACAACAGAGTTGTACTACTGGTGCACCTTACTTGCAGCAGGGTGGGAGACAATGGTTAAGGACTAAGATTAGTGTTGTGGTCTGTGGCTGGAGATGGAGATGCTAGTTAAGAAGGGTGGACTTGTAATGTGGAATGGTTTCCAAACAAGTGTAAGGAAACAGACTGGATGAATGAAGAGCCAATTTACATAGTGATTTCCTCTTAGCAAATTCTTTCCCAGCTAAGTTTAGGGTTTCAAACCGGACTGCTAACTGAATCTTCATATCCAATAAACTAATTAGTCTGTATATAGCAGCAAGACAGACAGGCAGATCCTGATATCTCATAACTTTCCCTGATTTTCAGGAGCATCACTACCTTCAGCTCCAAGCATCACTTGACTATCCAGGTTGCCCACTCACCAAAAGGACCAGAAAACCTTTTAGCCTTCTACTAATTGGCTGTGTGCTAATAGTTTATTTTGAGGTGCAGGACCTAGCAAGGTGCAGGGTCTCCTACCATGTGTCCCCAAGAACTGAGTTAGAGCTGGGTTTCCATTTTACATTTGTCTGAATAGATTTCAGACTTGCATTAACTTTATTCAAGAGCCAAAAGAACATGAAGTGAATGGCGATAAAGAGGTCAGATACTAAAAATATTTTTTATTCAAAATGTATAGACAGAGCTCTAAGGTGAGATTTTAAAGCCAAAAGAACCTTGGGCAAAAGAAATTTAAATATTTGAATGAATAAATTATTTAAATTTTGTCTTACTCACGAACACACTTCCCACTTCCTATGCTCTGTGTAAAACCTCAGGACACAATAGTTTTAAAAAGATCCAAAAATGTTATTACATTTTGTCAGATCAATTCAAGGTGTTCAGGATTTCCTAATTAAAACTCATTAATCAATTGTGTGAGTTAGCATTTAAATAAAAATACTTCTTAACAGTACACTTCATGTTTACATATTCAAAATCTATTCCTTTTGACAATATACTTAACCAAACAAATTTTTAACTGATGACTGTGTGCAATAATATTCTGTGGTGACTGAAAGAACATGCCCCTAAGAACTATCTCACACTATAAACACAGTATACGAAATATTACACATTACATCATTTTAAAGAGTACTTGCTCACTCTCTATGACTTCGATCTCTGCTAAAGGGCAGTCTTCTAAGACAATAGATTGAGTTCAGACTGAAAACAAATAGTAGCAAAGCAATATCCTTGCCAGTTAAAACATAAACCTGATTCTTTGAAAAGGGTAATTTTACACGGTAGAAAAAGTTATGGGTGAAATCAAGTGGGAGGAAATACTGAAACATAAAAGCATGAAATATGACTGGGAATTATTTAAGAACATTTTATGAAATGTCAAAGCCTCCCACAATTTTATGGTCATGAAAGACAACTTCAGTAAAAAAAATTAACCTCAGTTACCGTGAGATGTGAAGATGGCAATAAGAACAATTTTTCAAAACTCAAACATACAATACACAGAAAGAGGAGAAGCAGTCAGAAGAGAAAAAAAAAATCTGGAACATTGTGACAGCACCACAGACTATCTATGTCCTTTAGAGTTAAGAATATTAAGAAAGAATTTTATAAATTTACTGAAAACAAATAACATGTAACATCTGCAATAGTAAAAGCTGATGCTAACTAAAAGTGCTAAAATGACTAACTAGAAATATTACAGAAATATTCTGCTATGGTATTTAAAAACATACAGAAAAGGAAAAGCTAACCTGTCAGTTTTAAAAAAGGTATAATACCTACAAGCTGATAGAGTTGATACGGAGCAATATCAAGGAAATGGGACATAGGTCTCTATTCACTTAGTGTTTAGGCACCTGGGTAACATCGTTACTCCAGCAGATCTGAATAAAGCAACTCAGCTCTCTATTGAGAGCAAAAGTACCGGTCAGTCACTGTAGAATAGAAACCAGAAAAGCTTCAAGTCTGAATGGTTATGCCTTAAATAAGGTAATAGATACTGTTTATTTCAGCAATGTCTGAAATCCTCTGGCACATCAAAGTTCTACCCAACACCATTGGAAAATGCCTTAAATTTCACTAAAATAGTGTCGCTGTGGAGTTTGTGGTATTTTTTAACATGGTTTTCAACATATTTTTCAAAACCCTGGAAATTGGAGTTTCATTTTTATATCCTGCTTGAAGAAGAAGTGACTGAAGTAAGGGTTAGGTGATATATGACTAGTTACTAAACTGTGTACGTTTTATATAATGACAATTTTATATCACAGTTTCAAATTGTTCTCCTTTTTGGTGAACATCTTAACGATTAGAATGCCATGTAATTTTTCTGTCTCCTTACTGCCCAACTGTCCTGTCATTATTTTACACAAAGATGAGCAAGCAACTTGACCTTAGAGTAATTTCTACAGTAATTATAAAAGTTTATTCCTTACAGAAGAATGGCTTTGTTTACTGTTTTTGGCAAGAGAAACTTTGTCTAGGCTTATACTGCTTACTAAAATAGGCACAAAAAGGATACCTGGCTCCGGAGACCCAGTGAGGGAATTGAACTCACATCTACCAGATCTTTCACTTTCCTCCAAAGTTGCCTGGTTGCATTCATGGCTCAGTGGATATCACATGGGCTTTGTACACATGTGGGCACAAGGTTGCACCATGTGCAGCTTTTGTGCAGCATGCAGATAACAGTCAGCACACACAAAGAAGATAATGCCTTGTTATTCTCCACTTATCTCCTTGAGTAGCGGATTGGTACTGGCACTTCTATCATTTTGGTCACTTCTTTCATTTTTGCCACCTCTTTCATTTTTGTGACCTTTACATTTTCTGCCAATATTCGTGACAGAGACAGTTTTTGATGCTACTTCTGGACTGCTCATTGGCCTCCTTTATTGTGGAACCCAGAAGACCATTACCTACTGCGGACAGAAGAGCAGGTGGAAATGGACTTCTCTCAGGAACTGTAGGATGTTGGCAAGATTACTACCAGGGGGTGGTTAAGAACAGCAACATCCATTGAAAAGCTCTTATTTAAAATCTACTTCAGACTTTTAACATGGAAGGGAGATTTTAGTCACAGGAGACCACAGTCCTGTGGAGCAGACACAGTGGCGTTTATCAAAGGAGTTTTCAGATGCAGATGACTAACTTCAATGTTAGGCTGATATTAGGCTGGCACCCTTCGTACTGTTCAAATTCCAAGAAGAGAAGTTTTTACTGTGTACTGGAGCTCCATTAGGCCTGACTTGAGTTGGTCAGTGTGGAATCAGTTTGAGACCAGCACTTCCGTGATTGTTGCAAAAACTGGTAAAATGACTGCTCATGAGTGAAGTGACATTTTCCAAGTCAGTGAGGGCTGCTCTTCAGTGTGCATTCCTCAACCACTTTGACACCTTTGCTGTCATACACACCTCCTTACTGTATCCCACATAATGGCTTGTCTTTATAAAGGCTCATGACAGATATCAAGAAGACCTAGTAGACAGCCATCCTAGAAGACAAGATTCATGGATGTCCAACACTGGCACCACATCTGATAGCAGAATCTTTGAACCTCTTTTCCACTCTGCAGAGGCAAGATATATTCTCTTAAGGTTGCATATCACCCTTCATTGTGAGTGTGTCACTTCACACTGCTAGTGGCACTCGACTGTAACGGAGTCATCTTACTGCTCTGGCTGAAAATCATGTGACCATTTTGAGAACACTCACATTTTGCATGGGTCAGGAGCATCTAAAGTATGCATCTGGATGTCTGAGGACCAGCCCATACATCAACATGATAAGCATGATAAGTGGCAACGAGTCAAATCCCTATTAATCATAAAGAAATAGAAAATACGTAAATTAACACATCTGGTTCATGGGGGAGGGGGCAAAAAAGAAACTGTTACATGGTACACAAAGAACTGATCCCCTTTCTTATCATCTAGGGAACTTGCCAGTATCTAGCCTTGCACTGCTCAGCACAGTCTGGGCTTTCAGCTCTGTGTTTGCAGTGGTGTACACTGGCTGTGGCATTTTCAACAAAGGAAAGTAGTGTAATGGAGATATAACTGTCCTTGGTATGATCTGGCGACACATCCTTTAGGGATCTGCAACCATTTCAAAGGCAAGATTACCTACAAGGTATTAGGGTTTCCTTAGCAGACAGTGCCCTGGGCAGGCTGCCTGAAGGAACGATCTCATTTTGGTGAATGTCTCCCAAATGTTAAAGACTGACGGTGCTCTGAGGGCAGCTCCACATCCAAAGACAGACTTAGTTTGGCAGAACTATAATTTTGGGTCTGAGAAGGGGTCAACGTGCACACTTTATACTGTAAGAAAGTCACTGAAGTAATGACACTTTTGCTATGTCTTCTGCAGACTGCTATATGGGGGTTGTGGGTCCTATCTGCCTGCATATTAGAAATCTGCTTGTATATTAGAAGATGTTATGCTATGCCATATTCTGCCCAGACACTCAAAGATGTCCACTGCCATTATTTCTGAGATGTTACATGCTGCTTCTGCTGAAGCATAGCCATCTGAAGTGTTGTACTGGGAGTACACAGTACTGAAGGCATATTCACCAGATTACAATGAAAGCCAGTACTGTTACAAATTCAATCTGCAAAAAAACCTTGAAGGTAACCACCTATGACCTGAACTCCACTTGTTCAGGAGGAGCTAAGAAACTGGGACGTGCAAGTGGAATAGAAGCTTGTTACGTGATTTACTAAGGTACTATTTAAATTACCATTGCCCCTTTGGTGAGGCGGAAAGTTTTTAGCTGTAGAAAGCAGCGATCACCTAGTACCAATTCACTCTTCCAGGATAAGCAGTACGTTGTAGATATGCTTCTAAAATATGATACATATTTAATTCCTCTTCCATTTGCCAAGAATATGGCATGAGGTGGAGCTATGGGGGAGGGAGGAGGGGTAGTTATTAGGTGTTCTACAGTGGTACATGAGGACAAGTGAGTGAAAACATAAAGTATTCAGTCATCCATGCTCTCTGTGGTGAATGGTTCCCTGAGCAGAACTCCTTCAAATCATTCATGGGATATTTCTTGGAGATAGCTAGGGAAAAGCTCTTAGCCTAAGCCAGAATATAAGAGTGTCTTTCAGTGTGTACAATCAAAACTTCAGCCCCAGAATTCACTCCCTAGACTTGTATACTTGTGAAATTTAGATGTAGATTCTATTTATGGTTTCAAAGTTGTACATGCTCACAATTAAATTAATAGTCAAGGCTTGAACAATATTTCCAATTCTCTTTCCAACTCCCCTTTGAATTTCAAGAGAGTAGTGGCTACTGAACACTCCTAATCTCAAACCTGGTAGCCATTCTTAGCATATGCTGCTGCCATCAAATCCTTGTTGTATAAAAGGAATGAGCTATGTGTGAATACTCAGGGGACTTAGACATATGATAGTGACTGAGTGGCTCATCACTGTCAAGCCTGATATTTTTCTGAATTTGCCCAGCAGGAGAATTGTGTCTCAGGAAGTTAGCATAAAAACACAGAGGTGCCAATAAAATTCATATGTGGATTATCCCACTATTGGAGGGAGTGCAACAAAGCACTTTAACTGGCAGATCACATCTAATTTAAAATTTCAGTAGAATATCACTTGGAAATATATTGATTGTACTTGATGTCTTCCTCAGAAATCTGGAAGAAAATAGGAGACTGTGGCTTCTAAAAATGGTGGAACATTACCTGAGAGAGATCAGTTTCTGAGGTAATTTGAGATATTTAATTGTAAAGGCTCAAAACAAAAAGAATTTTAACACTCAAGAATCTCTGAATCCAATGCCATACTAGTAGGCATCAATAAATACCTGTTTTGATGAATTGAAAAATAGCTATAAATAAGTAGTTCTAAGCTAGTTGAATTAAAAGAGGAATATTAAGTCAGAGCAAAATTGTGCTATCTATATGTAAGACTGTTACTGTAATGCTGTTACTAGAATCCACTCTGTGGACAAGAGGCTGAATACAACGGTAATAATTCAATGTCAGGGAAATGTGTGTGAAAATTAGAGATAAAAGGGCCAAACTGTTTTTTTTCTGAACCAATAATATCACTATCATAGCTAATTTGATCATGCTCCCCAGAGATATACTGGGAAAATATTTCTGATGGTGATGACTCTTTTTATCTAGACCTAAGGCTCAATGACATTGACAGGTCGGAAATGGAAGTAAGATGCCATATAAATAGATATAAATTGGAGATTTTTGGCAGACAGGGCAATTAACCCTTGGAACAATTACCTTGGAACATACTACAGATTTTTTTAAAGACTATTTAATGAACTACAGCTTAAAAGAATTATAAGCTTCATACAGAAACTTCTAGATAAGGTACAGCAGCATGTAATAAGTAATTAACCTGACTATATGATCCTGAAGGTGCATTTTGGTTTTAAAAGGTGTGAAAGCACCTCTGGAAATTCCTTATTTGAATACAGTGTCCAGGTTTTGCCATTTGTATCAGTTAATGAAGGTGGAAAATTGAACACTTTTAATGTAAGCCTTTCCTTTGTATCTCATCAGAATTTTACACGATGGAGTAGTTGTCTTGTCTACAGTCTTCCTGTTCTCTCTTTTATAGCAAAGCTCGATCAAAGTATAGTTAACATTGCTCAATCTTTCTGTGATGCCATTATCACAGGCCTGTAGTCATTCGCACCTCTTGCCAATCTACAGACTTAGAAATGCTCAGAAACTGTGGCTTGCACCAGTTAAAACAGCATACACCTCACAATGCACTTCCTCTGCATTTTTTTCATAAATTCTCTCACTTTTATTAACAAAGACATGAAATTGATTCAAAGCTACTGAAGCTGATAGTTTCTTCCACTTGGATCATGTGAAAATTAAGCTGGTGTCATAAACAGAAATATTATTCCTCATGTTTCAGTATTAGTCTTTATTCAGACTTTGTACTCAAGCGTGAAAACTTGTTAGTTAAATACCTCCTCTCTGAAAAGATAAGTGATTTTAGAAGGCTGCACATGTTTGGGACATACTTATTCTTTTAAGCTCTGCTTATCTCTGTGCATAGTAATATAAAATGCAAGCTTTTTTCCAAGGTTCAAATAGGGGTTCTCTATATATAACATAACAAATTCTCCTCAACCTTCTGACTTCATGGCTTTATTCTGATTTCATGGCTTTACACTCATGGAGGGCAAGATTATATGTCTTTCTGAAATGAAAATCAATGACAGGTATGCTTGGAACCATGACAACTTTCTTCAGGAGAAAAGCAGAAATTGCTCTGTTTGTTGAGTGTAAATCCAAATATAAAGCTTCTCATGTATCACATCTCCAACTGATTGCTTCAGGCCACTTAATGGTTACTTCATTCTCCATCTTCTTCAGTCAGCCACAGTAGTCTGGATGCAGTCCTGGAAGCCTAGTTAGTAAGAAGAAAAGATTATAACATGAGATTTCCAGAAACAGTACAAGTTATTGCTGCAACTTGTTTTCTCTGTTCTGTCTATCTGTGTGAAACAGGTGACTGAGCCATTTTCTAGTGCAGTAAGACAAATATGTAGCAACATCTTCAGTGCTGCAAACTCACTATAATATAAAGGAAACATTGACCAGCTTGTTTTCTGGTAGTGCAGTGAGGTTTTCTACCTCAAGATGTCTGGTGTCGTCTACTAACTCTGACTAAATCTCAACAATTTTTTTTTTATGTCACTATCTTTTCACATCAGCTGAGGCTAATTCTCAAGGCAGTTATCAGACATATGCACAGCTAAGTTTTACTGCAGACGAAATCCAAGGATGTAGACAGTGTAGGCCTTGAAAATGGACTTAAGGGATTTCTCATTTGAGCAGTGGCCAGAAAGACTAATCATCTGTTTTGTTCACAAGCTCCAAGTTCAAAGGAGGGAGTTGGGAATACGCTGACATTGTGTTGGAGTCATAGTAGCTGAAGAGTTACATTTTCTTCACAGCCTAATAATACAGCAAATGCAAATTCATCAAAGCATTCACAAATGCTTTCTCACAAAGAGAAAAAGCCTTATTTACCCACAGAAGTTGTGTTGTGGTATCTTTTACAAAACTGATGTTTAAGAATTAGGTCTGAAGTCAAATCAGGCAACCATGCAGAACATATTGTACTCTGTTCTCTTTTTGTAGATATATACTTCATAAAGGTAAGGGAAAGATAATATTTGAAACTACATTATTTAAACCATTTCCAAAGGGCTGATACCTAAGTAATCACATTTCGTCCACTCTGGAATAAGACTTGCACTGTTTGTAAATTCTGACTATGATGTGATATTATGCAAATTTGATAGATTGAAAAAATCTGGAAGAACAAACACAGCCATGCTGGTAGAAAATGGATTTTATTCTCTTACACACTGCTCCATGCTATGAAGTATTAATCTTCTTGTTTTGCGGGTTTGCTTTTTTTTTTTTTAATATAAATTCTGTGTGTTATTTTGTTTCCTCTATTCTTCTCATAACAACAGACATTTATAAGTTAGTCCACTTATGATTCTGAGTGTCTCTTTTCCATTTAACAGCAGTTGTTAATTCTCTTTGGAGGCATCTTCAAGGCATGTCACACACTTTCTGTCCTCTGTGAGAATGCAGTAAAAGTGAAAAAGAGAGTAAATAAATGTTTGTTATATATTAATTTGTTATATATTACTGAGCTTTGCATGATTTTTTAAACAAAACTAACCTTGAAAAATTAAATTACACTTCTATATGACAAAAATTGCAACATATTAATTTTCAAGGTCTGATTGTAAATAACCTACTAAGCACTTGCTAAGGTATCTAGTAGTCTTGCTAGGAACTTAGTAGTTATGATAACTTACTCTCTGTGGTTAGCAAAAATAGTTTTAGACTTTAAAAAATAAATTTGTTCCAGTTATTTGCATACTTAAGAGCAAAAGCCAGCTTGAAATCGTATTTTGGTATTTTATCTACCTATGCGAATTGCACAGCCTGCAACTTAAAGGTTAATGAACCACATAGGGCAGTCAGAAACCAATGGTCCATAAAAACTTTAATATATTGTACATACAACCATACAGTTCCTCCTAATTTACTTATTTTTTGTTCTCCCAAGTGAGGTATTTCTGCATTAAGCAGTATCTAAAACAGGTGTGTATACACACACTTGAAAAGAGGAATTTTCAAGTAAAATAATTCAATAGAGGCAAGGTAGCTAGATGTTAAAAACAGATGTGAATTCAGAAGCAACCAAAAAAAATGAATGTATTGATATATGACACAGAAATACCTTTCTATTTATATTATTCCTTTCTGTCTTAAAAATCAAGTATCCAACAACAAGCCATGTTGAGTAATATGTCCCAAAACAAGGATATCTCACTGAATGTCAGGAAGCGATGGGGTAAAACAGCACTACAAATAGCTGATGACAGCTGTAAGCGGTTTACCAGTAGGTTTATCAAGTCCCTGATTGGACATTTCTCAGTGTCTGCTTCAAAACCTACTTGGCCTTCAGGGCCAAGAGAATAGCATCAGTGGGAATATTAGGACACTGAGAAAAAGCAGTCCCAGCATATCTAAAGCAGACTTAAAAAATCTCATTTCAGCAAAAGAAAGACTTGTTTCTGAATTACAATGAAATCCTGCTCAAAATTTCAGAGAAAGCTTGTTTTCATACAAAATCATCTTGGCCCTGGAAGGTTTTGAATGATCATAGATGTTTTAGTTATGCCCATTAAGCAAATGTAATTTAAAATACTTCAAAAATCCTGTTATGTGTTGTGGAGGTTTGGGTTGGCTCCCTGTCAAGCCCAACTGCCGGCCACACGGATTCCCCGCTCCCAAGAGAGAAGGGAAAAAAAGTACCCAAAAAGACAATTTTAGTAAAAGTATATATATATATTCCCATATATGACAATTATATACAATCAAACACTATAAATCTACAGAACAAATCCCAGGGCACCCCAAAAGGGAAAAGGGGAAAAGGGGAAAGGGAAATGGGACAAAAATGGGTAAAACCAAACAAAACAAATACACACACTCGGAAACTCAGGGAAAAGCTCAATAAGTAACTAATACAATCAATTCTCACCAAACTCCCCTTAAGAGAAAGGAGGTCCTT
>JAWWMO010000083.1:82050422-82088894 GCA_035047845.1 Dendrocincla fuliginosa | reverse complement strand
TCTACATTTAGTCAAATAAAGATATTAAAAATACTTAATTTGTTTGATTTTGGCAAATTATAAATTCATCTATAACAATAAAAGAGAAGGAAAAACATTTCCCTGCTGACCAGTGCAAAGGGCACATTAGTGCATTATTCAATCCTCAGCCTGTCAGCCCATGGGGGTCACTAGGTTTTACATTAATGTTCACTGCATTAGAGAGTATGTGCTTTTGTGCACTTGCTCCTCACTTTAGATGCGAAATTGCAAGGGCATCCTTCTAATTCTCTTCAGTTTCCATATCCATGCTTAATCACAGTCCTGCCTCCAGATGAAATATCCAAATCTGCCATTAACAAAACAATATTGCTAAAAATTAATTTTTTTATTTTAAAAACTGTTTTTTTCACTTTCTGCTTGAAATTTCACAATCATATTTTTATTTAACAATTTAAGGATAATTTATACCTGAAATTTGGCACAATTAATACATGTTTTTGTCCCCATATATTGAGTACATTGATGGAAAACTAGATATAAAGGCTGGAATATGTGCACATTACTTATAGATAAAACCCCACAAGAAGAAAGAAATAGATAAAAATTACTGCAGCTACATAGCTGAAAGCAGTGTATAGTTTCTGACTTAGAATTCCTGTGCAAAGAGGCTAGCCTGCAATTACAGGAATTGAGACTTGGTAATTATTATGTCCATTTCAGTCTTTTATCCTATCTACTGTGCTTTGGTCAATGGCCCCAAATACCCTTTTTGTTCTTCACAATGGGCAAAAAACTTCAGGTCTTTGCCAAGTAGACAGCAGCTAGAAACAAGAAGGGTAAAGCCTTAGTCATATGGAAATAAGATAGACAAACTTTCTGTTACTGACTACCTCATTGTTGACTTTTGAATTTGGTATTCGTAAAGACGTTATATCTCAAGGAGCAACTTCAAATGTTACATTGATAGTTTTTCATGGAATTAGTAAATATAGGAAGAAATAGAAATGTAAGTGGACTTGGATTATTTAGAGAAAAAAAAATATTTCCTGCATCCTTTTCCAAGCTGTTTAGTAATTATCTTGAAATATTTTCCCTCAGTAATCAATTTTGAAGACAAATCAGTTTATGATTTTCAGGATTTTTAATTAAAAACCTTCATGAAAAGGACCAAAATGCTAAATCAATCAATTAAATTGTTGTGTTTTGGTTGGTTTTCTGTTGGTTTGGTTTGGGGTTTTGCTTTTTTTTTTAATATATTTTCATCATGTTTTAGAAATAGAGGCAGAGACCTTGAAAATTACACTACAGAATAAGAAAAAAATGGCTCATTTTCCCAGCATTTTTGACAGTAATATGACCCTCAGAGATAATTGTTCTGAAAAGAAAAAGAATCTACTTAATTCATGACAGTAAATAAGACATGTCACTATAATCAAAGTTAGTGGACTGATTTGAACTTTCTTAAAATACAAAGTGCATACAATAATATGAAATGATACACAAGCCAACGTATTTGACTTCCATGGAGGCCGTGTGTATGTGTATATGTGTGTGAGCGTGCATGCGTGTGTGTGTGTGTGTGTGTATGTATTATATTACAGGCTTTCATTATTATTCTGGAAATCTCTTTTAGGCCTTGAATATATTTCCAGGGTTATAATTTCCATAGCTTCAGACCTCGAAGACAGCTTTTCTGTTCTTGGCATAAAATCCCACCTGCATAGAAATCTTCAAGAAAATTGTCATTGCCTTAAACGTTTTGAATACATGTGCATTACACAATGAAGGAAAGGTAATCTGCAAATACCATGAAGATCTCAGAAAAATAAAATTCCTAATTATATTGGACCCTTGAGAAAAATGGTAGTTATTTTTGGTGTTTTGTTTGCTTGTATACAATTAAGCCTGAAAAACCTTTTTTATGTATTTAGAATCCACTTCAATGAGCATCTTATGTATCAGACTGATCCATCAAACAATGTTCAAACAAACTATAAGTTTGTATAGATGTAGAAATCATATAAATAACTTGCGCTATTTAGGCAATTGTGGAAAAGTGTAGCTGTATGCTTGAAAGTTTAGAGTTAAGTACTCTGACTGTTTAACTTTTCCTTAAGGTGACAGTGTATATGTATCTAATGAATATTTTCAGGCGAACAAAAAATTATTTTAACATTTCCTGCTCATAATGTGATTTTTATATTTATTAGTGTAGACAAACTCTATACACTATTAGCAGCGTAAAAGCCTACAATATTGGATTTTTCCTTTTAATTTTTTTTGGACTTGCAACAAATTTTAAAAAGAGCATTGGTTGTCTACATGAGCATATTCTTTTTGTTATTGTTGTTTGCTTGTTTGGTTGGCGGTTTTTTGTTAAATCAGCTGAACTGTTATTCAATTATATAAGAACTTAAATTTCAACACTGACAAAGCTGATTAAAACCTATTCAATCAGGCTGTAGTGTGATCAAATTTGGTCTGAAAGGTCAGGCTAAAATAGCTTCCTATTTCTCCATGTGATGTTTATAATTTCTTAGATTAAATCCATCTGAGAGAGATTTTGCTTAGGCAGAATGACATGCATATGGAATGAAGAGGGTGGTAGATTTCCTCTTACAAGGAAATGCAAAGAAAGAGGGTTGCAATATATTGTTCTTCAAGACATGAAAATAAAATGTATTGGACAAAAAAATGCTGAGATACTGGAGAGAGGGAGGGAGTGGGAAGAAAGGAATACAACTAAAAAGAAGCATGAAACCAACAGATTTAAAGACTGGTCAGACCTGTTATCTGCAATGTACCAGAATTTTATTTTTGTATTATGTTTCTTTTCCTATTATTAAAAATAATTTCTTTTTCTTTATATCTGTCTTTATAAACACTCCACCATCTCTCTCTCTGTCTTTCTTGTACTTCTGCATTTTTTATGTCTTTAGGTCAAAATCTTTATCATTTTGAGAGGAGAGAGAAACAAGTCATGTCCCTTATTCTTCCTGCCTAAATGAGAAACTCCTGGAAATTTAAGTTCTTGAGTGTCTTGTTTTGAACCTTTCTCTGATCACTTATATTGGAAAGATATTTCGATTTAGTAATAAGTATTAATCTAGTAGTTTGCACCCTAGGAATAGCAGTTTGCTCATTAAGGACAGGAAAGTCATTTCCCCCACTTTTGTTCAGTATAAAATATCAGAATTTTTCCATGCTCCCCTCCCCACCCCCGCATTTGTCATTTATGTTATGGTTCATTGCTCTACCCACGTCAGTTTTTAGCTTTTCCTGGAGAAATATTGCTCCTCTCCTCCCTTCCCCTCTCCTCATTTGAAAGGAGGAAGTGACATATATTATACAGATAATATTTTAAAAAAGGATATTTCCTATATCATTATAGCTGTTTTCATCTGCACTAATTATTTAACTTTATCCACAAGTAGCATTGCAACACTCCTGTCTTTCTTGATCAAAAACTACAGGCAGTATGATGGTGAGATGTTTCAGTGTCATGTCAGGTTTGTAATTAAGCATTTGTAAGTTCACATTCAATATTTTTAGAATTAGGATCAGGAATGCTCTCCCTAAGGTACAAGGCCCTAGCCCCTACCTTGGAGGGACTGTTAAATGTCAGAGAAGTCTGTTAACAACAGCTGGGTAGATCCACAATATTCCTTTGTTTTGCCAGTAGCCTAATCCCCTGTGAAAAGTCTTTATCTGGATTTATGTGAGAGACCAGTATTTAGCATTCAGTAAGTAGACAAGACTGTTCTCCTACAGTGATGACCTCCCTGACCTACTAGAGCAAACCAAAAATTACACTGATCCATTAGAGAGATTAAGACAAAGACAATAATAGCTACTGTGATTTATCTTTCTGATTTTATGAAAAGTTCACAAGTTTGCCAAAAATGACAGACAGGAATAGATAATCTCTGCTTTTTATCACTCAGATCAGACAGACTTAATGTTACCAATGAAAAGACAAATGCTGTGCTTCTATTTGTGGAGGCCGAAAAAAGAATAGATCATTTTTTTTCCCTAGGACACATCAAGTTAAAATTCTTACTTTGAGGACCAGAGTAATAATTTAAATGACATTTGGTAAGGTGAAACAAGTAGACAGTTATTATTACTAATGTACATTTGTTTCAATATTTGACACAGACAAGGTCAGAGAGCACTGACCATTTCCGCTACAGAATTATTCTGTAGTCACTCAGGGTATGTGACTTTTAGTGAAATCTCAAGTGACACAAGGGATTTTGTAGGTGATACCAACAGCAAATGTAGATAAGACTCTTTTATTATTTTATTTGCAGTGAATTTATCCATCCTTTAGTCCCAGTTACAGTGGCTGGGACTAGTTTATCACTATGTGAGTGTAACCGAAACTGTATTATACACCCTCTATGCCATTTCTGATGAACCGTTAATAATGGATCATTTGCAGCAGATTTCCCAGGGCACATCTGACCCCTCAGGCTACAAGATATGTGTTAAAAGACTCTGTGTGGCACAGGAATGTTTCTGTCTTCACACTAGTGACTCAGCTGTAATAACTCCCCTCCAGGAGAGGGGACCTTCATTTACCTTCATTAGTACCTTCACACCCAGTCTGAGGGGTCCTGTCTGCTAATGGGCCATTAGGGACTGGCACAATAGGCAGTTGCAACAACCTAGACCATTAAAAATTCCAAAATATCCCATGACTCAGGCATTAAATCTCCCATTGTGAAACTCCCTGCCTTGGGGGAGGTACTAGAGATTCCCACCTGAACCTAAGCATATATAATCTTTGGGGTTTGGGCATTCTGGTACCACTCATCTGAGCCAGAGGAGGACCAGAACCTCAACAGGACTGTGACTGCCACTCTTGATGAGACTGTGACCATCATCCTCACCAAAAGGTTTTCCTTTCCTTTTACTTTGTGCTCAGGGGCACTGCATGGCACTCAGCAGAGGCTAATGGACACCATTCTGTTCATGCCTAAGGGTGCAGGGTTATACATCTGTTCGTTTGTGAGTTAAAACCAATTTTTCTCTGTATCATTGTATTTATTGTAATCATTTGAGTAAATTGTAATACTGATTTGTAATCTCTTTTGAGTTGGATTCATTTCTCCTGCCGGTTTACCTTTAAACCAGCACAATTTTATTCTGTCAAATCAATGGAGTCTGCTTATAGAATTAACTGCTGCAATCATTACACATTTTGGGGAATATCGTTGTTGGGTAATTAGAAACAGCAAAGCTGTGCAAATAACAGTAAGGGTGAAATGGCAAAGCTGTGTTTTATCCCCATTTAGAGATTTTAAAAAAGTGAACAAGTTATTTCAGATTGTTTGTTCTTGTCTCTTTGGTTTTGGTTTTGCTGGTTTTATTTTTTTATTATTATTTTTTTTAGTTTGCTGCACAGATATGAATTTACATGCAATTGAAGCTCATTTGGGCATGTCACACTGCCTGATAGAAGCATGGAGTTAGAAAATATAGCCTCAATCTGATTCTTGTCAGGACCATATGGGAACAATGAAATATTATTTTGTGGTAATTTTTTGATCATTAGATAAAAATAATCTTCCAGGTTCTGTCAAAGTACTGTGTATAAATCTATCACTGTTTCTTTATAATGTACTAACCAATAGTTATTTAACAAAATAATCTGTTTGAGTATATTTCTCTGTTAATTTTTTCATACATTGTTCACCAGGATAATTTATAACAGTAATATTTAAATCAGTGAATAATTGAGGTTGGAAAGGACCTCTAGATACCATGTAGTTTCACCCCTCTGCTCAAGGTCAGCTAGAGCAAATTGCCCAGGTGCTTTGATTGCCATTGTGCTTTGAATATTGTCAAATGGTAGGTTTCACAGTCTCTTGAGGTAACTTGTTCCAGTGTTTGACTACCCTCAAAGTAAAAATATAAAAATATTTTGTGTAGCATTTAGATTGAATTTGATATGTGTCAATTTGTTTCCCTTACCTCTTGTTCTACGAGTGGTCACTATTAAGTAGAGTCTGTCTCCCTGATCTATACTTCCTCTAATCAGATATTTGAAATATCTGTCAATAATCCAGTTGAAAGCATCCTACCTCTCACCCTCTCTTTATATGAGAGGGTCCAGACTCTTATCATGTTTGTTGCCCTTTGCTGGGCTTGTGCAAGTACATCCATATATTTCTTGCACTGGGGAGCCTGGAACAGGACCCAGAATTCTTGATGTGTCTCACCAGTGCTCAGGACAGGAAGGACCATGATTCGATCTCCGGCAATGCTCTTCCTAATGGAGCTCAGGATGCTGTTGGAATTCTTTGTGGAAAGGATAGGTTGCTCACTCATGCTCAATTTGTTTACCATGACCAGCTACTTGGCCCCCAGAATGCACCGGTGTGTTCAGAGTTACCCCTCTGCAGTACAGAGGACTTTGCCTTTCTCTTTACTGAGCTTCACAAGATCCTCTTCTGCTAATTTCTTTGGCCTGTCCAGTCATCTCTGACTGTTAGCACACCTTATACTCTAACTGATTAAGGTCTGTGGTCCTGAAAATGTGATTGAGATTCATCTGTTCCTGAATTCTGTTTATCCAGCTTGGTACGGGACATATACTTTAAGAAACAGTAGCAACTTTCAGGAAAGTATCTTATATCTCAGTTACTAGTGAGAGGACCACAAAAGAAAGGCATTTACTATCCTGAGGACATCCTAAATATTATTTTTATAAAAGCAAAAAAAAAAAACAAAAAAAAAAAACAAAAACACTACAATCTGTTTTATGCTCACGTGTATCTGTATTGGTGTTTCTTCTTTGCCAGAAAAAAAACCCCAAAAACAAATTACAAACCCAGTAGTACATCACAGAGAAATAGTAGTTTACCAGTCACTTGCATTTGTTCTTGCACAAAAACTTGACCATCATAACTTTAGGCAACCATGTTTTAAAATATGACCTTTTTGACTTATAGTTTGACCATTTTTTGGTATGTGAATAATGGGATATGAATAATTCATATAGTAATAATTCACATAGTAGTCATAGAATGTCCTGTGTTGGAAGGGACATTAAATATCATCTAGTTCAACCCCTTTGCCATGGGCAAGGACACCTTCCACTAGATCAGGTGACTCAAGGCCCCATCCAAGATGGCCATGAAGTCTTCCAGGAATGGGGCATCCACATTTTCTTTGGGCAACCTGTTCCAGTGCCTCACCACCATCACAATAAAGAATTTCTTCCTTACAGCTAACCTAAACCTACCACCTTTCAGTTCAAAGCCATTATCATTTATCCTATCATTACATGCTCTCGTGTGAAGTAAGATAACATGCAGGTACCTCCAAAATGCCAGGAAGTGATTGTAGAAAAAATTATTTCCAAAATCAAGACCACTAGACTTAAAAGAACATTAATCCTAATGGTCCTTTGAACACTGGACCTGAGAAAGACACGCCCTCTGTTCTTGTCAGGGCTTTTATCATCACTGGCTCTTCCCGCCGCAGAGGCTCTCAACTTATTTCTTCCTCATAGCAGAGAAAGTTTCTCTGGAATGCAGGAGGAGAAAACATCTAAAACTGTCTTTGGGAAAAATGCTTCTTCTAGGCAGGAAAGCTTTCTTAAGTGAAAAGCTCTAATCTACTTGCAGTAAATCTTCCAGATTCTATCCTTACACTTCGTAAAAGTCCCCTTGAATAATTTTTTTTTTTTTTAGATAGTTCCCCTTACATACTAGAAGTTGCCCTAAGGTCTCCCAGGAGCTTTCCCTTCTCCCTGTCAAACAGACTGTCATTATAGGAGAGGTAATTGTGTGAAGCATTCTGAGAGGAGTAAGTTGAGGGGAGGGGGCGGTGGGGGCAACAACTTCTGAGTAACATTCTGTCATCTTTATCCAATTATTCTCTCGAGTTCATAAAAGTACTCTCTTGTGCATCATTGAACTTGTTTGTTTGAGGAAGAAGCAATAAGAAGCAGCGAGAATTGCAGATTCTGAATATTGGCTTCAAGAGAAAATCCAGAGATTAAAACAACCTAATGAATCCTCTGAAGATTCCACTGTACTGTGCACTTTTTCTTTATTTAATCTTACACAGCCAAGAAAATTGACAGAAACAGCAACCCAAAACTACTTTTGTATAAACTAGACCTCCTGAATAACTCTTTCAGTATAAATTTTCACTTACAGCACCATAAATAACATAAATACACACTGTACATTACACAGAATTGGTTTTCAACTTCTTATGCCCCTTACTACATTATACAGGAAAAAATCCTAACTGTAGGCAACAGAAACTTTTAGCACTCAAAAGTCAGAGTGATTTCTCATTTCTTTAAGTAAAATAATTCTGAATTGTTTTAACCTGTAGAAATATTTTGGTTTTACTTTTTTATGATAATATTTTAAAACAAGAAAGAGGGAGTGGAAGAGACATAGACTTGATTTGTCATAAATGAGTTGTATATAAATGAAGACTGCATGTAAATCAAACTATAATGAAGTCCTTTTTTTTTTTTTTTTTCACCCCTGAGTCCTTGGTCTTGGAGGAAAAGTATTAAGAATTTGTTTGGCCTGTTATTAACAGAACAGGAAACCAGAGTGCTAAGTCAACTCCTGGAAAACACTTTCATTCAGTCTGAGACATATATAGGAAGTGGCTCCTGTCTCTACAAAATAAGGAAGAAGAAAGTTCTGTTCAAAGCACTAATTGTTCTCATGAACCAAATTTTTCCATCACCCAATTCACACTACAGGCACCAGAATTTTTGTATCTTAATAATAATTCTGAAGAATCTCTTAAGGACTGTTTTTGTTCAGACCCTGCTAAATTTCACATTCAAAAGCTCATCCAATCAGAAAGATTTTTTTCCTGTCCTATGACATAACGTCTTCTTGATCATAAATGAGCAATCACTGAAAGCATCATACAAAATCTTTTTAGGGTGGGTGTACTTTAGTGTGGCCAATGAACCATCCTGGAGAATCACTTTCGTATTTTGAAATCTTTATGGCTGCTGCTAGAGAAATCAAGGTTATAAGGCATCATTTTGTTAAGCTAAAACATCCACATCTACTAAAGGAAAGGGGTGGGGGAGAAAAGTCCTAGCTAGAAACAGAAGTTTCTAGCTAGGTAGTCCTAGCTACCACAGAAATAACTATTCATCCTTTGCAACTGGAACATCTCCAACACTTACTAACCCTGTTTGCAGTGTTAACGTGAGTATCACAAACATGTCAAAGTTCAAGGGAACACAGAAAATGCAATATTTTTCTGTTACTCACAACATTATGCTCCTTATTTTTCTGCATATGGAATGTGGGATTATCCAGCAATGTGGGCTTTTTCTGTCCTTTAGTATAAACACATCTTTTGGCAATACGGATTGCCTCAGGGTACTGCACAGTTGTTGTAGCACAGCTGTAAATGCCATTCCCTCCCTTGGTGGGATTAATGGGCAGCCCTGAACAACTGGAATGTGCAGGAAGCCTGACTGTAAATGAACTACATTTGTAAACAATGTATATACAAGGTAAACTACAGGATTCTTAAATGAATTCTGAGAACCTGATTCAAGAAAAAGAAAACTCCCTTGCTGATAGTAAAATTTTTCATATAGAAAAAGAAAACAAAATCAGTAATTTCAAGAATATTGCATATTTCTGAAAGTCCGTTTATAATACACAAAAGCCATTAGGAAAGTAGTAGTTCTAAGCAAGTATTAATATCTGATTTAAACTGGGCCACACATTGTGTGCTACTTATATGCTGAAAAAATAAACATGCTTGATATCTCTTAAAACTGTACTTCATAATGTGCTATCAATGGAAAAAGAATGAGAAACACTTTCACGAACAATTATAAGCATGAGTAACTATTATAAGCATGAATAGTTACTGTACTGATTTTTTTTTTTTTTTAAATTCAGAAGATCATCTTCCTTATTTTCAAAGTTGAGATAGTTCAATATTGGGTTTTTTTATACCACATAATCTTATCTGAAGAGTTTGAATATGGCATTCAAGGTAGACAGCCTCTTCAATGGTAAATAACATGTTCATTTTCTGTTTCTCAGTAAGTAATTTCAGAATCATTATGTTACTCAAAGCTGAAATATAAAAATTATGTGGAATATTACAGCATCACCAGTTATGATTGACATAACTGAATATGTTCTCCCAACATTCACACAATTAAACTTGTGACTATTGCTGATGCTAGTGGAAAAATCAATGGATGATGAATACTATGGAAATCCAAACAACAGTGTCAGGATTGGACTGAGAGGACTGAAAAGGAATTGCTGACATTAGGGAATACTTTATGGAGATACAAAAGTGAAAAAGAATGGGGAAAAGTACTAGTTATTATTACTGAACTTTATTGAACAAGGAAGGTTTGCACCCTGACTAAGGCAAAAGAGAAACTCTATAATGCATCATAGAAAAATAACAGCTGTAAGTAAAAAAGCACTCAGAAACATAGGATATAAACTTACTTCTATAGTATTCATCTGGAATAAGTGCAGCCATAGCTCAGAAAAGAAAGCATGATTTTTAGGTAAGAAAATAAATTTAAAAATGTCTCATCAGGGATAGCAAATTTGCAACTTCTAGATATTTTTATATAAAATATCACTTGAAAGAGACATTGTTCCAGGGAGCACAAGGGGTCCAAAGGGATGTGGAAACTGAAACTGAGACACTGCAGAAAGCTTAACCCAAACAGCAGTTTTATTACCAAAAGCGGCTAAGTAAATAGGAAAAAAAAAACCATGAGAGAGAGAGAGAGAGAGAGAGAGAAAGGAGAAAATAAGCCCCCAAGTGCTAACACCCAAATTGCCTAGGTGTTTCACATGGAGCTGTCTTACTGATCCACGGAATGCCCAAACTCTTCAGAGCAGTGGCTGCATCCACAAGAGTCAGCAGGCTCGCAGGTGAAGGCAGGTGTCCCTGGTTGTCCTGTCACGTGAAGCAAGCAAGCCCCAAGGCGTGAGTCACCTGCTCTTTTTCTAAGTTGCCTAAGTGACCTCAGCTGGGCAGGTGTGGCCAGGACCGCCCAGCCAGGGATCCTCAGCACCTCCCCCGGTCATTTAAGTAGGACCCTCTTATCATGTCTGGGGGAATTGGTGTCTGTGTGATATGCTCCAAAAAAATATTTTACAGCAACCTATGTCAATTACTGTGGGGAAAAGTAAAGAGACAGCCCAGAGGGAAGCCCAAAACCCCTATGCTGGATCCTTATGCTCTTTTAAAGCTTTCTTCCTGATTATTTGAGAAATATTTTACAATCAGCATGACTTGACCACTTCTTTAGAGGAAGACCTACACTTCAGAGTTGCTTACTCCTAGATAAAGTTAGGATTGAAGTGAAACCGGTTGAAAATGGTTAGTGTTACAGGACAATTGCCAAAAAGCAGTCAACTTCCTTATGAAATGCAGATAATTAAACCAGAAGAAAACCTTTGCCAAAACCAAGCCCTGTAGAGGACAGAACTAGGAGTGTGCTCCCTGTATTCATTCTGGAGAGCTTTATTTAGAGCACAGATGCTGATACAAAGGGTTTGAGTCTTCAAAACAGTTGCACATGCCAAAGAGAAGAGATCCATCCCAGACATAACAGAAACGGCAGCCCCAGCACTAATCAGAGAAACATGCACTCTATTATGACCTTGTGATGAAAAAAGCAGGGAGCTTTTAGTGGTGCCTGGAAAAAACTTTGAGCAAAGAAGGTTTTTTATTTCTCATATTTCAGGAAAGCTATATGCTTTAAATACATCAATTAAAGAAAAGCTTCACATTAAAAATCTAATAGAACATGTAACAGTAATAAATAGAAAGCGATGATGTCTTTGATCAGTTATGCTACTTTTATTTTTTCTTCATTGCAAATATTACACAGTAATAATTTCTTTGTATAGCGTATATATAATATAGAGTTGAAGCAGAGATTTGCAAAACTGAAATGCCTAGCATATAACAGCATTAGAATGGAAATGAAATCCTCTAGGCTTTCACTGCAACACCTTGAAATTGAAAAGAGGTCTTTAATCTAGTATTCTTTACTTGAACTAAAAGTGAATTTACTAATGAAACTGCTTTTCTCTAGATAATAACCCTAGAAAACACTTTTATTTAACAAACAAACCATATAATCATATAGGCTGTGCTTCACACTGTGGTCACAGCTATCCCTACCTGGAACCAGCTGGAATTGCTAAGACACTCTACTCATTGTGGTGACATGTTCTTTGTAAGCAGAGAGCATCTATTTCTGCATCTAAAGAGGAACCTCCTTTTGCATTTGGAGATGGTTCATTCCAAAAGGGGTAGGCATTCTTCCATTCAGCTCCCTGACAGCAGATGCTGAATTCAGTAAATGCCTTAAAAAAATCGTTAGCAGCTGGGGTGTGGGAGTAGACTTGCCATATCAAGAGCGGAACAGATCCTGCAGGAGATGGGCCACTAAAGAAACCAATGAAAGCATTTTGTAAAACTGTATTATAACCTGAGGTTTTTTTACTGTGTTGCAAACTGAAAGTTCCCTTTTTCCCACGCCCCTGAAAGGAAACCCCTTATCCTCCTAATTAGTATGTAAACCCCACCCCGGGTGTGTGAAACCTTCCCTGATTGGTCCTTTTTTGTATCTCCTCCCTTGATCCCTCCCTGCCAGGAAGTCTATAAAACACCCAGTCAGGTGAATAAAGCTCTCTTTCTGCTTCCTGTCTTTGGCGCGTGTGGATCTGTTTACTGGGACCCCTGGAGACCGTGTGGCTGACCGCATGGTCCTGGGGGGAAGACGGGAGAGGGAGAGCATTCCCATCAGCTGTGTTACTGGGGTCAAAGTGCCTTTTTGTGACGTGAATTATCATGGTATGCATTTGGGGTCTAAAGGTTTTGTCATCAAAGCAACGGTATAATGTATTTCCCAAGTAACACTTCTGACAAATACTGTTGGCAGATGATATTAACTCTCTTAGAAAGCAGGGCAATAAAGATGCTAATATTAATATTTCATAAAATCTCTCTGCTAAATCAATTATATTTAGTTATAAAAACGTAAATCTATAATAGCCTTTTTTGCTGTGATTTTTCTAATATAATACAATATTACTTCAAGGAGATCTTTTAGTCATGCT
This sequence comes from Dendrocincla fuliginosa, assembly GCA_035047845.1. Lineage (NCBI taxonomy): Eukaryota > Metazoa > Chordata > Aves > Passeriformes > Dendrocolaptidae > Dendrocincla > Dendrocincla fuliginosa. The sequence goes on along the minus strand of JAWWMO010000083.1, from coordinate 82,075,785 downwards.
TGTTCTGAGAAGATCCATTCTTTTCCCTTCACAAGTCATCTCCAAAACCCAATCCGTTAGTTTTCTACTTGGATGTTGTTTAGTTGACTATATAACTGATAAAACATATTTTCTTCATGTTCCAGTATGGGCATTGTCATTTCATGCATATGTATGGATACAACTCATAAGTGAATCACGTGTAAATATGCATTGTATTCAGAACAAAAGATATAAAATACAACATTAATTCAAGAAAGGGACATACTATACAATTCAATTTTCAAGTTGCAGTGCAGCAATTTTTTCTACATATCATCACGCATATATATTAGTTTACTCTGCAAAGATCACAATTTCAGTTAAGAGAAGCCTAGTTAAGTAGTCACACTAGTCTTTTAAACTACATTTAAAATTAAAACCAGACAAGTCAATCAAACAAACAAATTAAATAATCCCAGTTTCCACACTTCTTTTTCCATTACTCTTTCCCTTATATTTCTTAGATAAGGGCTCTGTGGCAAGTTCATATGCTACAGCATCTCTTGTTGAAGTCTTTTGACTGCTCAAACAAGTTACTCAAAGATTCTCATTCTGAGACATGTTCCCTAAAATTGTTTCTCGCTTACAACCCCGTTTATTTTTCCAAACCTTGGTTGTATTGTGCCTCAAAAAAACACTATTCAGACTTCATGAACTATTCTGTGTCTGCCTCTAATGTTCCTCATACCAGCAGTAAAGAGTGAAGATGAAGGATGATGTCTGAATTAATGGCACTATTGAAGACCATTCTTTAAGAGTCCTCTGAAAGAGACTTGCTTAAAGTATGAAATACAAAACCTAGAAGATTAATTTAAAAGACAGGCTCTGACTTTTATGGAGACTGATGGTCCCCCTACCCTTTCATATAATGAAACAGTCTGGTTTTAAAAACAAAAGACACATAATCTTCAGATATTTTTCTAAATGAGCCATGCAGTTCAGAGAGTTGCTGGGATTTCCTTCTTTGAGTGTTGTGAATAAATTTAAATAGGTGTCAGATTAATTTTGGTGTATTATGTAATTTGATTCACTTGAGATAAGTTCTGTTTACAATATTTTTTCTCCTAAAACCTCAAATTTTTCTCCATAAACTCAAAAGATCAGTACTGGGACAAGTACTGTTTAGTGCCTCATCAATAACATAGAGGGTTCAACTGCATCCTCAGCAAATTTGCATATGGCACCAAGGTGAGTGATGTAGTTGACATGCTTGAAAGATGGGATCTGGACAAACTCATGTTTGCCTCTGGTGTGAGACACTGGATTACTACAAGCATTGTAGGGTCGGAACCGGCTCGCATGGGTGTGTGTGTGGAGCGGGCAGGGATGGGTTGAACCTCACAGAGGTGAGGTTCATCATAATCCTCATGGCAGCCCCTGGAGCCCACACGGATGAGCCCTGGAGCAGCTGCCAGTCACAAACAGCCTGGGAAAACTATAATACCCCACAGCTCCTGGACCCCCTGACCCAGCTTGGATTGGCAGGGACACTGAGAACATTGCCCCTCATGCTGCCCTGCAGCCCCAGAGTGGACAGTATAATAATCTGTCTCTTTCTTCTTCTCCTTCTCCTCTCTTCTTGCCCACTCCTCTTCTCTTGCTTTGCTAGTTTTTGAAGCTTTGAGTATCTTATAACTGGTGGGATTAGATCTTGCTAAGTTGTGAGGGTTGCCATGTGCTGGGTCAGTGCTTTGGTGGAATGCTTTGTTTTCCCTGTATGTTTAAAATTTTGCCAAGTTGTCTTATTTTCTGCCCTAAATTATCAGTAAAAGTACCTCTTCAGGAAAAGTGTGTGGCTTCTTTCCTTTTTTTACAGGGTGTTAAAGAAGCCTGTATGTTTTTTAAAGTAAAACTCGAGTATGAGCTTGGGGCTCCAGGACTGGGGTGTTACACATGAGAATCTCATGAGGTTTAACCAGACCAAGAGCAAGGTGCTGCACCTGGGCCAGGGCAGCCCCTGGTATCAATATAGGCTGGGGGATGAATGCATCAGAACAGAAAATATTTGAATATCATAAGTGCTACACTGCAAAGCCTCACCTGGATTTTTGTTTGTTCTAGCAGTCACTGTTTATGAAAAACAAAAACAGGTAGTACATATGACACCTTTGTCTCCTGACTCGCACTAGAGGCTAAATAGGCCTCAAGGTGCCTTTTTTTAAAAAAAAAAAACAATAGTCTTTAAGATGAGCATAGTAAGCTTCCAAACATTCACCCACTGAGGATCCACCTTGGATCAATTTAAGGAAGTTTAAACCACATTGGTTGTACCATATCCGTGGTGCAGACAAAGAAAGAAATTTACAGTAATAAAGGCTTTTCTGATATCCTCATTCTGAATTTTTTGTATGCACAGAAACTAACTTTTTATTTTAGAAAGAAATAAAAAATATTTGAGGACACAAAAAGATCTATTACACCTGTAGTGCCCTGTAAGATGTAGTTTGTTATCACAAAAAAGATTTATACCCTGTGATCTCAAAGATGCATTGCTTTTTATAGATGTTAATGCAGCTGAGAAGGGAATGGTAAATGGTTTGCCACTTCTGTAAAGGAGAGATAACTGGTTTGTTAAGTATTTTTTATGTGCAAAGTAATGAATCATATTAATCACATGCAGGCTTAAGTAAAGATTTAAGAGGGCTTTCAGCTAATAAATGTCAACCGTACTTTATCATATAGTGGTAGAACATACAGTAACATGACCTTTTCTTTGTGTGTGCATGTACTCACACACACATAATCATACATGGATTTGGGATTAAGAGGGTAAGGGACAGAGGAAAGTAACTAAGCCCCCTCTTCTTAGTTTTTTAATTCTTTTCTCTAGGGAAATATTCACCTGCTCATTGCTCTCTGAAAACTGAATCATCTTAAATGGAATAGAGTCTTGCAATATATTGCATCAGCCTTGGAAATGATATAGGGTTATTATGAAATCCTTCTTTTCAGCACTGTGCAAGTGATTATTTTTTCCCCTGTAAACAGAATTTCCAAATTTAAATCAATTGTGTTTCTACAGTAATAATATGATAATGCCCTCATGATTTTGAAGGGTTTAATACTAACTCGTCTGTACAAAAGCTTTCTTTTCAGATGGAAAGGGCTTTCTACAATTACCTGTGGAGCCTGCATGAAATTTGAAAAAGGAGAGTGACATACTGTCATTGAACACTTAATTCTGATGCTGGCAGTTTTCTCAGCCTTTTTTGAGAAGTCAGTCTTATTCCTGGCTTTACTACAGAAATCCATCGTAAAAGCTGTAAATAGATAAGATCAAGGCCAGGAGGCAAGACGTAGGCATGGTAGAGACACGACAGACTCAATGGAAGTGGAAAGGTGATTTTTGGCTAATACTACTATCCAGATGTCTGCAAGAGAGATGGGTCAGGTAAGTGAACTGAGGTTTTAAACTACTTTTGACAGTTAAAGTATAGATGTCCTTGAAAGAGAGCAATTCTGTTTCTGCTAGTCCTCCAAGAAACCTGTCTGAAGAATAATTTTAGATACTTCCTTCTCATTTACCTACAAAGGGGTCTTGGTTGCTTTTTATTTATTTGTTTGTTTGGTGGGGGGTTTGTTTTGTTTTTGTTTGTTTGTTTTGCAACATTGAAGTAATTAGGGAATAGTGTTCCTTATTTCAGTGTTTAAGATGCTGGGTTTGATCATTATAGCTTTTTTGAGCCATTTGGATTATTGTTCTCTTCCAGATAATTTCGCAACTGAGAATTACTTCTAGGAGGTCAAATGAGAATGGAAGAGGAAAGGAAGGCAGAGAAAAAGTTTGAGGATGTTGACCTGAGTATCTGAATGCAAAGAATAGTTGCCCTACAGCCTCTCTAACTTCCAAGAAGCTTTAAGAGTTGAAAGACCTGTGGCATCTTTGGAAAAACATAAAATTACAGCTATGAATCTTCAACCACTTTCACTCTGCTTCTATGGCAAAAAAAAAGTCTCTGCTGTGGTTTTAGAAGAAAAAAAAATGCAACTACTTCCACTCATTGAACAATCTTTGCAGTTATCTTAAATTAAGGAACACTGCCTCAAACTACTTTTGGAAAGTGAGATTTGTAACACTGAGGTGAAATCTTCAAGGGAAACTTGACTAGAACAGTGCTTTTTTTGTGGGAACCTTCTGGGCCTGTGAATCTCTTAACAAAGCGAAAGGAGTCTGACCAAGGTCAGACTCCTCTGTGCTCGTAGAGATAAACAACCTTGCAGTCTGTGAGAACTCAGTGCTGCTGAAGACAAGCTGCACCGAAACAGTGGGTTTGTAGCATTAGCCAATGAGTGATTGTTTATGTGTGTGAGCACCAGTAATGTGAATGCACGTACACTCAGAGAATACTATAAATGTAGAGACACCAATAATAAAGTGAGCTTTGTTGCTAACCCATACTGGCTCATCTTCACTGCTCCACAACCCACCTCCAACTTTTCTTGGCAGAACTTCACATCACATATTGAGAAACATAGTTTACACTAAAATATAAAGGAAGGCTTTGAAAGTTCCTCTTTTAACTTTTGTAAGTCACTAAGTATAAAATCTGCTGCTACTGGTTTTTCATAATTTTTGTCTTCTTCTCACATCCATATCAGAATTCTGTAACTTTATACTGGCTATGAGTGGGAGTGCAGGGATACAATGTTTTGAATTGAGATTTAATGGCTGTTTTTTTTTTTCCTTTCCTCCATATCCAGTCCTTAGCTTTTGGATTAAAAAAGACACAGATAGATACCAGCTGTGAGTCAGAGCTTTGGCTAAGTACAGCTAGAACTAATGTTCTCAAAACCATCCCTAAACAGAAACAGTAAAAATAAGATTATGTTAAAAATACTTTGTTTTACTTTATGTTTCAGAAGACTGGGGTGGGGGAAATATTTATTACTTTCTTTCCAGAAGCGTAATTTGTATTTCCATAGTGACAAGACAGGTAAGAGTTCTGGAAGATGAGATGGGCAAGTGACATTTGAAAACAAGGAACAAATTTGAATGGAGGAAAAAAAAAATTGGGGAATTAGCCTTTTAAAACAGTTTTACTTACTTAGAAAAGAATATAAAATACCTTGGAATAAATGTAAAAAACTGAACTATAGAAGAGATATCTTATGTGAGCTTGATAGTATGACCATCTCAACTGTTAAAGTCCCTCTTAGGAACAATATCATACCTTATTGCACTGATATTACTAACCATGAGCAATATCATACCTTTTTGTACTGATATTGCTAACCATGAACCAATCAAAAAATACAGAGTTTGTGTGAAAGCGTGATTTAAACTATGTCTAAAGTTTATGATGTGTTTCTATGTGCAGAATTTGAAACCTATGTTCATGATAATAATATCAATGTTGAATAGGATTACAGATTCATAAACTGTCTGACAAAGTTACAAGATCAAAAATAATGCAATGATGTTTGAATCTAATACCATGTCGTGCCACTGAAGCATTCCTGTACTGTGACAGTATTAAATCTATTGCTTTAATTATTGATCAAATGAACAGTTACTGCTTGCTGATCTAAAATCTCAATATGGTAAAAGTGAAAAATTGGTCATCTTGAGAGGTTCCCTTTCCACATTTGGTTGTGTTTAAAACCTTTGCCTCTGTAAAAGAACATCTATACTAGCTGTATCTTCCACTTTGGATATAGACAGCACCCAAAAGTAAAATAAATACTGTGTATTTCTGTTACTGTGATCCTTATACAACTACATCTAAAATTAGTCTTGTTTGGTGGCCAGTGGTTTTGCTGGGGTTATTTTTCTGTGGGTTGGGTTTTGCTTTTTTGTTTCTTTGTGGGGGTTTTGTTGGAGGGGGCTGATGGGGAATGGTAGTTTTTGCACAATTTTATTATTATTACTTACACAAAGCCAGGAGAAGAGGAGACTGAGGGGAGACCTCATTGCAGTCTACAACTTCCTCATGAATTGAAGGGGAGGGGCAGGCACCGATCCCTTCTCAGTGATCCAGTGACAGGACTGAGGGAAAGGCCTGCAATTGTGTCAGGGAAGGTTTAGGTTGGATATTAGAAAAAGGTTCTTTACCCAGAGTCCTGGAACAGGCTCCCCATGGAAGTGGTGAAAACATTCTGAAATACATTGCTCTGTGGAGTTATTGCATGATTCAACATTAAGTTTACAGGAATATCATCTATAATGTTGGATTCTGCTTCTGCAAATACATATACTTACAAGTGTGCTTTGTTTTAAGCACAAAAGTCGTCCAATGAACCAGACAGATGTTTCAGCTAAGCACGTATATTATATTTCCCATATTGTATATGTACTTATGGAAGGAAAATACGACAGTAATCCAAAACTAGATTATTTTTTTACAAAATTATTTGATTTGAACTACTGTGACTACATACTCTTAGCATAATGGGGTTTTTTAACAAGAAAATGCTACCATGTGTTATAAAAAGTTTGCAAGAACATTTTCATGATAAATTGGAGGGGTTTTTTACACTCATAAGGTACTGAAACATTTAATTTTTTTGATATAAACTTACACACTGGCCAAAGGAAATAAAGGTTATTGAAATAATTTGTATTTAATAAGGATGAAAAACAGGTATTCTCTAGGCATGTCATGCAATAACCATAAATTTAAGGGTAAGGCTTTTTGTAGTTTTGACCATAGGTTGTCTGAGGAACATTTAAAGATTAGATAGGTTTTTGGGATTTTTCATAATTTTGTTCTGAATTGGATCATGATAGTGCACTGTTAAAGTTGTCAGGTATCATTAGACATTCAATTCTCTTACCCTCTCCTTACATGAGAAGTGATTTAGTTCCTTAATCAGTAGGAAACTACAGTCGAGTAGTGGAGGACAGGAGTTTCTCAATCAAATCTCTATTTGGATGGCTGACTGTATAGTTATGAATTGAAAAGACAGGCTGGATGTCACTGTCATCAATCAACTGTATCCACAATCAGTGCCTGATGCAAAGCCTGAGCTGAGGACACTGGCAAACCATCTCATTAGTACTGGATACAGAAGTTCCTTTATGTCCACCCTGGCCTCCTTCCCATGTTCCCCGAACATTCATACACCTATCTGTGACCATTAGAACACAGAAAGTGTTCTGTCTCTGTCTTAATAAAAAATAACTCTGCTCTAAATATCTTGATATTTTTATGCTTTTGTGCAAAAGTCTTTCACACAAATTTAGTGTTTGTCTTCATAAAGTGTTGTGTGTCCTATATGCAGGTTTATGTAGGAAAAGCTTTGCCATGAAAAAATGAGTTCATATTAATAGAAATACTCTGTTGATTGGGTTCCTCAGGGTTAGAAATAACACATCAGAAATATACAAAATTCTTTTAACTTAGGTCTCATTTGATTTCTACATTGTACTAAGTACCATTCCATTTTTATATAGTTATTTTCTGTAATTTAATTTCTAATTATCTAATATTAGCTTGGCACATTTCTCTAATTTCTTAAGTAAGAAAAGTAACATAATTAAGTTATAGCTCCTTATAATAAACAAATCAAGCAACACACTCACATAACACAGGAATTTTAATACATTTTAATCAGGTGAATATTGTGACTTTTGAAAGAGTATATGTACAACTTTACTCATATGTATTATCAGTTTTTTCACCAACATTGTGTGCAATAAGATGTATCACCCTAAAAAATATGGTGTCTTGGTCTATGGGTGTATTTACTATATTCTGATTGCTGAAGGCCTGAAAAATATTTTCCCTGGGGAAGGGGAATCATAATGGTAGGTCTACTAATTCATTTGTGAATCTGGATTACAACAACTAATGCAAAGCATGCTCAAGAGCACTGCTTATCGAGAGCAGATAAGACAGTGGCACTTATCTCATGCAACTGGAATAGTTCTCAAATCAGGTAAGGAGTGGAAATTATGGGTAATTTTACTTGAGACACAGGCACATAAGCAGTGCAAAATCCTCAAAGAAAAGCTTCTGAAAACATCTCAAAAGCATCTACATTTTTTTTCTTTAATAATTAGGGTTTTATTATATTTAACTTTTTGGTAACATTTTTTGCCAATTGCACTTAGAAGTCTTAGTGATCTATATCAGTGAAATTCAGATAAGATTTGAGAAAACTCTGAAGATACATTGCTTGAAGAAACTTTCCAATTATATAAAATTTTGCCAGTTTAAATATAGGTGAATTTAAAAATTATTAATGCCCTTCAAAGATGAATAAGAAACAATGAAATAGATACCCTTTTCAGTATGAATGGGCAAAATTGTCTGGAATATCAATTAAAAAAACCCCAAACAACTCTGTTGATGGATATCAGGCAGACTAAAACTAAATGACTTGTAGTTTTTATTATTTAACACAATCGCTATTCAGAGATAATTGTGTCATCTTCTGTGCTTTGCCTAACTACATAATAAATTACAATTATTCATTTCTCACTGAGACTGATTTTAATCTTCTTTTTTACCAATGGTAGATCTACTTCATTGGTTTCTAGCCTATTTTGTGCACCAACTTAAAAAAAAAAATCTCAACCTTTCTGACCCTGAAAATTACTATGGTTATTTCGAAAGAATTTTATGCTGTAGTTTCTCTACTTCAGTACCTGAGTCTAAGATATTTTTTTCTTTACCTTATCTTGAGAAGCAGATTAGAAAATTGATGAAGGTGCAATTCACCTGCAAGTTGTATCTTGATTTATCACTCAATGATTTATGCATTTTTCTTAAAGAGGAAAAAAAAAAAGAAATGGCATGACAGATCCTTAAATCCCATTATTGATTGTATCTTACACAACTGAAAATAGTAAAAGGAAAGGTGGAAGAAAACCAGTAAGCTTTTAGACCAAATTTGGGAAGAAAGAAATTACCTAAGAGAGAATGAATCAATGAAAAGCAGAAATTACTGCAAGACTTCTTAATGCAATGAGTCAAGAGAGCTAAAATAAATACAAATTCATATTAAAAATACTTCTTTCAATTTAGTGAATCAAGGCATTAAAAGGCATTATTTGCCCAAGAATCAGGTCATAAAAAAAAGTATAATAACAATTTTATATGAAATAACTGTATTCTTTTCCTACTGATGTTATTACTTTGCAGTTTACATTTGTTAAATATTAACACTCAAAAAACATAAGTAAACTTAAGGAAAGGATTCAGTTTAAATATTAAGAAATCTGAAGTAGTGTAAGTTTGGTTTCCTGAACTGGGGGAGCAAGGAGTCGTGCAACTTTTGGTCCAACAGTTTGGGACTACCCTGTGTATTATCTCAACAGAACCAAAATTACTTTCTTCCCTGTATATTTCTTTCCAGCACAAGAGAGAGAACAGCAACTACTCTGCAAGATGAAAAATGAAGTAGGATTTTTCTCTTCTTTTTGTTGCAAGCTATTTTTTTATTGCCAGGGTAACCATATAAAATTCAGATTTAAGAAAATGAATAAGAATTTTCACTGGGATATGTGGTAGGATAGAGGGCTATTAACCTGGTGTACTGGTTTAGAGGTAAACCAGCAGGAGAAAGGAAACCAACTCCAAAAGAGATTGCAATTCAGACTTACAATTTAATAAAAAGATCACTAGTACAATGACGCAAAGGGAAAATCTGTTTGACGTTGGGGAAGAAAAACAATTATTAACAGATGGAGATCTGAAGGGATTGTTCAGCAAGCCCTGGGCAGCAGATACTGAGAGGGTTTCCTCGCTTCAATAACACAGAAACCTGCCACAAGAGATTACTTTAAAGACCAGGACTGTTTCCAGCTATCTATGTGTATCATCACTGTCTTCCCTTGCAAGATATGGAAGGACTTTTACAAGATGTTGCAAGACCTGCAGAAAACCTTTGTTCCCCCCAGGTGGTCCTGGTGTGGAGAAATGCTTACCCATATGTTAAAATACAGTGACTGGATTGCCTAAGTCCTACTTAACATAGCTTGTCCCCCTCGATAACATGTCCTACCTCCTCATTAACATGCCCCGTTCCTCAGTTCTATATATTGTAGTGCGAGTGATCAATAGTCTCAGTTTCTACACCCAAACTGGGAACGTCTAGATTATTGACCAACCAACAGTTTGACCCACCAAAGACAGCTGTACAACCCAGCACTCTGGGGCACGAACAAAATGGAACTTGCGAGCCGCTGTGCTGAGCACCATGTGGCCCACCCTTTAGTACAAAGTAAAAGGAAAGAGAAAACCGGTTGCTGAGGATGATGTCTGCAGTCTGGTCAAGAGTGGCAGTTGCAGTCCTGTTGAGGTCCTGGTCCTCCTCTGGATCCCACAAGTGGTCCCAGAAGTCCCAAACCTCCAAGGTTATATATGCTTGGGCTCAGATGGGAGGGCCCAGGACCTCCCGCAGGGTGAGGAGTTTCATAATGGGTGATTTGCTACACTATGAGTCATGGGATACTCCTTGATGGCCCATTAGCCGCCATGACCCCTCAGGCTGGGTGTGAAGGTGCTAAGGTCTCCCCTCCCCAGAGGGGAGTTATTATACTTGAGTCACTGGTGTGAAGACTGGAAAACTTCCTTATCTCACAATGTTCCTAAACACCCGGCTTGTAGCCTGAGCAGCCCGGGGCAGCTGCTGCAAATGATCCATTGTTAGCAGTCCATGAGAAATGACACAGAGAATGTAGAATACAAAGGCCTGGCCACACCCATACAGTGACAAACTGGTCCTGGTCACTATAACCAGGACACCTGGAAGGAGTGAAATGGTGCTCAGAGGGACTAACAAAGTCTGTTACACCAGGAACACACAGGTGTCAGAAGAGTTACGTATTAAAGGCCAAAGAGCGGGAATTGGAAGTGCAGAACTGATTGCAAAACAGACAAAAAACAGGAAGAATGGAAAATGTCTCTTCTCTTTGGAAAAATATCAACACTACCACATGAAATGGGGAGTTTGTAACTTTTAAAACTATCTGCAAGTCAATCCATAGTTTTGGGTAGATATTTTGTCCCCTGCCATAAAGAGGAAACAAAATTTTTATCTGTCTGCAGCTTCAGAGACAAATAGATATACTTGAAACTACTTAGCAAGACTTAAGGAAATACAGGATTTTCCTTGTGTGATGAGCATACCTCTTGATGTTCTTGTTTTCTGAAGGAATAGAGTCTCATTCTTTAAGTAAAACTACTGAATCTGTGAACTATGTCAGAGATTTTATGATCATAAATTCATATTCTGAAACATCTTGCAATTATTTCCAGAGATTCCACAACCAAATGGAATATAACTGAATCATATGGTACTGATTAACCTATCCAGTCTTCTATGCTTGTTTACTTCTGCTTCAAAAATTTTAAACAAACATAGAATCTTCTATGAGTTTCTTAAATTCCATTTGTACTAAAATGGTGAATGCAGTACTAAGATTTAGCTTTTCTAGTACTCAGCTGTGTGAAATGCTGATGCCCTAGATATTCCTTTTGCTCCACTTTATTGTGTCACTGTTTTTGCATGTGAGTAAACATAATCAGATCAAAATTTTTATAACAAAATACTATTCTTTGTGGGGAATGTGTCAATCTCTGAATTTAATATATGTAAGGAAAAAGAGCTCTTCTGACTTCAGTTTACAATTCCTTTTCAGAATACTAGTTACATGAAGAGGTTTTGGTTGGTGGTTTGTTGGTGGTTTTTAATTTGCTCTTCTAACTACATGATTATTCAAAAGTCATAAAACCTAATCTGTATGAAAAGAAAATAAATGCCTTTTTTGAGAAGAAAATATAAAACAGAAGCATAAGATGAACAGATTTAATTTATTTCCCTAGTGGCTAGAAGCAACCAATAAGGTAATCAAAACAAACAAACAACCTTCATATTTGTAAGCTATTTTTTACCTAAAAATAAATGGGTTGTCATGTACTGATCTTGTAAAGTGTGGACATATGCTTTTTCAGACAACTTAATTAAAGTGAAAATTTTCTTGGAATCCTGACATGAAAGGGAAAAGGCTCATGTGTTGAATTTCTGAGAAAAAATTGTTTCTTCTGCACATTCTCCTGCTCTTTTTTTTTTTTTTTTTTAAAATCCATTTAAGAAGTTTAGTAGCTCATAAATTTGACAACTCAGTATCTTTAGAGTAATATGAGAGATTGTGCATTTTCAGTTCATGGTTTGCCATTTCATATGGAGTATCAGGAGAGCTTAGGGCCTTTCTAACTTATATTACTTCTACAATTTACATTACAGCTCCAGTGAGTGGCTACTGCAACTAAGGAAGCTTATTGGTCTCTTCCTGAAATGCTTCTTCTTCCAGAAAGGGAAGGAACATCAATAGAGAGAAGGATCTGGTCTTTATTTCTTTCACGAAGCAAACCGCAAAGATATCAGGTACTGAATGTACGGAAGAACACTAAACCATCAGAGTACTCATCACCCTACTATAGTGGTTGTAAGAGCTCAAAGTTTATCATAAAATACAGTGATGCAATGCAGTGATATCCTTAAGAAAGGAATATAAATGTAAAAGGATCTCTCCCTTAGGACTATTTTCATCATTCTTAAGACACAGATATCAGAAGAACAAGAATTGGGCACTAACATTGTCTAAAACCAGTAGAAAAACATCCCAAGAGAAAGATTTGATTAGTCAGCTCAGGAAGAACTTCACTGAATGTAGAGACTTTGGAAAAATATATTAGAAGGGGAAGACAGAAAAGAACATATTTAGCTTGCACTGCCTGGGGCTTCTGTCTTTCTCTGATTAGTGATGAATGTCATTTATGGGTGAGACCCAAGTTTCCTCAGCACCCCCAGATGCATACATACCACAGACTAAAGGTGAGGTGAGGAAATATGTGTTGATTTCTGTCACTGATTCCTGTTCCTGTAGGTTGCATGATAAATGTAGGCAGCTTCTAATGATGAGACCTTCATTCCTGGGTCTGTCTTTCAGCTTGTCTTTAAATCAGGCATATTGGATCATCACAAGGTGTTCAATGGATCACTGTGCTAGGTTTTGGAAGAAAGTTTCCCCAGAAGACATAATTGCAATATGCTGGGTGGCCTTTTTCTGTCTTGTTCTTGACATGCACAGGGAAGACTTATGTTCCAGTGTTGCAATTCTGGCAGATGATATTAGTGATTCAGGAAGGACCTGTTGGGGACCTAAAAGCTCTCCACTCTTAAACTGAAAAATCAATAGTGGTGCAACTCTACTGGGGATTTCTGGATGATTTATTCTTACTAATTAAAAAAGTTGCAGCCTCTATTTTCAATTGTTTCCATGGTTGAGATTTCACCTAGTGTTTCTGCATATAAAGAAACATGGCTAGGAGGAAAATGCAAAAGATGAAGCATGTGCAGACACACAAAAAGACAAACTCAAAACTAATTTAAAGATACCTTTTAAAAGGACAGAAAATTAATATGTAACGCTTTCCTGATTTTAACCCTGACTAACTGTCACTGTGTTTATACAGATGAACACTGCTCACTATCAGCCTCACCCAATTTATAGGATATTAACAGGACATATCTTGTCAAGAACCATAGACAAAATGGAAAAAAAAGTCAGTATTTCTTGACATTAATGGCAGCAAAATTCAAATTATTTAGAGAACAGTCATGCAGCTTAGTACTTTCTGATTCAATTGACTGACTATTACATTGAAATTATGTGTATTTCAAAAATTATTTTGAAAAGCTACAATGTAAACTCACTTTGTTGAGTGAGGTTTGGGGGTTTTAATATTATTATGTTTAGTCTAGAGACTGACCTCAATTTTTTTTATTTTAATATTTAATTAGCAGGGTAGGATACACACTTTCTGGAACAAACAAGTTCACATTGAAATACCTCAACAGAATAACTTAAGATAGAAGCCAGGAAGTACCTATAATTTAATATTGAAATACATTTTTTAAAGATCTGCATATGCACTTCTCTTTGAAATGTTAGTGTTTTTAACGAATAAACAGATCTTTTTTTCATAGTTTTCCAGGAAAAAACAGTGGTATCTTGCATTTTTTCTTGAACACTCTCTCAATTGTGATGTTAGTTATAATTGTACAAGAAACTATGTACTGAAGAGAAAAACTGCTAAGCTCATACAGCCTAAATCAAGAGGGCAAGTTAGACTTAAGGATAGTAGACATGACTTCATGGGCCTTGATGAGGGAGCTGGCTGATGTCATTGTGAGGCAACTCTCAGCTATCTTTGAAGTATTGTGGAGAGGTACCTGAGGACTGGAAGCAAGAAAATGTTGCTCTTATTTTCAAGAAAGGCAAGAAGGAGGGCCAAGGGAACTACAAGCCAGTCAGATTCATCTTGATTCCTGGGTACGTAATGGAGCAGCTAATCCTGGAATTCATTTCTAGACACATGAAGGACAGCAGGTGATGAGCAGCAGTCAGCCTGGTTTCACCACAGGAAAGTTATGTTTGACCAAGTTGTTCATAAAATCTTAGAATCATAAAATCATTTAGATTGGAAAAGGGTCATTGAGTCCAACTGTTAACCTAGCACTACCAAGACCATCACTAAATCATGTCCCCAAGCATCATGTCTACATGTCTTTTAAATATGTCCAAGGATGCTGACTACACCACTTCCCTGGGTAGCCTGTTCAAATGCTTGATAACCCTTTCAGCAAAGAAATTTTCCTAATATTCAATGTAAATCTCCTGTGGTGTTTCCTCTTTACCTATCCTTTGTTACTTGGGAAAAGAGACCAACACCAAACCTCATTATAACCTCTTTTCAAGTAGTTGTAGAAAGTGATAAGGTCTCCCCTGAATCTTCTCTTCTCTAGGCTAAACAACCCAAGTTCTCACAGCTGTTTCTCATAGAACTTGAGCTCCAGACCCTTCACCAACTTAGTTGCCCTTCCCTGGAAATGCTCCAGCACTTCAATATCCTTTGTGTAGTGAGGGGACCAAAACTGAACACAGTATCTAAGGTGTGGCCTCACAAGTGCCGAGTACAGGGGAATGATCACTGCCCTGGTCCTGGCTGACCACACTACTTGTGATGCAAGCCAGGATGCCATGGGTTTTCTGGGCCACTTGGTCACACTGCTGGCTTATGTTCTGTCTGCTGTCAACTAGCATAATTTTCCATGGGCCAGCTTTACAGCCACTCTTCCCCAAGCCTGCAGAATTTCTTAGGGTTGTTGCGACCCAAGTACTGGCCCCAGAAATTTGCTTTGTTGAATCTCAGATAATCTTGATAACCCTCCATGAAAAAATTACTTGCCTGGTAGATGAGGGGAAAGAAGTCGGTGCTGTTTACTTGGACTTTGATCAGTGGCATGCAGTGGCATGCATTGGAGGCCATTAAATAGTGGTAGACCCCAGGGGTCAGTAGTGAGTCCAATCATGTTCAACATCTTCATTACTGATTTGGATGATGCTGCAGATTGTACTCTCAGCAAGTCTGCAGATGACACCAACCAGGAAGATGACATGATACTCATGTCAGAGGGAGCTCAGCGGACTGGAGAAATGGGCTGGCAGGAACCTCATGCAGTTGAACAAAGGGAAGAGTCAAGTCTTACAACTGCAGAGGTGAAAACAACATATACCAGTCTATGCTGGGGCTGACTGGAAAAAAAACCTTTGCAGGAATGTCAACTTGGTGGACACTGAAACAGAACATGAACCAGCAATGGGCCCTCGAAGATGCAAAAGCTAACAGTATCCTGGTCTGCATAACATGGGAGTTTGTCAACAGGCTGAGAAAGGTGATTCCTTCCTTGTTCTCAGCACTAGTGGGACATCTTGAGTACTGTGTCCAGTTCTGGGAAACCTCAGTACAAGGGAGGCATGGACATACCAGAAAGAGTCCAGCAAAGGGCTGCTATGATGAATAGGGCACCTGGAGCATCTCACATATGGACAAAAAGAGAGAGCTTTGAAAAAAGCTTATGTTCATTCTGGAGAAGAGCAAGCTTAGGAGGGTGGATCTCATCCATGGATTTAAACACCTTAAGGGATGGTGCATGGAAGACAGAGCCAGACTCTTTTCAGTTGTGCCTAGAGGAAACAGGCACAAACTGAAAGACAGGAAGTGCCTTCTGAACATCAGGAAACATTTTTTTCACTTTGACAGTGAGGGAACACCAGCAAAGGTTGCCCAGAGAGGTTGTGAAATTTCCATCTTCAGAGATATTCAAAAGCTATCTGAAAACAGTCCTTGACAACCTGTTCTAGGGGGCCCCCCCTTGAGCAAAAGGTTCACCCATGTGACCTCCAGAGGTTCCTTTCAAGTTCAACCATTATGTGATCCTGTGATGTGTAAGTAGTTTCTTGAATTATTTGCAGCACAGTGCACAATGCTTCCAAGATCAGTATCTGCAATATAACAGATAAACAATGCTACATAGCACTTAAATACCATTATCAACTCCTTTCAAGTTTCTGAACATCTGCTGTAGCTAATTCCCAAAAGCTCTAATCCCATAGGCACACTCAGAGTTCTGTGCACCCACACATAAACACAGCAGCGGCAGCTGTGGGTGCAGGCGACCCCATCTTCGTAATGCCCTTGGAACTGTTTGATCCTGCTGATGGCTGTCTGCTTCTTCAGCATTGTCAGTTTTGAGGCATATACCCCCATATATTAGACAGTTCTGGTTGTCTAGTCACATGCAAAGGTTTTACTCTTGTTCTTGTCTTACCATCTTCTGGTACTGAGGCCATGCATGCAAAGTGGTCATCCCCAAACTACTGACAATATTCATCCCTCATTGCATCCCTGTGGTAGCCTGTCACAGTTCACTTAGCCCTGTGAAGTAACTCTTCATACAACCGTATACTCCACAAATATATCATGTGTCTGCTTTCCTTTTTCTTTTTTCATCAAAAATAAACATTTTAACAGAACATTAAAAAAATATCGTAAAGTGTATATACTAAACACGACAATTGCTGGAATCAGTAAACAGTAGCAGGAACCATAGAGCCAGCAGCAGTAGTTTTCAGCTGAGTCTCAGTTTTCTGAGACTTGTGTTGGTGAGGTCCAGGATAATAAGATTCTGCTGTATTTTCCGAACGGCCTGGGAGAAGAAAGAGAACAAACTCTCAAGGCCAAGGCAGAAGCAGCTTTGATCATATGTCTCCCTAATGAGGTTTTTAATGAAATACACCATGAAAAAAATATCCCTAAAAAACCCCTTGCCCCTATTTATACTTCAAGAACAAGCTTCTTGTTTTCCTGTTGCCATTGGCTGACTTGTATCAAAGCAATGGAAGGCAACGGTTGATCCTCACTTGTACCCTTGATCAATAACCTCAAAAAGAATATGAAAGCAGTGAATAGTGTCAGCATGTAATTTTTAACCCACTGGAACTCATCAGGCCAAAATCTTGTAGCTTGGGATTCAATCTAGTAGGCCTGCTAGAGGCAGAAGTTATTTTTCCATGCTGAAAGGCTTAAACATAATATGCCACAATCCTCAACTATAGCGTTGTGGCACCCAGTCCTGGGAGCCCAGGGCTTTTTGCTATGTGTCCAGGTACCCTGTGCCTGATAAAATTAGTCACTTACAAAAGATACACAGAGCCAGAGCATTGGGCAGGGGATCAAGCAAGTATTCAGCCCTGAGGACTGCTGAGCACGTTCAATCTTATTGTTCTTGAGTACATGAACATCTTAAGGAGTCCTTTCTGCAATTCTCACAGAAGGGCTCTGGCAGAGAATTTATTTTTTTTTTAAGACATTATTTAAAACTTGAAGACAACCTGTCTGGGTTTGTATTTTTTATTTTTCCTTTGCTGTGACACAGGCCATTACATTCACTCACTAAAGATAGGAGGCAGCCATCTGTAATTACTCCTTGAAGGTCTGTTTATGCCTGCAAATCTCCCAAGGCAGGAGTAGACATAGATAGCAGTAAAATGTTACAGGATAGACATGGTTATAAGAGGGGCAATGCAAGATGTTGACTTTAGGACCACTCTGAAGACAAAAAATAATGGCAGAATATTCTGCGTTGGAAGGGACCCAGAAGGATCACTGAGTCCAACTCTTAAGTGAATAGCCCGTGTGGGGATGGAACCTAAACCCTTGGCATTATTATTATATTAATTATTATTATTATACTATGCTCAAACCAAGGTTCTGGTCTCTGCTACTATCAACATAGGGAAAATTTAGTGTTCAGTAAAAGCAACCTCTGACTCCTCCCAGGCTTTCTTTTCCCCACCCAAGCTTTTATAAAAGATCTCTGGACAAGTAAATCCATGCCTGCACAGCTGGGGGCTCCCATGCCATCCCTTACTCTCTGGATCTACCCTCTAATGCTTCAAAGGCAGTTGCAAAGGAAGGGAAAGTTGAGAAGTCACTCTGGCTCTCAAACCACATCTCTGTACATGCTTCTAAATGGCAGTTTTTAAAACAAACTTAGAACTAAATTATTGTCTTCTGGTCATAAAGCTTCTGGGGACAAAGACAAAATTGGCAGATGTGCCAGTGAGCAACATACTCTTATCCAGAGTCTTCCAGCTATTGTATCATAACTATGTACTTCTAACCCATACATATTCTGAAGAAACCAAATTTATATGGGAAATATTCTGAAACATTTCTTAAGCCTAGATGCCATTCAGGTTGTGACCTACTCCACCAGGTATCGCATGTATCAAAAAAACCTGACAAAATATGTAGAATCATAGAATCATAGCATTGTTCAGGTTGGAGAAGAACTTTAAGATCATTGAGCCCAACTGTGAAGCCAGCACTGCCAATTTCATCACTTAACCACGTCCCTCAGTGCCACATCTACACATATTTTAAATACCTCCAGAGATGGTGACTCATCCACTTTCCCAGACAGCCTGTGCCAATGCTTGACAGCCCTTTCAACAAACAAATTTTTCCAAATAGCCAATCTAAATAAGTATTAGGCTATTTCTATATCTCTGTAAAAGACATCATATATAGGCTTATCCTCCAGAGTTTACATCATTTCCAATACTATTTTATTGCAAAATGCCAAAATGGAATTATGTAATCACAGATACGAGTTTCATTTTAAAAGCTAAATGAAAGGTTGTACTGCAGTTGACTGCATTTCTGAAAACGATGCCTGCCATTAATAGAAAGATAACAGTTTTTGGTGAGAAGCATTAGGCTAATCTGATTAAACTTAACTTTATTTGTTTTAGGAAATAATTTAATCCTTCTCAGTAAAACAATAATGATTAACAAAACACTATTTGTTGATGGCTTTTTAATCTATTTTTCAGAGAAGCAAGTGAAAAAAATATTTTTTTTTTTTTTTAAAGATCTCTGTCTGAAAATATGTTTAAAAATACCTAGGAAAATAATTATCTAAATTCTGGTAAATGTTAGGTTGAAACTGATACATTTCTTGTAGTTTAGATAAATATTTGCCGCTTCATTACACTTCTGGCTGACAGTGGTACTGCACTGTAGCAATGATGGATGGTAGCTTTCTACCATCTACAATCTATCCACTGGGAAATACAGACTTACCAAACTGTAGTCCTGGGGCAGGGAAAGGAATAAAAATGAAAAGTCAAGAACATCAAATGTCAGACTCAAAATTATAAATTCTAGAGCTTGCTTTTTTTACAACTCTATATTGACATGAGACAAATAGAAAATGCATGAAAAAACTCAAAACACATAGAGTTTAAGAGTATCTGGTTTTGTAATAGATCAGATAAATCTATCAAAGTTTCTCCTTACAGAAAATATGCTGAGCACATCAGACTGTGGGAGGTGCCATGGCAGCTTGAGAACTTCACGTTCAAAGCATCACTGTAATGTTAAAAAGTTGGAATACAAAACCAAAACCAAAGAAATCTTCCCCCCAGCCTTATTCAAAAGGCTTTCAGGGCATTGAAAGAGGCAGCTAACATGAGCAAGCACAGGACACATGACAGTGTGACTGTCATACCTATTGCTCAGAAGTGCATGAAATAGGGAGAAAAAATTGGGAAAAATCTGGGTAACCAATATACCCTACCGGTATGGCAAACCTTATATATAATAAAAGAGAAATCTTGGGTATTTTGTATGAGGAGTTATATTCCCAAAATTCTTGTATGTTAAATGGAAGTGTTTTTAATTAGCAAAAATTCTTATATTTTCATTTAAATTAACAGGTAAGCAAAGTGAAGATTTTTTATAAATATTTCCAGTGTTAATCATGATGGATGATGAGTAAAAGTTATAGTAGTACATACAAGATTGATGGAGAGAAACAGGGGGGTTCAATACAGTATATAAAGTCCAATTTGTTCCTTTTCCTAATAACATTACTACTAATAATTATTTTTGCTTCAACTTTGAGACCACAGGTTCTTGGGAAGTGTCACTAAAAGGAGGTCATAAAGTTTGCGGGTTCTGGACTATTCTAACTCCACTTAAAACCTGATTTATAGTTTCCTCTCCTAAAACCATTTTTGGTTTTATAAATGACTGTTCTTTTTCTAATTAATGTCAGGCAATCTCCTTAAGTCCTTTGTTTTAATGTGTAAAATATTCATCAAAGGTTTCATTTCCACTTATGCAGAGTTTAAAAAAAATATCCCTTTTATGCATAATGAACTTTTATAATTTGCTGTCAGCTTACTGAAGAAATGGTCATTTTTAATATTAAGTGTGCTTTAGGGAAAGTTGTTCTGAAGTACCACTCTTGAAGAGAATATGTTTTAGTCCTGTGTCATCTTCTGATTTATCATGGCAATTTAAGATTTGTATTAATTGTTTTGACCTAAAATTAGAAAAAATATGTTAATGTTTTCACTGAATAGACAGTATAGCAATTCTTGCACTGTCACTACACATATCTTTGGATACATAAATCACAGTAATTCTGCTTTTCACTGTCTACTCATGTCTGGCTGGGGATTTAAGATTACTATTGTAATAATTGAAGAAAAATTAGAATGAGGTCTCTATGCATCCAATAAATAGTATTTTGTTGAAGTCAAATAATTTTAATTTTACACCATCTGACTATAGCTTCCCCTTACTCTGTTATTGGAAATTCTAGATTTTGCTCAGAAATATAGAAGAAAAATCTGGGACCATTAAAGAGGTGAGCAAGAGGAAGAAAACATTTGCTCTTAGTTGGGCTTATGATCCATATTCTTAGAAAGGAATATGCTTAAAAGGCAGAGAGAGAAGTAAGGGACATATTCACACCTCTAATTTTGTCTCCTAAAAGACACGTAGGTTCATGATGTAGTAAGGGAAGAAAATTGAGTAGACTAGGAAAAGCAGCTTCCAAAATTTGAAGCCTGCAATTGAGTAGTGTGAATGTGACCTCTTCGCTGGACAGGCAACCATTAGTACTGTTGTATGGTATGAGTGACATAGAGTGTATATATGCACTAGTCAAGGAAGTACAGACATGTCCCTATATATACATGTAGCCCTGTGGCAATTCAGAAGAGAAGGACTTGTGATACAAAACCGCCATGAAATCCTCCACCTATACTGAGGTCAAATGCTTTACAAGAGAACTAAAATAAATTAGGATGTTGATATATCCCAACTAACAAGTATGATCTCTAGCAAAGTTATAGCAGCTCCCTGAAGTATTCAGCCCTGGTGCATGGTTCTCTCCGGAGAAACAGAAACTAAGTCTTGCCTGCTTTATTCAAGTAATGGTTCAAGCAACATTTTGAATGAAAAAATCATTTATAAAATGGATATATATGTAGGTTTGTACTCGGACATAAAACACTATCATCTACAGTCAGAAATTCTATGATCATTCTAAATGTACTCCCATGCAGATCTATGGGTAAAATAAAGAGAAAGAAATAGAGAAAGAAACTCTAGGTATTGATGTAAATATACTAGAAATATGTTTCTTGACATATCTATGTCTTGACTTGTCTCAAAGAATTGGTACAGGATAAAACTTTTTTATACTGTTTTGTTACAAAAGAAGCCAAGACTATTTGATTTACTCTTTCCCATTGCAGCTTTAATTGCAACCATGTGTGTGTCTTATTTGCTTTTTTGTTTTGTTTTGTTTTCATGTCCTCTTGAGTCTTCTAAATATTTGGATAGATACACTGTATACCATTCAAATCATTGTAAACCTGTTTGTAGCCACATCCTGGGTAGTTATATTAATTTCTCCATTTTTGCTTTCACCTTTTTATTTTGTAAGCTCTTAAAAAACAGTGAGTTATTTGGAATTGAAACACACCTGTATGTATTGGCTCTTAAGTACGAAGATAAGACAAATAACAACATTGTAATATTCATCATCATTACTATTAAGAGAGGACTGAACAAAACAATGTGCAATGTTTTGTGGTTTTGTTTGTTTGTTTATTCTGTAGCAAAGTTAGTTTAAAAGGAAAAAGGGATATTTTGGGGTGAAAAATGATCCTAAAAAGAGAATTTTCAATTTTTGTTGAGAATTTCTGTATGAATGTATTTGTTTCTATTGTTAAAATTCAAAGTTCTGTCCTCAGACAGAATATATAATTAAAAAACCTACAACTGTGTTAAAATACATTCAAATGTTACTCAATTTTTCAAATTTTGCTTGCACAATCTATAACGACCGAAACGTAATAACAGTCATTTCCCCCGAAAGCTCCCTAGAACACAAACCCTTGCAAAAGCATTCATTCCCAAAGAAGTTAATCTGAGTACAAAAAAAAAAAAACAACAAACAAACAAACAAACAAAAAAAACACAACAAAAACTTTGTTTTGAGTTTATCAGAAGCACATTTAAGAGGCATAAACTAAAACAGCAAGTCCAAGATCTGAAAATAACACTACAGATATTCCCCCTGGGAGGACTGATAGCTCTACGTGTCAGCTGTGTTTCCAGTGGGGTCTCAGAAGTTACAATAAAACTTGTAATTCCTTTTTCATTGTTTGGTAAGGAAATATGAAATAAATTTTTCTTGATACCATATGCTTTAGTTTTCTAACATAACTTACTGAAGTTTGGCAAAAATTAAAACTTCAAATATGAGACAGATTACTCTAATTTCTCACAGAAAATAGGGGTTTGACTACACAAAGTGTTCACTCTATAGAATCTTGCTTTATAATCTAGTACTGCTGTTTGGTACAGTAGCTTTAATATCAAAGACAGAAATCTATGAGATGGCAAAAAATCTCAGGGAATGGGGAAAGAAAATGCTTCTCTGTCACATATTGAAGAAAAATAAATAGAACATGAGGAAAAATCAAAGTGGAAAATAATGTGAAGTTATTACTTTTTCACAGGAGATGTCCAAACTCTGATAATCAACAAGTCACTAAAGGTTGGAGTGTGAGTATCTACTTGTTGTTACCTCTCTAATGATGACCACTTCATAATTCTTTTTGTGGCCCATTTCATGGCTCAACCTGTGCATTGACGGGTGTGAAAATAGGCATTTCACTGTGAAAATTCAGAAGGAGAAATGAAGGAAAGGGGCAAGGAGAGAGGGAGGATGCTCCTTATTCTGCAAGTAGAAATCGAAACCTACTGATCAAAGTTTTCACAAACATATAGCAACTCAAATATCTCAGTTTTCCAGTTTCTTCTTAATATTACTTTGAATTAACCTGAATTAATCTGATGTTTTTTGGATGCAAAACCCTTCATGGTCGTAATAGAGATCACAAGAGTAGCTATGATATTTCTTATACATATTGTGACTCTACTGTTTCCATGATACTGTTTGTAAAATATTAAAAAAACTTTTTTTTTGAAAGACTAATCTATTGAAAGAGAAACATTTTAATTCTTTTTAACATTTTAGATAAAGCGCTATAATTAAGAGCAAGCCTTATGGTTTTCTGAAGTTGTTTTCTTATACACAGAATTTAAAACTAGATTCATTAAAAAATAATGCTCTGATAGAATGCAAGTTTTTAAAATGAATTTAACTCAGTGGATAGAAAAAAATGAAAACATAGGTTTTTTCATGGTTTTATAAATATCCATAACACACCACCAAAAAAGTATTTGGTTTGTCCTAGAGATGAAAAGAATGGGGTGATTTCAAGAAGGTCCATGTAAACAGTGCTGGTTTAATGCAGGAATATATATCTAGTCAAAGTAAAACCAATTCAGAATTAATATGAAGCCAAGTTAATTTTTTTCTTAATATTTATTTATGTTTATTGATTTTCTTCTGTAATTAGTCCCAACCATAAAAGCTCATCAAATATGTTCTAAAAAAAAATTTGAAATTATAGCAATTACTCAGTTCTGTAATGCTTTTGGTATATAGTTTGGCGTTTGATTTTTGGGGGGAAGGTTTTCTTCCTTCCAGGACAGCCTCTTCTAATTACATTTTCCAGTGTATTTCCTCAGCCACCCTTTCAGCCTTTTTGTGCCTCATATGTAATTGTTAAGGCCCACCCCACTGTGAGAAACCAGATTTGTATCTCACTGCATTCTTCAATTGGATCCACTCAACCAGCCTGGGGAGGGAGGGGTGGAGGTGCCAGGCCTCCAGAATGGAGAGGCACATGGCCTGCAGATTAATGGCCATATGGAAGGCACATGGCAGAGGACTGCGTGGTAGCCCACCTGCTCACACCCCCCTAGAGCCTCTGATGGGCTACAGCACCCCTCACTCTGGCTAGGAGGGCAGTGAGTGGTCAGGGAACTGGTTGTCCCACCTGGGAGGGGTGACCACAGTGGCCAGGGCACATAAATACAGAAACATGGATGGTCTATCTTACCTCTTTCTTCTCTAGACTGGGTGTTGCCTTGTGACTCTGCTGGTAACGGTTTTTCTCTCTTCTGCTTTCATTACTATGTTAATCACATTTCTTCCTTTACTCTTTGCTTAATCTCTTATGGGTATTTTAAAACTGGTGGGTTACATTTTACTTAGCTGGTGTAGATTGTTGTGTGTTGGGTGCTCTGTAAAATGTTTCTTCTTCTTAGTTGTTAGCTCCTCTAAGCCTTTTGCTGAAATGCCTGTTTTCCTCACTAAGAGAAATCTCTTGTGAAACACATGTAGTGTGTTCTCTTTATGCAAATTCAAGGTATCAAAGAACCAAAGGCTCTACAAGAGTTTGAGTGGGCAAACTCTTGAGAGTCTTATATATAAAGTAAATTGTCTGGGTAGCTTGTGGCTTGAACCTGGGCTTTACAACCCCGAAAGGTGATGGTAACCCAGGTTCTTGCTGATAGATCCCTTGGAGCAGATTAAACAACACAGAATGATTAGTATTTGTAAATATATATATATATATATATATATACAGTTTATTTTAGAACAATTTGGTTGCAAAGGTATGTAGCCATTTTGGTTGTTTTCATCTTTAGTAATATGACAATATAAAAGCATAAAAATAACATTTAAGGAAATATATAATGAAAAGAAAGAGAAAGACAGGATAAAAGTAGAAAGATAGATATATTCGTCACTAGCTGGATGAGAC
>JAWWMO010000083.1:82034161-82050322 GCA_035047845.1 Dendrocincla fuliginosa | reverse complement strand
TTAGTACTATGACAATATAAAAGCATAAAAATAACATTTAAGAAAATATATAATGAAAAGAAAGAGAAAGAAAGGATAAAAGTAGAAAGATATATATATTCGTCACTAGCTGGATGAGACTTAGTAGTTGCAGTTTTGGTGTTGGATGGTTGTGATCATTGCAGTCCTGTAGAAATGATGGTCTTGATCCATTAGGGGTGGGGGAAGTCCCAAAACTCAAATATTTAATGAGTTATATACATGCAGGTACAGGTGGAAATGTCTAGTACCTCCCCTGGGGCAGGGAGTTTTACAATGGATGATGTAATACCAGATCAGAGCACATGTCACGAGCCTTTGACACCTAAGACCATACAACTGCCTATTATGTCGGTGTAGTTGAATAAATCATGGCCCATTATGGTCCATCATCCAAGATTAATAGCTCAGGCCAGGTATGAATGCCTTTGATGCTCCCCAGAGGGGTCTTCACAGCAGACCCATCACGTAAGGGAGGACATTGGCATGATAAGGATAATCCCACCCCCCGGGATTTGCCTTTTACCAGCCTCTTCTCTTATCTGGAAATTAAGTATGTTGACAGTGGAAATAGGCTTTGCTCCTCTCTTGATATCAAATGTCTCAAAATATAATCAAAAGACTAATAAATCTATTGTCTCGGTATTATCTTAGGACCTTTCCAGACTAAGATCTCATGTTTTATGAAGAGAGGAAACATTAAGAGTGCAGGAAGCCTGTTGGAGGTAAATTTGCAGATAACGTCTATTTTACAATATACCAAGAAAATCAGACCACCACCATTTTCAGTAGTGTGCTAGATATTACAGCAGCAGTAAGAATGCTGCTGAAGGCTGGACTGTGGTGGTGGTTTCATTATAAAGTACATTTTTTAAGCATTTAATAACTCAGACATCATAAAACTTTAAGATGCAGTTCAATGCCTTTTTTATGTGATGAGTTCAGGAATACTCAAAGTTAATGAAGTTAGGCAAGTGTTTACATTTTTTTGCAACTCAGGAATAGAATTTAATTTTAATTTTCAAGGCTTTTAAGTTCATTTTCTTGTTGGTTTTAGTCAGATCTTCTTTCCACCTGCTACTGCATCACACTGGCCAAAGACTTCTGTGGTCATTGCAGTATATGTGCCAATGGAAAGACAAAGTTTAAATGGAAAGACAAAGTTTAAGATGTCATAGGAGAAAAAAGATGGTCTAGGTAGTCTTCAACACTGTAATGAGCTAATGCTCCCACAGTCTCTCCTCATAAGCAAGATGCTCCAGACCCCTAATCATCTTTTTGACCCTCTGCTGGACCATCGCCACTAGCTCCTAGTCTTTCTTGTACTGTACGTTTACCTTTGTTGAACTTCATTAGATTTCTCTCTGCCCAATTTTCTAGCATATCAAGGTCTCACTGAATGGCAGCACAGCCTTCAGATGTATCAGCTACTCCCCTCAGTTTCACATCTTCAGGAAACTTGCTGGAGGCACATTTTATCCCTTTGTCCAAGTCGTCAATAAACAAGTTGAATAACACAGGACCCAGTACTGATCCCTGGGAAACACCTCTGGCTACAGGCCTCCAACTGGATTCTGGTCCACTGATCATGATCCTCTGAGCTCTGTCATTCATCCATTTCTTGATCCACCTCACTGTCCATTCATCTCACCCACAGTTCCTGAGCTTACCTATGTTATGCCAGACAGTGTCATAAGCCACACTGAAGTCAAAGTAGACAATATACTGAGCTCTGTAATCTAGATACAGCATTAAATGCTACAGAAAGCACAAATAATATCCAATAATGCCATAGTGTCTTTGTTTTTTCCCTAAGGGCTTCAGTAAAATATCCCACTCTTTGTAGCAGTGGTTTGTGAGACAGCAGAAACCTGTCTGAGATTGAGAATTGTGACTGAAATGTCAAAGCAGGCAAGGTACCTCCGTGCAATAGATTAAACACCGCTCCATCTTTCCCTGTGACATTTTTACTGTTATAGCCTACTTCACCTCTTAAATGATGATTTGATTTTTTTTTTTTTTTTTTAATTTGACTTATAGACAGATGATTTTTCTCAGTATAGGGAATCCAGTTGGGAAAACCCTTCATTAGGGAGCAGAGGTTTTGACGGTCAGGTGATGCACACTGCACACCAACACATCTAAAAGCAAACTCTGGTAATAGCAGAAATTTCTTAAAATATTTCAAAACACTGACTTAGTACATAATAAGAAAATAGGTAAGACCACAAATATAGCACAGCATGTTCAGTATGCACATTATATTTGCATGAAATTCATGGGGAACAACTGGCTTAGGGTGGTGACTCAGCTCATTGAAAGATGAATTTCTCAAACATACATTTTCATTTAACTCTTCAGATGATACTTAAAAATGTAGTTGTGCACTACTCAAGCAAAAAATAATTTATAATATTCTGAAACACTTTTAGATCTTCATTACCCATGCAAAGGTCAGGTTGGTTGTAGAATAACCATGTTAATTCTTCTAATGACATTATACGTAAGATATCACAGCTTTTCACATGTACAGAAGAAATGGATGTTTTGTATGAAGCAGTCAAGCTTTGTTTTCAAATTTTGTTATACCTGTGTGCTTAGCTAATTTACCTATGGCTTCCCTAGTAGTTTTGATAATCTGGTACATAATTTGTTCTTTAATAGACGCATGCCCATTTTCACTTAGCACATTTCTTCATTACTTCTAGTTAGAAACAAGAGAAAACCACAATTTCTCTTTCCAGCAGTCCTGAGGGTTTCTGCATGACCCTGAAAAAGATGTTTGTTTTGGCTTACTTGTGTAGTAAACATAAAAGATATTGCATAAAGGAAATTCAGGAGAACTAAATTGACCAAAAAAACCCCAACTTTATTTTCATTTTAAACTTGAAAAAAAAAAAATGAATTGCCAATGTCCTTTTTCGTCCCATGAACTCTCAGCTGCCATGAGTAAAATGGTATTTGAAACAGTAACATATTAGAATCATGTTTAACAACCATTATGCACAAAAATTGCTTCTATGATAACTTTTCACCTGTTATGTTGAATTGCTAAATTGAAAATATAACCCATCCCAAAGATCAGATAACTCTATATCTCATTCTGGATTATCTTTCTCTTACAGTAACCAATGAGGATTGTAAACTGGAAATATGGCAATAAAATACAGTACACTTTTTTTATAACACATATAAATTTAAACAGCTTTAATTGCACCTACAGTAGTAATGACTGCAATTTGATTTGAATGTTCCCTGCAGTAAAAAGATATTTTGTGAAGTACTCAGTGAATGATGTATATTAGTCAGCATATTCTACAGTTTTGTGTTTATTTCCAGAACTATAAAAAATTAAAGAAGTCAATTATTTCTTGTAAATTATTTGTTCAGAAAATTTTCAGGCTTCCTAAAGATGTAGATACTGATACTTTTCAAGAAAATTACTTTTTTTTTCCCTGTAGTTTTCCATCTTTTAGTTTTACCTGGCATAGAAGGACTTCAGTCATATTACTTGCAATCTGTGCTGTAAATAAGAATGTGGAGAGAAAATTACAAATGGATAAAATCATTCTGAAGAGAAAATAATCCCAAATCATGTCTGTTGAGTGACAATCTTTCTGTCAGTCTCTAAAATTTCCCTTGCCTAGCAATAAGTGGATACACAGGTGAGAAGAGACCTGCTAAGCTTATGAATTCATTTGAAATTACCCTTTCAAGGGATGTGTGACTCAGACATCTCTAACACTGTATTTCTTTCTTAATACTGGATTAGAAAACATGTTCTGCAAACTGTAATGATATGGTATTATCCTGGAACACTTAACTCCTAAACAAAGCTCTTTATAAGCAGTTTAGAGGAAGAATTCACCATCCATGGAGTAAAGGGTGAACTTGGATTGACACTGCTGATCTACTTACTATATGATGCCGTTTTAAAAGATGCCATAATCTGAGAGAGAGAAGAAAAGGCCTCTGGAGAAAGATCTTCTACAAATCACATCCACACCTCAAGAATCTGAGAATTTCACTACACCTCTAGGACTAGACCCCTTTTCAAAGCCAGAGGAGAAAATACACATGTAACAGTGCTAAAGTCAGAGACACATTGCTTATTTATCATTTGTTAAGTAATACTGTACATTGTCATGGGGTTATGTCTTCATTAGATAGCAGTGAAAATATGTGGAGCAAAATAGACTGCATGGAGGACCTCACACCACACACAGCTATGGCATTCTTTCTGATGGCCCCATAGGACCAATGCCGAGGAACAGCTGAAGGCCAGTAAGGGCACCCCAAGATGCTCTTTTCTAGTTCAGCTTCCATATAACTTGCAGCTGTCACAGCTGACATGCTTTGGGCCGGACAGAAGCTGGAGGGGAGGAAATTCCCTTCCTTGAGAACATGTACTGAGAATATACCAGTAGAGGGACTTTGAATTGAAAGAAAGACACTTTGCAAGTATCACATAACTGGTAGAAAACTTCTAGAAAGAAAGGAAATGTTTCCTAAATCAAGAAAGAGGTCAGTAAACAAGCCTTAGAAGACATGCTGAGCTTTAAACTCTGCTGGCAACCAGAAGGGCACATTGAACTCAGGGAGAGAGAGAAAATGACTGTTGTAGAGAACAAGGCAGAAGAAGAAACTCCTGTCCTCACATGTGTATAGTAAGGTATGAACAGGATTTTTGAGTCTTGTTTTTTCTCTGTATTGCTATAAGAAACAAAATTTTTATTTTCCTGGTGAAAAAAAAAAAAAAGATTTGTTCTCCTATTATTTTGTCATCTAATCAAACAGACCTTTAGAGAATAGAAACATTTTGATGGTCTTTAGATTTGCTTTCTTCATAAACAAAGATTGGGCAGATCCACCTCAAGACTGACCTTGTACACAGTGCTATAAAAAAGGGTCTGCCTATTTCTTCCACAGCTGAAAAATGCATCAGCTTCATTGGGCTAGGAATGTTACAGCAATGCTTGAAACTCAACAACACAGCATGTAAAATTGAAAAATCTGGGCAAGTGCATATATGGGATATATACTCATCCAAAGATTTATGGAACTGCCTGAATTAGCTTGCATGCAATTCTACAGTATTAGACAGAACACGGTAGGTGCCAAAGAGGCCTTCTCAGATGGTCTCGGACCAAAAGCAAAAGAATTTGAGACTTATCTGTGAATATAATATTGTGACTGGGAAATCTTATTGTCTGTCTACAAATGGACAGGGCACAGACTTTCAAATTGTAAGTATACTTGTTACATAAAGAATAAGTTAAAAGAATTGAAAATGTATACAAACAGGGAAAAAAAAAATTCTGAATGAATGAACATAGGGCAAAAGACTGCAAGGATGTTAATAAATAAGAGCCAATTTCTTTGTGTAGATTTAAGGCAAGAGAACTGAAAGCAAAGGGTAAAACCCAGGAAAGCCTGCTGGACAGTGTCTGGTCCCCTAAAACAAACAAACAAACAAAAAAATACAATGGAATTTATTGGATGGGAAAAAAGTTATTATAGATGATATATAGAAGCTGACATAATAGAATTCTGTTTACTTATATAAAAGTGAGCTGCATTACTCAAACAAGACTATATTGTAATTTCTATAAAACAAATTAACAGTAGCATAGGAAAATAACCTAGACAAATCTTTTTATCTCTTTTTCTTATGGAAAGCCTGACAACAAAAGATAAAAACTTGAACTCTTCTTTGAAAAGCTTTATTTATGATTCTGCTGACCATATTTCAAAGAGCAGAGAAATCGAATATCATATCCTGCTAAGCATAATTTTCACTGTGTAAATGATAAGGAATTCTTGTGCCTAAATTTATTTATTTTATAAAACTTGGTTTGCAACAAGAGCCAACAAACATTTAAGAAATAAAAACTTGCATTGTTCATGTACAGACTTACTATCACAATTTGAGGTAAGCTAGAAACCAACACCTTAAAATGTGAAAACCCCACTCTTGTAATGAATGTGAAGTTTCTCTAAGCTCTTTTACTGTCACTAAATGTAATTGACATAGAATGCATTGTTAATATAGTCTTATGTTGGTGTGTACTTTCTTGGTATATTTAATTTTGGTTGTCTCTTTTAAATTTTTATTAAAAATAATTAATTGAAAACATTTTAGTTATAAGACTCAATTACATTTTATTTCTCAAAGAGAATAGTACATTAAAGGTTTAGGTTTGTGTATATACAACTATCCATGTATGAGATCAACAGGAGAGATTAAATGTTAATAGGTTTTTTCCCCCATAGGTATGAACACTAACTGGGCAAGTACACTGAAAGTCATATTATATACATAACTGACATTATTTTTATTTCTTTTTTTTTAAATCAGGTCAATGATGGATATTGAAGTGTATCTGCAGCCTTATAAATTTTCTGTAGTTGTGCTGAAGTCCCTGGGTAACTATCCCCTGTTTATTCCTTTTCAGTGGTTATATGGACTTTCTGTTGGGCTCTTAGAACAGCAAAAAATACAGCCACACTTTCTGAAAATAATTTAGAGATTCAGCTTTCCTTTCTGAATTCTAGAACAGCTGGGCATCTAAACCTCATGGCCTGTGCAGTGGCAGCATGCCTCCAGTCCCTAGCTCTGAGATCTACATCGCTTTCAGAGCTCCATAACAAAATTTCTTCCCTGAAGGAAAGAGTTTGCAGAAAGATGATGTATAACTGCATATGATCTGAACATGGAGTGGAGATGTGGCATCTGGCTTGGGGACTGAGTAGCAGACATTTTATGCCCCAAAGATCCTGGAGAATTTGAGAAGCAGAGCACAAAACCTGAACTTTGAAGAAGCAGAGGAAACAATAGAGAAGAGAAAAATACAGCGATAGCCATTGCCATCAGAATTCATAATATATTGTTATATGTATCATAATATATTTGTTATGCATATTTTTTTTACATTTTTTAGATTATCCAGTATATATCTATATATTTGTAACATACTATTTAGTGGCTAGAAACAGCAAACATCCTATTGCTTTGACTCTGTGCACAGACTATTTGACTTCTTTCAGTATTTGGTTGGTGTGGATCTTTATTCAATTAAAAGCACAAGAGTCCCAAGAACAGAAGAGAGAAAATTATACATACTAACTTAAATCAGATTATTAAAAAAAAATAAAAATCCTGTATTAAAAATGCAGAGCTTGTCAGCTGACTTTTTTTTTTTTTTGAAGGGTGATATTTCTGTGTAGAAAGATGGTTTTGGAAAACTCTGTGATAAGGTACATCACAGAGACGGAATTAACCCAGCCTTATAATGAATGTGAACAGTTTCTGTGTCTTTCTTTTGTTGTTACTGTTATCTAAGATTTCAAAGTAATTGCAAAACGAGGCTCCAAAAATTCTTTATAACTATTGCTTCCATCTGCCTGCAGTTTCAGGATGAAGCTGCCAAACCGGTGTGCTCCCTTTGTAAACTGTCTGTGTTTACTTCACGGCATTGCACAAGAGAGAGGTTTTAAAATTTCATAACCTACAGGGTAATTTTAATTAATGTTGCTGTAAATTAGGGTAGTCATGCAGTATCATTAATGAGATTATAATTATTATTCCTTTATTTATTTGCCACTGACATCTGACAGCTTATACTTCTCACCAAAAGCACATGGCAAGCAATTACATCCTGTCCCAAAAGGCAGGAGCTTTTGTCAAAGGTAGAGCTTCTACCAGTTTTACTCACCTTGCACAGCATATTTATTCAAAAGGAGTCACACTATTACACAATGGTGCCTCATGGCAAGGATGCAGGTGATGTTGTAAACCTGTGGCAGCTGAGAAGCCTGCTTGGCAAATGAAAAATTGGAGACTCCTGACTTGTGCTTTTCCGACTGATGTTGTTCATCTGCTTGGAGAGTGAACAGTTTCCCTCTCCCTCCAAATGAGCGGCTCTCTATGCATTTCCCTCATCTTTCTCTAATGCCCACAATTCTCTGATGGCTGTGCAAGCAGCCTGGGAGCCCAGTGTGGCAGTGGGCATTGCCCATATCACCTCTGCTGGGGGGCAAGGACTGGCGCACAGCAGCCAGATTGCATGAGTGGTAGGGCAAGTCTCTCTGCCTGGTTGCAGTATGCAATGTTGTCACCCAGAGGGGTATTTACACTAAAGCAAATAATACTGTGAAGAAGTTATCAATGAGGAAGTTGTGGAAAGGTGACCATCTACTGATGGCAGTGTGTGGCAACATGTGGGGTCTGGGAAGCAGCATCGGTACATGCCAGGCTGGAGAGCCCAGATAGGGTATATGGGACAACCTGCCCTCTCCAGAGGGGGGACTTGGGCCTGAGAGTTGTATCTGCTATGGGGCTGTGCATGAGTAGAAAGCATGCAGAATGCTGAGTACATCTGTGGTATCAGAGCCTGGGGGGAATTAGTCCTAGAAGAGTACTTAGAATGTGTGTTTACTAACATTTTGCAAGAATCCTATGGCGTGGTTTGTCTGTTGCATTGCAGAAATTGATCTTGAAAGTATTGTTCACTGATTGCTTCTTAATTACATGCTATTCATAGAGGCAGAAATCCAGTTTTGATGTCGATTGAAAATAGAGCATGTAAGCTGAATATTTTTTCCCTGAGATTCATGACATCTTTATGAATAATCTGCCATTTCTGTGATCCTTTTCTTTCTCTTCTTCACAAAGTCCTGCTTGTTTTATTGAAATCATGCTATAAATCTCTTTTATTATCTTTCCCTAATGGCAATAGGCAGTAGAGAAATATCATCATCCCATTACAGGATGGGAATGATCACCTCATAAACAGAGACAGAAACAACACAGAGGTGTTTAACTCATTCTTTGCCTCTGCCTTCAACACAGATGATGGACTAAGAAGGTCTTAGTGTCCTGAGATGGAGGACCATGACTGAGAATTATTTCAGTTGATCCTGAAATTGGATCTGCTGCTCCAGCTGGATCCCCACAAATCTATAACACCTGTTGGGATTCATCCCAGAATCCTCAAAAATCTAGCTGATGTCATCCCAAGGCCTCTCTCCATTTCTGAGTGGTCTTGGGAATCTGGAATGGTTCCAGCTGACTGGAAACTGGTGAACATTGTTAGGATTTTCAAGGGCAAGAAGAGGGAACCTGGAAACTACAGATCTGTCAGTCTCACCTCAGTGCCTGTTAAAGTTGTGAAGAAGATTATTCTGGAAAGTATTGAAAAACACTTGAAAGACAGCAGAGTCGTTGGTCACAGCCAGCACAGCTTCATGAGAGGAAAGTCCTGCATATCAAACCTGATTGTCTTTAAAAACAAGGTAACCTACCTAGCTGATCAAGGGAAGCCAGTTGATGTAATCTTTCTGGAGAAAGAGGAAGCGGAGTCCATGTGTTCCTTTATTGTGTAGTCTGGCCAGCAGAGCCAGTCCCCCAGGAGGGACCTCCAGATCACTGACCACTCTGTAGCTCTGAGCTAGAGCGAGAGATGGTGTAGCCAGTCTAAAGTTCCAGAAGGCATGGTGTGGATGAGCTCCCAGGCTGTCCTTTAGACTGGCAGCTACTCCATGTGGCTTTGTGAGCCTGCAGGAGACTTCCATGAGTTCCATGCAACCATCTGAGTTCCTTGGCTAGCCCTCCCCCACCACACACAGAGTTCGTTCCATCCCAATAATTAAATAATTTAGTGAGATTCAAATCCAGTATCTCACAGCAGATGACACAAACCTCAGAGGAACTGCTGACTCTCAAAGGCAGGAGGCCCTGCAGAGACGTCTCAACAAATCAGAGGACCAAATGAAGTTCAACGAGGGCAAGTACCAGATACCGCACCTGGGATAGGGCACCCCAAATGTTCATACAAACTGGGGAATAAGATGCTGGAAAACAGTGACACAGAAAAGGACCTGGGTGTCCTGGTCAATGGCAAGTTGGATATGAGTTGGATATGAGCAGTGCCCTGGCAGCCAGGAGGGCCAACTATGTCCTGGGAGGTATCAGGCAAAGCATCACCAGTCAGTTGAGGAGGGGATTGTTCCTCTCTGCTCTGCACTGGGGTGGCCTCACCTTGAATATTGTGTGCAGGTTTGGGCACCACAGTATAAGGAAAACATTAAGTTCTTAGAGAGCATCCAAAAGGGGGCAACGAAGATGGTAAAGGGTCTGGATGGGAAGCCATATGAGGATCAGCAGAGGACACTTGGTCTGTTCAGCCTGGAGAAGAGGAGACTGAGGGAAGACCTCATCGTAATGTACAGCTCCCTCATAAGTGGAAGAGGAGGGGTGACCAGTGACAGAATCACTTCTCAGTAGTGACCAGTGACAGAATCCAAGGGAATGGTCTGCAGTTGTGTCAGAGGAGGTTTAGGTTGTATATTAGAAAAAGGTTCTTCACCCAGAGGGTCGTTGTGTGCTGGAACAGCCTCCCCAGGGAAGTAGTCACAGCACCAAGCCTGACTGAGTTCAAGAAGCATTTGGATGATACTCTCAGGCACATGGTTTGATGCTTGGGGATGGTCCTGTGCAGTGTTAAGAGCTGGACTTGACGATCCTTTTGGGTCCCTCCAAACTCAGGATATTCCGTGCCTCTGTGCATTTCAAACAGTATGAGTCAAAGATGCCATCAAAAGCGCTTTCTGTGCAACTTGATAAAACTAGTCTGCCATTAATTTTGCCAAGTAGTTTTTCAAAAAAGAACATCCACACTTGTTCCAAATAAACATCTAACATCTAAAAATAAATTATTTCTGATTTCAGTATGTGAAAGATTCCATTAAGTGCCTTTCCAATTGTATTCCTAGGCTAACATTATTACTGAGGCAATCTTTTTCACTTAGCATACAGTCCAAAGATATTGTCATATTGTATGGACTAGATTTCTCAGATCCCCCAGACCTTGACAGAAATATTTTCTTTCTAAAACAAGACTATAGATTAGTCAGTGAGGCTTATGTCTGTGATGAATTTCTGCTGCCAGACCATGTCTGTTTCAGGAAGTCATGCATAACTTTGAAATGTTGACTTATTTTTTATTTGTCCATTTCTACAATGAATCATATGTAATCATACAATACTGCTATGGTAGTTTAGAAAAACCAGTGAAATATAGACATCTAGCACGTAATCCTTGTGTTCTTCCTGGGACAATTTATCTCGATTTCTGAGAGCAGTCTGCATTAGCAAAAGATTGTTTTTGTTAATGAGATCTACATCTGATAATGTTACATGACACTTTATCACCAATGATGTATTAACTTGAGACTATAACCTGAACATAATGAACACTACATAAACTCTAGAAAGGAGTTTACTTTTCCATGCAAGATTGAGTGGTTTGTGAAATTAATTTCTTTGCAATGGCTAGGTCTACCTCATATTTAACCTTTCCCTCATGTTTGCCTTCATTGACTTCTTGCTGTGTTTTAATACTAAGTGAAGCCATCTAATCCCCTCAAGTATTTTCATTAGATTATCCTTCCAAGTGGCACTATGGACAATCATACCTCCTAGTAAGGCAGGTACTCATTGTTAGCACAATGTCTGCTGTCACTGGAACATAAATTATTCTACATAGCTCATGAATTGAGGCAGGTTCAAGATTTTAAATGGATTGTATTTTTTTAACTTAACTCATGTTAAGAAATTTTCTCATTACCTAAAATCTAAGATAATTAATTTCAATAAACTGACTGATTGAATAAGCTCAGAGTCAAATTTAATTTCTCTCTGTTTCTTTGCTTGTTTGAGTGTCTGATATTTTTTTTTATGTTATGTTTTCTTTTTCAAGGTGTTTTATACATTTTCTGTGTGTTCTTACCTGGGAAAACAATCTAATTTGTAAGGCATATCTAGCATTTTTTTCCAGTTGTTTACTCTTCCTCTCCCTTCTTTTATAGGAAGCTTTGAACCTTTTCAGAATAAAAGAGTTTAGTGTTGAAAAGTCTCTAGATGTCTAGTGATGATACAGCTGTTTCATGATCTTAGACAAAGTTTACTCCTGCTCAATTACCATATTGTAGACATCTCACACTAAGCAAGTTACGGCTTATGACTAGAAATAATATGGTTCTTCGTATCCAGATGTACTAAAGAAAAGGAAGTAATTCATTACAAAAAAAAATCCTGGTACTCCAGCTTCACCCCAAGGGTCTACTCCTTCTTAGGCCATCTAAGAAAAATAGGTTTCCTAATAATAGTGACATAAGACATGCCTGCTCCTTGCTATTTCTAGAGGTTTTAAATGTTATTTTAGCCACTTTGAATATACTGGCCTTCCTTTTTCTCTTTTGAATTCAGTAGGTCATTGTGGCTTGCTAGAAAATCACATTGCAATACAATGTCACAACATTATCTTTCCTGTTTTTTTTTTTTTTTCTGGTTTTGTTTTGTTTAATTTTGTGAATTTTTGAAGTGTTCTTAAATGCTGAGTTACAGAAAAGTTGTGTCCTTGCTTATGAAAGTATAGCATTGATATTACTTATTATTTAAAAAATGGAAACCTCATTGTAGAGGGCTGTTGTAAATCAGTGCAGACATCATGCAGGTCACAGCACAAAAAGGCTGCTGCAAGGTATGCACCATTGTGGGTTTTTTTTAAATATATGAGAAAAGAAACAATGGCAGAGAGAGTGAAGTATGTTTTAACATGGGTGACAGATCATGAAGTTTTGCATTGGCTTTTCCATAGCATGTTATTCCTTTTAGAAGTTGTGGTCCAGCCTGGAGGATTGATGTGTGATTATACTTACACACCATGAGAAATGGTTTCAAGCTTTCAGCCTAATTCCCTTTTTGTTTGTCATTTTGCAGCTCTAATGTTTCAGGAGGCTGTGTGTTTCCTTTAACAGTTACACTCAGAATAAATTACATAGGTGGAAGAGAGACACACTGTCAGTGCTCCGTGAAGAGTAATTTGCTTGGTATGGGTTCACAATGCATTATTTTACAATGTTATAATTAATCAAGTGCCTTTTGGCAAGTTAGTGTCAGCTGCAGAGCAAAAGACTTCTGTCACATCATGTCTTGCTAGTCCTCATTAGCTGTATAATTCAAATTGCAAGGGCAGACTGACATTACTTAAACAGCATAGGTTCCACCCTTGTGTGCACCTGCTCAGCAGAGAAGACCTATTCACTTCCAGAAATAGGTACTTCACAGTATTAGGAAAGGACTCATAGTCTGATCTCTTAACACTTAGCTTTTAGTTTTGAAAGGCATGGTTGCTCATAAATTGCAAATTTTACTTTTCTTGTTTTGGACTATCCAAGTGCTTATCAGTGCAGAACAGTAAATTACTGACAGAAGCAGTTATAAGAAATTTACCTCTTTTTTACAAGAAAAATGGTTTCATGGATCACCCACAATTTAAATGACTGCACAGTGTACAGTAATATTTTCTGAAGTCTGTCTTCAGTTCAGTATGCAACAGATTACATCTGGCCTAGGGGACATTCCTCCACCGCAAACTGAAGAGGGGTATTGTCAGCAGACACATAGTGATGAACATCACTCAACACCCGATCATTAATTCCCTTTAAATGAATTGCAAGGGCAAACAGATTCTGTATCTGTGGTAGCCAACACATCTGAAAGAGTTGCACAGGATGAAAAAGAAAAAAAGCAGCTGTATTAGAAAATGACTGATAATGTGTCCTTATTTTCCTGGGCAGACAGAAGCAGCAATCAAGCTTCAACTTTGACAGTCACATATTGATCTTTGTTCTCTCCTTGATTTTGGATCATTTCATTTTCTCATATAAATAAAGCATCTTGAGGTGATCTAATAGCTTTTTATGAGAAGAAGTCTTCAAGATTCTGAAAAAGTGGTCTTCTGAAGAATATTGGATTGGATCTCAAGAACAGAGATGTATGAAATCATAAGATATTTTAAAAAGCCTTTATCAGTAATTTTGTCTGGTTGCCAGTTAATCACTAGAAAATATCTAATTCTTTCCAAGTGCACTCTAAAAGGACAAAGGAAAAAAA
The DNA here is from genome assembly GCA_035047845.1 of Dendrocincla fuliginosa. Lineage (NCBI taxonomy): Eukaryota > Metazoa > Chordata > Aves > Passeriformes > Dendrocolaptidae > Dendrocincla > Dendrocincla fuliginosa. Next base: position 82,036,347 of record JAWWMO010000083.1, on the reverse strand, counting down.
AAAACAAACAACCAAGTGTGCTATGTGAAGAGGAAGATGAGAGAATTAAATCACAGTGAGGTATATCACAATGAGGTATGTCTATTATTTTTGTTTTCTAATTCTCCTACATTCATACACGACAGGTTTTTCATGTTAATGAGCATATTTCCTGTTGGATCATATACACAGATTCATTGGCAGAATTTTTTCAGTGCAATACATGGGTCACCTGCAACAAGTATGAAGACTGGCACTCAGACCTGTATAGTAGGACCAGGGAATAACCAGGACAGAAGGTGTCCATTACTTCACTTAAGGAAAGATGGGCTGTAGCTGAGAATTGCCTTTCCACATCAACTTCCAACTCACCCTGTGTGGGTGAATGTGTGTGAGAGACCCTGGGAACTTCTGTCACTGTCTTTGGGGGTCTGATGTTGCAGCTCAATGACATCAGGTCAGCTATTCTGGCAGCATTGAAGATGACTTGGCATATTTTAATGGGATTTTCAGATAAGTATTTCAGTCTACAATTCAACTCAACCGTTCCAACAAGAAGAACATCAGAAAGGCTTACACAAAAACCAAAAACAAAATCGAAAAAAAAGAAACCCTCCCCCCAAAAAATACTGAACATTACAATGCATTTCATAAACACTGTACAAAGCCATTTTCTCAAGTACCACTTTTTGGAAATAAAAATAACCCAGGTCTATTCTGAAAATCTAAACACCAGAGGTCAACTAAAAGGAACTCAGATTTGATTCCTTTATTATATGCTTTTGTCTAGGTCATGGTGTTCAGTGTCTGCAGTGGCAAACCTGCAGTTTTATGAACTCTCAATTCTAAGGGTTGGTGAAGAGGTAAAGCAAGAATTGAGTGAAAGAAAGAACAGGCTTGAGGGAGGAAACAGCCTTAATAGTCCTAAAATGCCACAATCATCTACCCAAGAGAGAGATCTTCAGAGATCGCAACCTTGTTATATTTATTTTCTGCAAGTTTATATGTTGCAAATTGAGGTAGAACAGAAGTAAGTACTAGGGCAAGGCAGGTTAGACAAAAAAGGGCATAGGCCGTCACTGACTGAAAATATCTGGAACATTTTCAACCACTTTTCCTCTTTTTCTGTTTCTGAGAATGTATTTGAATTTATATGTTCAATTTACAGTCTGGAGAGAATAGGCTCACACATTAATGGGCACTTTTCCTCTTGTCTCTCTTGCAATATTACGTACTTTTCAGGGAGGTTTTTTTTGCATCAACAGCAAAGGTGTGATTCTTTTACACGGTAGTGAATCCAGAAAAGGTTCTGTGATGTAATGTCAGTACAAATTCCAGAGTGTATTTAGAAAATAGATTGTTCACTTTTTTACATCAATAAAAACCTACAGGAGGAAAGAGAAAGGAATTCCAAAGTATCAGGTAAGGAACTGTGTTGGCATTTAAGTTATGAAGTTAACGGGATTTCATATACAGGAGATAAAAATTTAAAAATCTCTACAAACAATTAATGAACTAATGGAAGGAAGGTGCATTGCATATAAACGTATTGCGATGTAACCAATGATGTAAAGTTATCTGTGAGTTGTGGGGGATTATTTTAATCTTTTCTATGTATACAAAATACCACAAATGGCTTGTAGTATCTAGATTTATACAGCAGTTTTTGATTTCTGGTGTCAAAATTGAAAACACTTTTATAACTGATTCTGTGATCAAGCACTATGGAAGTGTTTATACTCTTAAAAATACATGTCTGTTTTTTCTGACTGTGAGGTTTGGGGTTTTTCCCATGCATAAGATAGAGGTAATGAGTATATGCTTATCTCACAGCTGTTGTAGATTAACAGATGTGTACTCAGTTTGGAAAGTGTGATGTATTTAGTATTGAATTCACCTCACAATATGAGGATTTTTTTTTCAGAATGTATCACAGATAGTAAAAGCCCACTTTATGGGACATTAATAGTATATGACACATGATATGATTGCTAAAGCATTTGAAATTCTGTCCTGAATTTCCAGTACGTTGATACCTTAGTGTTTTCATGAATTTGTAGATTTTTATACTTCTAGGTAGTTTCTGACATATAGCATAGCTTGTAACCTCTAATCCTGTGTTAGCTGTCTTAAGGGTCAGATAATAGCTGGAACACTGTGCAAGGAAAACATGGATCAGAGCTAAGGCAACTAGATACCATGTTAGT
>JAWWMO010000083.1:81998658-82034061 GCA_035047845.1 Dendrocincla fuliginosa | reverse complement strand
GTTCATCCTAGCACCGGTCTTTTCTATCTGTTACTTATCAACACGTGTTGTACTCTTTTACACTTTTTATACTTTATTTACTCTTTTATACTCCTTTATATTCAGTACCCCAAAACCCTATAAGTAAAAGAACTCTGCTCTGCTTTACCCACATAAAGTTGTCTTGAAAATTTTTTTCCCCCTTCCTTATGGTAACACATTGATGACTTCTCTGTTATTTCACTGAAGGTATTAGTAAGAAGATTCTGACAATTCCTCCTCAGTAGAAGCAAACCAAACACAAAAGAAATTAGATAATTTGCTACATTCTTGGAAAACTTGGTAGCACTGATTTAGAAGGAAATTAATCTGAAATCTCACATCACAGTACAGTAGAGAACTACTTTTTCACATACTCTTATGAAATAGTCTGCACTATTCCTCACCTACCTATAAACTAACTTTGTATTTGGTCAAGCTGGGCGGTAATGGTAATTTCCTGTATTACAATACTTACTGTTCTCTTTTGACTCAGTTTACCCACAAAGATTTACTAGAAAAAGACCTGCCTGTGTAGAATACTGAAGATCACTTATGGTCCCTTACCCTTCTGCAGAGATTTTAATTTCACTCTTGTCCTTTCGTTGCTGTTTCTTCCATTCCTAGTATATCAGAAAAAATAAATGATTTTTCCTTTCTATATTTTCCTACTTTGTTCTTACTCCATAAATAATGGCCTTGGAAGTGAACTTTTCAGAGGCTAATGTGATGGGAGCTCCTTCTGTGTAGATTGAGTCTAATATTAATATTATGCATAATGGAGCACATGTTGAGAAAAGCTGGAAGTTTTAGCAGAGATTAGGTCAACTTGGAAACTGAGAAGGGTCAACCAATTACACAGGAACATTTTTTTTCAGTACTCTGGCTTTGTGCTGAATACTGCTTATGTCCCGAAACCATAGATCTTACATTTATGCAAGATCCTTTGGAAAGTTGAAAACCCTCTAGTCATTTAGTACTACTACAGTATTCACACTGAGAGAATCCCCTGAAAACATACTCACTGCATGCTCTAGTAGGCTATACTCACCTTCAAAAGGAGGTGAGTTTAAAAGAACACAGCAGAAAAGCATGTATTTAGATGAATGTCTAAACATATCTTGATGTTGCAGAAACAGCTTTCTTGTATTTAGATGACAAAGGAATTAAACATGTTATCCTTAAAGGTGTCATGTTTTTAAAGTCTTTGTGACTGTAAATTTGCAGGGAGAGAGGATATATTTGGTTAAATTGTCCAGAAAGGTAGAAAAATGCATATGTGCCTATACCAGTGCTACACACAAACTCTAATTTCATATTTATATGATTAAATAATTCCTGTGCTTCCTACCTACATTTTATATGGCATGTTCAGTCTTAAATAATCTTCAGCTTTTTTTTTTTTTTTTTTTTGTACAACTATAGTGGATAAAACAACTTCACAGTAAATATGAGACAACTGTTTTTGAGACATCTGTTATAGCTACAGATATAAGGAGGACAGTATAGGGCTAAAGCAAAAGAAGATGAAAAAATCCTCTTAGATTTACATACAATTGTATTAGAACTCAACTCAGACAATGAATATCCAACCTGTCACTGTTGGTCAAGGTAATTTTCCTCACAGATTAAATATATATTATTAGTAGAGATATTTTAAAAACCAAGTGTCTGGCTTGTTAAAATAGTAAAATTGAAGAGAAAATTCCAGCAATACAAGAAGTCAAAGGTAAAATAGTTTAAAGAGTTGTAAATATTTGATATTCCAAGCACATATTAGAAAAAGAGGGCAGAAAGAATTCAACACAGAGAACAAAACACTCGGTATGTTAGCAATCTAACTTCTACTTACATCTGATATAAATATTTTTTTTTTTTAATAAAGACAAGAGTTAAAATAAAGCAAAATAAATTTTTATGTATCCTCTGTTGCCATTATCTGCAAATCAGTATCTTGGCACTGCAAAATAATGAAACCTCCGAATTCTGTTAGTTCCACCATGACCAGAAAGCAGTCCTTGCTCACATCAGTGGTTGCCAGTCCATTAAATGTTTTCATGCAGAGCTCCTGCATCTAGCCAGCCTGAGGCTAAACTCTGCATAAAGGTGAAATTTTCTCCATCAGATTGTCTAACTCTGCAGCTGTAAAATCTGTCTTTTGTGAGACTTTAAAGCTTTGAAAAACATTCCTACATGTTCAAGACAGATATTTGTGTTTTCATATAAATTTGATTTATCTTAAAAAACAGCTTTCAGGATCTATACCAGAACAAAGAAAAGATGACTGTTTTGAGATCTCCTGATTGTTTCTGCCAGCTTTATTGCATTTATGGACCTGGATGTTGCTGCATCTGAAGGAGTGATAGTAGACTGGAAACAATATTTTACTGATCTCTGATCCTGGTTTGCTATAGGGCCGGAAGAGATGGAAAGCTGTCAGTTTCAAGACTGAAACCAGAAGTGATACTGCTTTCTTGTAAGTGTCATTACAAAGCTAGAAGGATAAATGCAGATATTCAAATGATCTTATGAGCATCACATAAGCTTTGAATGTTAATATAGATGGGGAGACAGAGACTCAGGGTTGGTAGAACAAACTCCATCGGGTTTACTTCAAAATGGACATTCTCAGTTATGTAGGGAAATCATTTCAGTGATGGAAAGAAAGGAACTCTTCTAGAAAGTGTCATATAATATGTACAATACTTTATGTACAATAAAAATCCCCATCTGATCTGCTGCAGCATTTTATCATCATAAAATGAAGTTATACGTATTGCGGTGGAAACTACAGGAAAGTTCAATATCTACAAGAAAGTTTATGAAACCTTCTCCAGCACAATAATGTAATGCATCTTTTACTACAGAAGAAGAATAACTAAAAATGTAATTGCTTTGCTAAATCCTTTTCTAATAGTTTACCCCATTTTTGGTATTCCTGACTTTCTGTTCAATAGCAAGATACCATTTCACAATTACAGAACAAATGCAAAGATGGTTTGTTTGTTTGTTTGCTTGTTTTCAGGTAAGTACAAAGAAAACTGTTTTACTTTTCTAACAGTTTCTCAAACTAACTTGCTTTTTTTCCCAGTAACTGCAAGCAGTCAAACCCAAACCCAAATATAATCTGTGCAGACTTAATACTACCAACCTAAAATACAATGTTTCTTCAGTGACCTGTGAGATATTGGCACAGTGACTGTTGCAACACTATTTCATATTGACTATATGGAAGTGAATAATTTACAAGAATACAGTATTTGAGTGAATAATTAAAGAATACAGCATTCCTCAGAGTGAGCTTCTTGCACTTATGTAGCATGTCCATATCCTTGTCGTTCAGATGTACTTTTCATCTGAATACATTTTAATATATTCATACACAATTGAGCACCTTCACTTTGAATTAGTTATTGAAAGTTGACCTGCAGATATTCCTGAAATCTTTAAGAGACCAGGCTAAAAGCTATGATGTGTTTATTACAGAGTCATAGGAGCATTTACCTGCTAACTAATCAATACTTTGTCTCATATTTTCCCATTAATCCAGCTCTGCAAAGCACAGGTTTCCAATTAAATGTAGAATAACACTTTCTCACTTAATACTGCTCTGTTTGTTTATTATGAATTTCATGTGCTATGTTTTCATGAAGCATCTAAAGGATCAAATTCAAGGAATTTCTTAGATTCATAGACCTACCCTGTCCTTTCCTGAGTCAGTCCAACCCCAGCAGGTGTTTGATGTGTGTATATTTCATGAAATATATTGCTAGATTAAAAATAAAGCCATTGACTTAAGATAGGAACATCTGTTTTCATGTTTCTCAGGATGGAGCTAAAATTATTTTCTCTCAGAAGAACTTTTTTTTTACATCAAATCTAATACAAATCTAGACCTCTATTCCATGCACAAAATAAGCTAAAATGTCGGGGTAAGCCAGGATGGCAGTGTAAATTGGACATTACTTAGTAGCTGGAAACTTGGAAGTAAGTATCAGAAAAAGTATGTGATAGAAACCATCAGTGTTCAGAAAATTAGTTGTTCTTTATTCTCACTACCAATCTTCATTATTCTAGTTTGAATAGTCTTGGTAAAAGATGGGGCTATTTAATAAGAAGTTCTCTGCTTCAACACTATTTTTTTGCCTGAAGAAAACCCTGTGATAATATTAAGGCAGCATTCACTATGAGTGCAAAATCACTCATCCCACTTCTCTTTGCCATTAAAACAGAATAGATGTGCAGCCACCTATGGAGGAAAGGAATACTTCTTTTTCATAGACAGAAAGCTCTTTTTACAGATTGATTTTCACTCCATAAGAGAGGTGAAGATACTACAGTTCAAGCAAAGTGCTCTAGGAAGAGCCACTGCTTCTGATTTTTTTACTGTATGTTTCTATAGTGCTAACAGAAAGTTGTCTTGACTTATATGTCAGATTTCTAAGTCCTTCCTTTGAGTAGTAAGACACAACAAACATATTCTTTACAGAAATAAAAAAATATTTACACTACTCAAATCTTAAAAAAGTTCCAGCACTAAACATATATATTTTAATAATGTTAGCCTTTGACTCCACTAGCCTCCAATTTGCATTTCCTTCCTAAGTTTCACTTGGTGTTTTACAAACTTCCTTCATGTTTATACATTTTGACTGAGAGTGTCTGATTTGGACACCATAAATCCTTTCTGCAATTTCCTTGTGAGTCAGTAGGCTTATTTTCTTCCAGGTGATCTTTTTCTTGAAGTACAAACAAAATGGACTAGTTCCTTAATGAAATAAATATTGATAGCAAAAATAAAAAAAAAAAAAAAAGTAATAATTTGTTTACTAGCTGAAGACTTACACTTTCTCAAGGCTTGTCTAAATAAGAAATTAGGCTCAATTACTTCAAAAAGGACAAGTCACAGTTATACTGCTTTCTAAAAAACTTCTCTCAAAGTGAGCCAGAGGTAGAGAATGTACCTTTCATAAAGACAATTGTCCCAAACACTTCAGCAATCTGTGTCGTCATCCTCCCCCCTCCCCCTTCCCTTTTTACCATTCAAAACTGTAGTATCTTTTGGCAATATCTTGCACTTGAGCCAAATCTCTGAAAGGGAAGGTCAGTATCTTCAAGCACAGCAAAGAAGCACATTGCAGGGTCCCTCCTTAGCACACCAGCTGGATGTCTATTTGCTTGAGTTTGGTGGTAAGTTTTTGGAAAGCACAGAGGAAGACAGATCTTCCATCCAGTTTAAGTTCAGTGTAAAACATTCTTAGTTATTTACTTATGAAATAGCTATTAATGGCCATATTAATAGGCTCCTGTCTCATTTTCTAAAACTTTTGGAAGGGCCATCAAGCCTTATATTACATTAATCCCAGTAATATAACTACACAAATTAAAAAGAAACAATAGTTAATTTGCAGAAATGGCAACCTTTTGCCCTGCATCCCACATTAACCTACTGTTTTGTTTCCCACAGTTTTAGGATTCTGCTTTATTTAATTTACTCTTATGTTAAATAAATCATATATTTTCTTATATTTATTCAGAAATACTGAGTACATCTGTTTTGAACCAGACTTGAATGTTTTTTACATCCTCTGAAAATACTATAATCTATCTTTTATATGTGAAGATTCAACACCCTGAGAGGTGAAAATAATTGTGGGATTTAGTGTATACTGTTTCACTAAAGGAAAATATATTTTCTGTTACCTCCTATCTCAAATACATGATGGGAAAAAAAATGTGTTGCCTATCTGAAGAACAAAGTGTGGAGTATAATCAGTTTAACTCCTTCACTATAGTTTTTTATCATTTTTTTGAATTCTAATAAATGTTTGCAGCTTTTTTGTTAATTTATACTGACAAAAAATAGGCAAATAATGGATAAGTGTCTATAATCACTGAATTTACAGCTATTGAAAACTAGTATACACTGTATATGGTTTAGGACATTATTTGATATTTACAAAGTCCCAGTTTTCTATGAATGTAGAAATTCAGTAATTACTGCTTTCACTATTTCTTATTCCTATGCAATTCACTTTAATTTAAAGGAATCTGAGGTTCTTGGTTGCATTTAGAAAGTGATAGATGCTTACCAGCTATTCTTTTGGGATAATGGTATTGTTTGTATTATTAAAAATTAGTATGAATCTATCATTTTCTGCTTCAAACCTTTTCAAGAATGCCTGATTAAAATGATAGTATCTTCTCATCGATTACCTCATCCCACTTACACTATATTATACTATATTTCTACCTCTTCTTACTTATTTCTGACAATCACTAGTGAGACGTGTTATTTCATTCTCAAACTATGATGGTCTTTCAAATACTTAGGGGAATGTACGCTTCATTCATAGAGTCTACTGCTGTCTTCCCAGCCTTGTCCATGAGAACTAGTAGGGCTTGTCAGCTCTTGGGTCTACAGCCATACGTCTTATCCTCACAGAAGGATAAGGTTTGGGCTCACACTCCAAAGCTAGGCCTGCACACTATACTTGAAATGGCAAATACATCTCCAAGGCCCATTCTGGAATGTGCTTCATACTTTCTTTTTCAATTTATGAATAGTTGTCAGGTTTTTTCAGTTTTCCTTCTTAATAGGGAAATTCAGTTGTAGTTTTTTTAAAATGAGATATACGTTGCTTCTGAGAAAGCTGTTGAAAAGCTATGAATCATTTTCTTTTGGAGCAGCACTTGTTAGAAAGGCAAGCATTTTCACACCATTCCAGGAAGAAAAAACATGAATTCTAACTTTGAAACTTATACATGAAGGGCAATAGATGTTCACACAATTAATGAGCCATGGTTTATTGTTGTCTTTGATATAAGAAGGCTTATAAAGCTGTCAAAAATGATTCAAAGAGTATTTTTTGCAACAAGACCATGACCTAAGTCACACATCATATGTTAGGTTTACTAGGCATTCTACACCTCAGTTATCAAAGGAACTAAATATAAATCTAAAATAAAGAGTTCTTGCTGTATAGGAAAGCTAACTTGACTACAAAATAAATTCATGAAAGGGTAAATATAAAAAAAAAATTGAAATATAATTTTATAATGGAGAAATGAAATACTGTCAAGGCATCTATATCTTCATGAATGTGTTTACTGCCATTTTATAGTTAGATATGTAAAAAAAGTGTGTGACAATAAACTAATAATTAAATCATGCTGAAGTTCTAGGTAATCGGGTAAGAAACTAACTGAAATAATACAAATCAAAATTAGAAGAATTTTCTAATATGGGCTACTTGAAAATTTGAGTAGGTAAATGAGGGCAGAAGACAGGTTGTTATGTCATCCCTAGTCTCTGTCCTGGCAGTGAGCTCTTATGTCACCTTGAGCAGTTCTTTGAGTCTGAAATTACAAAAAGCCATCAATAAAACCACCTTTCCAAACAGTCATGATTCAAGTCAGATGAATATTCAGGCAAGTTGTCCAAAGGGTCTACTCCTCCTTCATTAGATTCTGAACATGAACTAAGAAATAAGATAGGCATCAGCATACTGCAGTAATACGGAGATCAGTTATGTTTCTTGGAACATTATTTGATCTAATATTCGGGGACATATAAGAAAACATATTTACATTGCTACAGGCATATTTATATATCTGTAAAAATATGAGACAGCAATTATCAGTTAAAAAGAAATATAGTCCCTTTTTATGCCCCAAATGGAGCAATTTGCTTATGTTTTTGTCTCAAAGAATAGCCTTTGAAGACTATTTTAAAAATTAATTGAGTTATCATTAAATTTATCTATCTAAAATAGTGTCAGCTCTTGATTTCAATTAGATGACTGATCCTAAAAAAAGATACAGCTTCTAGATATCAGAAAGCAATATAAAAGAAGCATTAGAAAGCAGTTATTGCAATCTGTAACTATTACATGCTGTGGATATTTTAAAATCAGAATAAATAAAGATTTGCATTACTTTTCCACGAAACTTCAGAGCAGCTCAGAAAGAGTATTTTTAAAAATAACTAAAAATTGATTATTATCAATATATGAAAGTCTCAAATATATGTATAGGTTGGAAAAGGAAAAAAAAAAAAAGTTTCTGATCCATGTTTCTAATGTCCCTGTCTGTATGAATATGTGGGGTTTTTTGTGGAGAATGTAGATGTGAAAAATAAATATATACTTGATGTTTCCATCATGCTACACAGAAGAAACAGCTAAATTGTAATTTTTCTTCATATTTACCAGATAAATTTATATTTCTGTACTTGGGACAACTCACAGAAGACATAAAAAACTCAGTGACTTGATGAGTTTTTATGCAAAGAAGTCTTATAATGAAAATCTAAATTTTGAGAAGGATATATATATACAAAATACATATATAATTTTATCTTTCTCATGCAATTAATTTCATCTCCATGAGACTCATACCTCTTCCAAAAATGTACCATACACACAAGACATGTATTTTATTATCTATTTTGAGTCAGTTTTAGCCTTATTGTTTTTGCACTGCATCATTGTTTTTAAAATGAATATTAAAAAGGATTTCTAAAAGGTGGAAAAAGCTTAGCACAGGAATTTGATCAGAAACTCTTCTAACACTGACTGTTCTCACAGGCAGACATCAAGTCATGTTTCCAAGAGGTGTGATTTCTTACCTATAGAAATCAATGCAAATTTTGCCATGAGCTTCTTTGAGGGCTGGTGAATGGTTACTTTTGACCTGAGTCAGGTTTAGTAATCCTGGAAATGGCAAGGTTGATTTCAAAGAAAGTCTAGGTGCATCACTTTATTCTGTTGCGTATTGATTGAACAGTCACATCTAGATGGTATTGGACAATGGGTCAGTGTCCTGATGGACGTCAGTGACGTGTTGTTCCTCAGGGGTCTGTATCTGAGTGTATTCTCAGCAGGTTTGCAGACAGCACAAAGCTGAGCGGTGCAGTTGACAATCCTAAAAGACAGGATGATGAGACCTGGACAAGCCCAAGAAGAGGGCCCATGGGAACCTCATGAGATTCAGCAACGGCAAGTGAAAAGTTGCAGCTCTGGCTATCAATACAGACCAGGGGATGAAGGGATTGAAAGCAAACTTGCAGGGAAGACTGGGAGGTGTTGGTGAATAACAGGCTGGACATGTCACAACAACATGCACTCGCAGCTCAGAAAGTCAACCACATTCTGGGCTGCATCAAAAGAATTATGGCCAGCAGGTTGGGGAGGTGATTCTGCTCCTCTGTTCTGCTCTTGCGAGACACCACCTAGAGTGCTGTGTCCAGCTCTGGGGTCTCCAGAATGGGAAGAGCATCAAACTGTTAGAACGAGTCCAGAGGAGGGCCACTAAGATGATTAGAGGCAGGGAGCACCTCTCTTATGAGGGAAGGCTGGGACAATTGGGATTGTTCAGCTTGGGGAAAAAAAGGCTCTGGGCTGATCTTACTGAGAATCTTCAGTACTTAAAGGGAGCCTATAGGAAAGATGGAGACAACTTTTTAGCTGGTCCTATTGTGATAGACAAGAGGGAGTGGCTTTAAACTAAATGGGGCTTGAATTAGATTAGCTATAAGAAAGGACATTTTTTATGATGGAAAACACTGGATAGGTTGCCCAGAGAGGTTGTGGATGCCCCAGCCCTGGAAACATTCAATGTCAAGTTGGATGGGACTCTGAGAAACCTAATCTATTTGAAGATGACTCTGCTCATTGCCATAGAGTTGGACTGAATGACCATTAAAAGCTCCCTTTCAACTCAAACTATTCTTTGATTCTGTGATTCTGTATAAGAGGTGTATCTTCTGAATCAAAAGTAAATATTTCCAGTGGTATAGCTTTCATCTAATTATTATTTGTTTACATTACTGTTTCTGCTGAGCATCATTTGTTTCTGTCTGTAGCTATACCTTTAAGACAATGGAAAAAATGGAAAATCAAATTAATACATTTCTCAGGTTTATGCCCCTAGTTTAAGGGTGGGTACACAGAAATGGGTATCATAGATCAGGGCAGAATCTCAGAAATCCAGTTTATACTGGCAGTCACTGCTGATACTGATTTTTGTAATGGAGGAAACTCAAGTTCAAACACTGGGAGTCAGTTCTGATAATTAACAGATGGAGTGTTTAGTATAGAGAAATTTTCAAAGTCTGTTGGAATCTGTGTGCAGATTACTGTTTTTGGAGAGTGGAGCTCGTACTATAAAAACCCTCAAACATTTTGAACTTTTTTTTTTTTCTTTTTTCCTTTGGATTCTCAGAAATCTGGTAGTATACAGTTCAGTTGGATCAAGAATATGCCAAGAACAAAATTCCAAAAACTGTTTTGATATTTCTGTTTCAATCCTTTTGAGAACAACAGATTTTGAAAACATTTGCTTTATATTTTTATGATTCTCTGGAAGTGATTCAGCCAGGTTTCATGGTTTCTCTCACGTATCTTGGTAACTAAGAAAAAAAGGAAATCAATAATATTATGAGGGCCTTGTCTGGCAAAGCAATTAAACTTGTGCTTAAATGTAAATTGTCTCATTGAAATCATTATTTCTTTACAGAGGAATAAATTGCATTCTTAAAAGGAAATATGCATTGCATGCTAGGTAGGAAGTTGCCTAAACAGAGATTTTTGCTTCAGAAGAACTTTAGTGCCCTTCATAAAGTCATATAAAACTGTTCCAAAAAAATGCTTGTTGGTTTTACTTCTATAGTTTCTTGTCTTTCTCCAAACAAAACCAGACATGAAATGATTTCATGAGTATTTACTCTCAACAGAATGAAACAGTCCACCAGAAGACAATGTTCATTATTTAACTGTTTTGGACAAACTCACAAAGCATTGCTGAACACCATTTAAGAGAAAGTGATTAATTTCTATTGCCCCACTTTCCCAGGAAGTTCCAGTTTAAAAAAGTTCTCATCTCAGCAAAAAGAGGGAGGGAAAAGAAAACAGAGAAAGGAAAAGGAAAAGAAAAAAATGTTTCCATCTGTCACTTAGAGTTTTCTTCTACCAGCTGCTGATTTGACTAATGACAGTTGGATAATTATAATTTCACGTGTTTGATAATGTTCTTTGTTTGGACTGCCAGTTGTCTTGATGGAGTACACTCCATGGTGCTATTCAAGAGCATGAGCTCCTTATGTGGAACATTCATGCCTACATTGCAAACGTATTTTGTAGGTTTTTAATTTTCCCTCTGAAAATTCCACTGCTGGAAACCATAAATAAACCAATACTATCAAGCTTTTCTTGAATGCAGGACTGCCTTTTTTGCATATATCAATACAAGTGTTCAAGAAAACATAACTGTTAGGTTGACATCCAAATTATTTTACCAGTGCTTTTTAAAAGAAGAGATAATAAGAACCAGCATACTTCACCATGACTGTAATCCAAACCTCATTGAATAGGTATAATTATGCTTTGATCTCTAAACAAAAATGCTATCTGTACTGATGAGGCACTATTCAGCCAATGAAAATTTGTTTCTGAACACAACATTTTAATATTAAATCATAAATCCACTCTTAGTGATGACTGAATCATTCTTTCAAGCCATTTTATAATGTTTTCACTGTCCCATAAGGAAAAAAATTCCTATAGTTCTAATCTGCTAGGAAGTCAACCTGAAGTTAAATTCTTCACTCACTGTCCCATCAATATTCTTATCAAATAATTAGAGTACCTTAGAAATATAATGTTAACAATGAGCTATCTAATTAGAGTTCCACAGGAAGCATTTTGAGAGACTAACAAAAAACTCTAGCATGCTTTCACTTTTTGTGTACCAACTTACATTAGCTGATTAGAAAAAAAAAAAATAGCTAAAGCATTCCACTGGAAATAAAAAAGCACCTTTGTCATGAAGTTGTTATTCAAAACTAATTCTGTTTTGTAATTCAAAACCAATTTGTTGCTTTTTTGGACTAATACAGCATTAAAAATATTAGAATAAAATGAGGAAAAAATGCATAAAGTAAAAGGTCATTTAAAAGCTGTTTTCTTCAATATCAAAAAAGAAATACAAGATATAGACAAATAACCAAGAGAAGCAGTATTATTCAGCAGCTCTAAAATACAGATGAGTTTATTAAGGGCACATATTTTTAAATGGCTAGAAATTAAGGATCTTAATATAAGTTCAGGTACTGAACAAAGTTAATCAGACTGGTTCTGAACATTGTCTAAAGTTACTTTAAAAATTCTTTAAAAAAGTATTAGGTTTACACTTTAGGAAATGTCTATTATAGATTGTAAATATTCTTACCAATATTAACATTTATACAGAGTGGGTATGCAAGCATATTCAGAGGTTAGTTTTTGCTCATAATTTTTTCCTCTATATAGATTCTCAAGCCACCCTCATCACTGTAGTGTAATTGCTTCCCAGTAGAGCTTTAAGCACTCTGACTAACATCTGTCACAAATAGTTCATGATCCCTCTCATCCTCTCCCTAGGGAGCGTGTGTAGAGCACTGAGTCATTTTGTTAGGGTTCGATTTCAGGGAATTTATTTTTCACACATTGCTATATCATTACTTAGACATGTAGACAGAGTCTGAAAGAGAGTCTTTATCTCATGAAATGATGTGCATTTAGCAGTTTACTACATGAATATGAAATATGGTTTATTAAGTATTCGTATCTATTTTGGGGTAGTTGAACTGTAGCTATTGCAAAAGTCAACTGCTCAGCTTATGTGCTCAACAATATAAGAAATGACTGGAAGTCTATAAGAAGGCTGCATGTCTCTTAGCACCTTTGGCATTTTTACAATGCAGAAGAGTGAATATAATATAATTCCAGTCCTTTGACACTTCATTCACTATAGTTCAAGTTGATTAGCTTTTCTGGCTGGGTTACTGGTTTCCCTCCAACTTTTATGATATTACTAGTGATGCCATCTGTTCCAGGTATTTTTCCTCTTAAAGGTTTCATGACTTTCTCTATCTTCCTTTTGAGAGCATAAGGTAAGATTTTTTTCCTTCATGTCTCTTTATGTCGTAGGAGGTGGTGAAACTTGTCATGTTTGTCTCTATGCATTCTTGTAGAGCTGCTGGTAAAGCTCATCTGCTCTCTGCAGGATGCTATCTTTCCCTCTGTAATTACTCTTTCATCACTGTCTGAGAGGGACATCTGGTGTCAATTATCTGTTTTCTTCTCATCTTGCTACAGCTGTTTCTTTTAAGAGTATTTTAAATCATTTCTATGTTGCATCATATATTTGAATGCTTTGTGATCTTCCATTTTCAAGGTCATGCAGAGCTTGTAGTTGCAAGCAATCATTCTATCTCTCTTTCAACCATTTTTTTTATCATGAGTGTCCTATATGCATTCACACTACTAAACTGATCATGATAAAATACCATCCAGATACCCAAAGGTACAGCTATAATGAGATTTCTTTCACAAAGAAACTCCTTGACCTAGTGAAAACTTGGTGGTAACTTGAGAGGACCAAGGTACATTAGGGGAATAAGGTCTTCATCAAGACAATGTAAGTGATTGGTGCTTCATGTGTTAACTGTCTTTTCTTACAACTCATGAACAGTATAAAAAAATTTCATGGCTAATAGTATGTAGAGAAAACACCTTGTTCATGTTCAGGACAGGGGGCTAATGGTTTATCAGCTGCTGTCAATGTATCTTACTCAGGTCCAGAATTCTCTTACACAAAGTTGTCTGGGAATTCAGACAAAGCTCGTGAGAGAAAATCCCAAAGAGAAAGCATTTTTAAGGTCTCTTCAAAACCAGGGATTTGGATCTTGAATGAAAATATGCTTATCTGCAATGGATCAGAAATTTCCAAAGAGCAGATAATAGATGCTCAGCTGTATTGTTACAGGCTACATGTGTGGTTGCAGTGCAGTTATTACTTCAAAATAGAAAGCAATCCAAGACTCTCCTTTAGACAGATTATTATCTCCCTTTTGTCTTTTCTATCCAAAAGCAGGAAGTTTAGGATTACTAATGTTTCATTTAGGGTTTTTTGGTGTTTTTGGTGGTGGTGGTTTGTTGTTTTTTGAGGGGGTTTGTTTTGTTTTGTCTTTTCTTCTGACTTGCAGAATGCCAAAGATACAGGCTGCTCACATATCCTATATTTGGTTGAAGTGCCACATAATTGCATTTATGAATATGCCAGGGCAAAGAACAATGTTTTATTTATTTATTTTAGGTAAGGACCATTTGCACATTTTGCCATGCCTAGAGGAGAATTATAAATAGCTCAAGATATATGCAGTCTCTTTTCATGAGAAGCAATGCTGCGGTGACCAGTGACAAGCTTGAATAAACATATGTATTTTTCCAAATTATCCCTCTGCTGAGAGAAGTAAAGAAGCTTGTATGTCTCAAAGCTATTGTTTTTTGTTTTGTGGTTTGCAGGGTATTGTTTTAATTGAAGTTTTGTTCTTATTTACATGGTCCTATTTGCACTTTATATCCAGGAAATACAGACTTTCAAGATATGCAGGTTTTGGCTGGGGCAGAGTCATATTTTGGATATGTTCTGGAAACAACATTGGTAACACAGAGATGTTCCTGTTACTGCTTTGCAGTGCTAACATAGACTCAAGGCCTTTTCTGCTTCTTATAACACCCTATCAGAGACTAGGCTGGATGTGGACAAGAAGTTGGGAGGGACTACAAAAGACTCCAGCTGACTGAATGGATGTTCTGTATCATCTCCAGCAAATAAAAGCCAGGGGAAGAGGAAGAAATTCTTTTAGAGTGATGGCATTTGTCCTCATTATGCATGACGGAGCCCCGCTTTCCTGGGGATGACTGAACATTTGCCTGCCCATGGGAAGTGTTGAATGAATGCTTTGGTTTACTTTGCTTGCATGTGCTGCTTTTGCTTTCCACAATAAATTGTCTTTGTCTCAACCCACAAGTTTTCTCACTTTTACTTTTCTGATTCTCTCTCCCATCTCAGTGGTGGGGGAATAAGTGTGTGGCTGTGAGATAGTTGGTTGTCATCTGGAGTTAAACCATAACACAAGAGAAATCCACTAATTCTCAGAAAACTATCTGAGAACCCAGAACCTGGGTCATGAGATGGTTGCCTCTACTATGTAGAAACTGGAAAGACCTGAATTTAACTGAGACTTTTATAAAAATACAATAATCATAATTTTATTCTGTTAATGTAGAAATCAAGAGGATTATTTTGAAAAACTAATTTCTGAAACATTTAAAAGTAATTATCGATTATGGTATGAATGCTGTTATCATGAATCTATAATTAAATCTCTTACAATTGTAGTAAATTCTATTGCATCACTTTATAAGTATTTAATGAGTCAATGATTAAGTGTTGCCAAACCTTCTTACAGCCTTACATTTTTGTATCCATATCCTTTCCACCCATACCCCTTTTGCATGTCAAGTTTCTCTGTAAATAGTGCTAAACTGATTCTAATCCAATTTTCCTATGTACGCTTCATCTGTGAAGCAAGTAATAGAGTGAACTTTGACATCAAACTGTGTTAAAGTCACATATTCACACTAAAACCTACTTTTTGTCAAAACCTTTGATGGTGATTCTTTAAGCTGCTGAAAACACTCATGATAGAGGCTTTATATGTTATGGTTTTGTTTGGTTTGGTCAGTGCACACCCACCTGATCGTTCTTTGTGCCTAGTTGGGTCTTTGAATTACAGACAAAACATAAGCAAAAACTGAATTCATAGAATGGGAGACAGCTTAGACTTCAAGTAATCTGTTGTCCAGGTCAAAGCTGTATCTAATAAAATATTAAGTTATAATGATCTTAACAAACATATTTACCTTCTGTTGTTTAATCCTCTTCTTGAGGTTTGGGATGATCATCTTCATTTTGCAACTTTGGAATTAGGGCACAGATTGAGGTGTAGTGAATTGATCAAGTTTGTCCAACAATTCAGCAACATGGGAACTGAAGCTTGGTCTCTGGAAACCTATATGAATGCTTGTCAAGAGTCAGTTGCCAAAGTCCAAGATTTTAAAAGACCCTTGCAGGTTCATGCCCATAGCAATATCGATGATGGAAAATGTAGCATATAAACCATAGACATGAAAATAAACTCAGAAAAGGAATTTAATTCTTCCAGGAAACACAGGATAAATGAAATTTTCCTACTACATGATGGTGATCTCAGGATGTATTTCTTGTGAGTGTTATGGAAATTAAACAGAGAAATACATTGAAGAGTTAAAAAAAATTCTCTTTCCATTGTTGCAAAACATTTTACACTGTAATAGACAGAGACTCTTTAAAGTAAAATCATCCAAATCCCAGGACTTTTCTTCAGTCTCCTGTTTAGCTCTTGTGCACAGTAACCTCAGGCAACCGGGGTACTCTAAAATTTAATTTCTATTTAAAGATCTGTATTGGAACCTACTATATCACCTCCCAGTTTAACTGCTTTGAAAATAAGAGTATAATATATGTTAGGGCAGGTCTGCAGCAAAACTTAAGCTCTGAAAAGACATTTGAATTCCCTTTTGTAGAGTAAACTCTGGAAACAGGTGAAAAGAAACCTACAAAGACCAATTATTTTTCACCCTTTTGCCAGGAGGTGTCATCACTAGTAGTAATGGGTGGGTCACAGCCAGCAAATCAGTTCAACTCTCTTGGGTTAGCAATATTCATATTCAAACTTAACTAATTTGTTAGATAAACATTTTAGTAGGATTTTTTATATCCCTTGCTGCATAGAGGTGAGGTTGGTGAAGGCAAAACCTCAGAAGTAATCTTTTACCATTTTAAAAGTCTGAAAAATATGTTATTGAACTAGAGCTCATTGGATTCAATAATTCTTTGTTTTGAAATATAACTGGTTTGTTTTGAGACTCTTCTTTCCATTCCAGCCACCATTCACAGCCTGGCCTGCCTGCCAGAGAATGGCAAGTGCACTTGAGCAGTGTGGGAAGAAAAGAAGAAAGGCCTGAGTGTAGGGTGGCTGACAAAATGTCTTATATGCAGAAAGTACAGAAGCATGGGATTTCCTGCAAGTCTGCTCTTTCTTGAAATGTAATTGAGCTGCAGACTGAAACCATGCAGAGCAATCTTTTTGATGAATAGGCCAGTTGTTCTTTTAAAACTAAGTTGTTTCAGAGAAAAACAAAATAGACAGACAAAGTCAGAATGAAGGGCTATGTCTTTTAGCCCATTTGGACACAGTATTTGGGACATATGCTTTGAAAAAGGTATGGATGATTTTACTGTACTGGGAACGAACAGGTGAGAAGAGAATGGGGAAGGGAACATACAGTGAGAAAAAGGGAGCTAAGAGACCCAAATCAAAGTTTACTTATCTAAAACACATAAATAAAGTATTCTAGAACAAGGAAATAAACTGGGCTGTATATCTGTTTGCTTGTGTGTTACCCAGGTGTTGGGACATTGACATTCAACCCTACCCTTGCCTATGCTTAGTTATGGTCTGTGCAGGGGTGGTAGGAGCAGATTCATGTTTGAGGAGAAGAAAAGGGCTAGATAGGAAAATGGGAAGTCCCTGATCTATACATCTTCTTCTGTCACAAGGCCTGTAATTTATAACTCCCATAAAACCTTCCTGAATGCTTCTAGTACATTAGAAGGTCTTTTTGTTTGTTTGTTTGTTTGTTTTTGCTTTTGTATTTTTTTTTTTTAAATTAGGTATGTAAGTTTAGTAATGTAAGTTAATTAATACCTTTTATTCCATCTCATTTTGACCAAATAGAGTCAATAGGATTTCACAGTAGTAAATAGGTTCAAAGGCCTTGAAAAATATATCAGGTCAGCTCATTAATACTGTATTAGTGCTCTGTTAGTTTTACCTGCAGTACTAACGCTCATAACACAGATGTATCTCTCAGACTACCAGCATTTTTGGAATGTGATACAGAGTTAGGCAATTCCATTTGATCAAAACTTAATCTTTCAAACCTGGTTATCATCTTTGAGGAGAATTATTGAACAGATGCTGAGAATAGTTTGCTATACCACACTACAATACTTGTAGCAGGCTTCGTTTCATTTGAGTAAACTTTCAGCATTTTTTTCTATGGAAACCTTATTTAGAGATTTGCCATGTCACAAAATATAGGTGATTTCCACATCTTAAAAGCATGTGAAATATATATATTAGAGTACTAAATGGGGATTTTTCCCCATGTCTAAGTGATTTCCATGTATAATTTTTTTCTTTAGATTACAGTTACATGCAATTCTTCTTAAAAAAAACCCGAAAAACAAACCCTCCAAAAATCATCTTTTTAACATCCTATAATGTAGTGAGATGATACCTCCTTCACAATGTTACACCGCAGTGCTCACCAAGTAGCACAAAGTCTGTATGATGTGAAGTTATGGCTTCATGTCACTCTGAATTAACTCACAGTGGGTGATAGACATCTGCACATGAACAGAAACCTCCCAGAGGAAAATGTTTTCATTAGATCTCAACAGTCTCATAGCCTCCATCGGTGTACAAAGCAAAATTCCTGTTTGATCATGAACTCAGTTCTCTACAAGACAGGGCATATTGCAGCACCATCATATATATATAAAATCATATATAAACCACTATATATATATATATATACTGGTTTAAGTCTGAATTGTTGTCAAGAGTAATTTCATTTTGAATATGTATTAGAGGATTTTTGTTTTGGCCTGCAGTGCAAGGAGCAATTATTTACTTTTAATTAGTCATCATCTGCAAATAAATCAAATTTTGAGAAATTAATGACACCTATTTGCAAAGGAGTCTTTCTAATCCAGTTCAAATAATTAATCTTTGATTTGAAATAAAACCTATTGAGCAACTTTATAAATGTTCTTTTTGTAGAGGTTCTTTTGTTTCAATTAACTCTTTGGAATAAATGAGATGGCATCCAAACATTTTTCAGTCTGTTGATTTAATTCTTCACTTGTCATCCTCTCTTTGCCATCCACTTTTATGTTCAGATAAATTATTGGCCTGTGCTTTCCTAAACATCATATAAATGAGTAGAGATTAAGCAAGATAGTCCATTCAATTTTTTTGAAGACTCTTTTAAAAAAGCATGAGAGAAAGGAGGAGGAAAAAAGTATTCAGAACTAACTGAAAGCTGGCTTCTTGGTTTATTTTATAGAAAAACTTTTATAAGTTGTTCCCTTGCAAATTATCACAGGTAGTAATGCAACTGGTTTTAGTTTGCTGGATTTTAATTTCTGTATAAGAACAAGAAAATCTTTTTGATCAAGTATGGTGAAAATCTCCTCCAACACCTTTTCTCCAGCCCCACTGCATGTAGATTTTTGGCCAAAACTAGTAACTTAGACTCCTTTTGAAATCAGTGAAGTGATAAAGGATTCATTCCATTTTGCTTGGAAAACCATCTTAAGACATGATGAATTAATTTCAGGAGGGTGCCCTTCTCACTCCATGTAGAATCCCAGAAGATAAGAAAGGAATGTGTACATCTCAAACACTGATAGTCAGATGGCTGTGAAGTCAGTGAAGTCAACCAAGGACTGATAGTTGAAACAGATAAGAATTGTCAGTAATAACATAAGATTGTCAATATTAACATGCTGTGAGAAAGAACAAGATGTGGCTGGAGAAGAGGGGACATGTAGGTAGGGCAGCACTTTTCTGGGACAAACATCTTTGATCTAGTCCACAGAGACACAACAAAACAAAATAAAATAAAAAGAAAATCTAACAAAGGAAAAAATGAAACAAAAAAACCCCAAGCAACTAACCAAACAAACAAAAAAAAAAACCAACAAGAAACAAAACAAGCCCAAACACAAAAAATCAAAGCCAAAACCAAACCAAACCAAACCCAACCAAACCAAAAAAAACACTTCGCCAAACCAGCATAAGTCCTGGAACAAGGCAAAGATGCAGACATGGACTGTAGGGGGGAGATCAAGACCACCCAAGATCCCCCAAAACCTCTGAGCTATTTCCAGAAAGGTCTGAAAGAAGGCATAACTGATTTGCATATGAATTTCCATGCCAAGTATGTGATTTATTAATAAAAAATTCTGATTTTTTGCGGACCCTCTGAGTCTTGTTGTTCCTTTCGACCACGAGGTTTTACAAATCTTAGGTGCTTCCTTCCACTTAAGGGTGGGTCATCAAACTCCACATAATTGATCTTCAGATTTATTTGGCTAAAGGTAGATGGGATGAATCTTGCCTACAATCAGCGAAAGTAAGGATCCTTAGGTTTCCTGTGCAACCCCTAAGTGTGACACATAGCCCAGTTTTGTCTGGCACAACTATGTGACTTTCATTTAGTCTTTCTGAAGAGTAGTATTGACTTGCAAGAGTTTCTCAGAGTCACATAATGAGGAAGGTTGGAAGGTAACACGTGGGTCATTTGATCCAACCTCCCTGCTCAAGCAGGGCCATTCTAGAGCACATTGCACAGGATTGTAACCAGATGGTTCTGGAATATCTCCAGGGAGAAACACTCCACCACCTCTCTAGGCAATGTATTCCAGTGCATGGCCACCTGTATATTAAGGAAGTTCTTCCTCATGCTCACATGAAATTTCTTATGCACCAGTTTCTCCTTGTTACCTCTAGTCTAATTGATTGGCACCACTAAGAAGACCCTGACTCCATCCCCTTGACATCCTCCCTTCACATAGATAGATGTTTGTAGATGAAAACTATGCAAGCAAAGACGGACATGAAATCGTTGAGGTAGTAATAGCTGGAGTCTAAAAAACTTGTGGTCTGGAGACAAAAACACTGACATGAAAATTCATTAAAAAATGATAAACAAAAGAAACAGAATTGAAAGACTCACGTAGGCAAGGTTATTTCCAGTTCAAAAAAACTCCAGAGAGAGTAAGATGACACCATCCTTCTGATATTGCCAAGCACAAAGACAGCTACATACTGCAGGATTTCTAACCCATGTACTCATGTATCCAAACCTGTCTCAGTGCACTGGAACCAGCACTGGAGGAGTGGAACTGGCCTCCTATGTGAGTATGAGTTTACAATATGGATTTAAAAATAACTGTTTCCCATGAAGAAATGGAAGTGTGGCGATTAAACTAAAGGATTCCCCTACTGAGCAGAACATTGCAGGGTCAATCAGGAGAGTCGGTATCTTTTGTCCTTTTTATTGCTCCTAACAGAAGTAAGAAGTTCAGAAATAGCACAGAAATAACTGAACAAAAAAGAAACACTAGGAGAAGAAACTATATTCAGGAGAAAAAAAAAAATTGAAGGAACACTGAAGAGCTGTGAACTGTTGTCAGAACCCATGGCTACTGGAAGGTGCCCACAGATCTGGTGGAAATTGCTCAGTTGACCTGCTAAGAGGAATGAGCAGAAGAGGGAGACAGAGCAGGCCCCACAGTCTCAGGGATTCTCAGGTGCACTTGGATTTTTTGCAAAGCTTCTGCCACAGTCCTGACTTGTGGGCTAATCATTTACCTTTTCTGTGCTGTTTATCTTCTTACACTTTGCCTTTTTCTGGCCTATATAGTCCAAAAGGTGTTTAGATGTAAGGTTTGTATCCCACTGTGTTTTGGCAGTGCATAGGACAGTGCCAATGCAATACAATAACTGACTGATATATTTTACAAAGTGTAAAATCCTGTTTCTATACCTAAGTAAAGTTCTGGTTAGCTCTGGAAAGTTCTGATACCAACAGAAATAAAAAACTCCTGACAATTCCCTAAGAGACATAAAATAGCTACTCTGTGAATTTTAGACATAAAACAGTGATCTACCCAGACTTTCTTATGAATTACATTTGAATCTGATTATTTATTTCTACTTTTATCTCCACTGCTTCTTTTTTTCATATGTTCTCTTTTTGGTGTAAGCTATCTAAAATCTCAGAAGTCTTTAAGCAGCTTGACTACTAGAACACTAATTCAGGAATGCAAGAACACAGTCAACTGACTAAAACAACCAATGCATTTGTTATTGAAGTTTTATGTCTGAAAACACACTGAATAGATAGAGAATGAAAAGATGCCAAAGAATTTTGGTTAATATCTGTAGTTCATTAGGTGTTGGGGTGGTGGGTTTTTTTGGGTGGGAATGGGTAGGTTGGATTTTAGAGGTTTGTTTGTTTGTTTGTTTGGGGTTTTTTTTTGGTTTGGTTTGGTTTTTTTTTTGTTTTTTTTTTTTTTTTTAAATAATAGTGGAATTCTCACAAGAAAATCCAAATGTATATTGGGTTTACAGACAGAGGATATATTGGTCCTGATTAATTTTTTACATCACTTTTATGCCAGTAGAACCCTAAATTACTTAAACAGAATTAGTTACTTCATGCTATCATGGTGGAAAGCAGACTCGGTTTCAATATATAGTCTATTACTTGAATGAAGAATATATTAACTATAAAAATGATTTCAAAAAACATTTCTGCACACTACTATTACCCATACTATCTGCAGTCCATCTCCATCTATGTATCTTCAGTAACTATTTTATATCTTCCTCAAGTCTAACTGCAACTATTTCCCACATCTTACACTTTTAATAAAATATTAAATCTTTTCTAAGCTGCAGCTTATTTTTGCTGCACTATTGTATTCAGTCCACAACAGATTTTCCTCTCATATTTGTTCATTTCTAATGTAGAATATCACCTGATACAAATACATGGCCTGATACTGTTTCCTACAAATTGTTACCTACCTGTTTAAAAGATAACCGGGAGACCTAAGACATCCATGAGAAGATGCATATATGACATCACATCTTTGAAAATCCTAACCACTGCTTGGATTTCAGGTGAAATACCCCCAGTCATCACAAATAACACTAGATACTTAGACGTGGCTGACTGAAAACCCAATGTGAATTACATTCTTGTTGAAAATTTTATTGACCTAGGGACCCCTAAGTATCGATTTGTGGCTGCACCTAATCATTTTTATCTGAACTAAAGCAGAACTGCAATTGACCATCATCAGTCCGATCTCCAATCAAAACATTCACTTCTTGTTACTATGGGAAGGGCAACGCAGAACTGCATTAAGTGGAATTTCACTCATAGATGTCTCAGTGTGAAAAAATAAAAGATGTTACTGACATTAGAGGGAGTTAATTGTAGCTCAGAGTGAAACACAATCTCAGTTTGATTCACACATAAGAGAAGAATTTTTGACCAAGGAAAAGCAGAGCTCACACTAGAATTGCAGGTCCTTTATGGATCCTTGATCCAGGAAAAAATTAATATATGTAAATTCTATTTTTATCTGCTTAAAATAGCACTCAGACTCTAAGCACAGAAAGCAAACTAGTATGTTAGACATATCATTTGTTTTCTCCACTGGAATAAATCTGTAACGACTCAAAGAAGTCACTCACATGCAGGAAACCATATATACAGGAATGGTGTTGACCCCCTTCAAATATGTAAATGGCATCAGGAAAAAATGGAGCTAGAAATATAAATTGAATATGAATTCTTGCGATATCACAGCAGCTCAGGAATATAATTTGATCTATTTAATGGTACTCCTTTGAAACTTGGCCACCGTAAAGGATAACACAGGCACATAATAAGAGGATTTGTCATATAATGTTTAATTCCCTCAGAACTCTACATTGAATATCTGTGATAATGGAACTTTGGAAAGCCCATGGAACTAAAATATAATCCAAATTAGGGCAGTTTGAGATTTCTGAACCCATCATTGAGAAACTGTCTCCCCCCTTTATAGCTGAACACTGACATTCTATCTATTTAACTAGAAATTGCAACCCAGCATGGGCATATAGGCCATACCCTTTTGTAGCCAATAGACTGAATGCTAGCACTGTTGCACTCTGATTGGGAGAAGTCCTTTCTACTTACCTTGATCTTTCCTGCCAAATAAGCATTTTATATTGCCTCTGGAAATAAAATCAGATGTCTTTGAGAAGGTGACTTTTGAAAGTACCTCTTAAACTGTATTTTTTGCCATCAGACTCCAGATTCCACAAAGCAAGATAAAAAGTATGGGCTAGAAAGCTTTTAATCACAGTAAATCAGTCATAAAATTCTTCTCATAAACAGCATCAGGACCATCTAAATGTTAATAAAGTGCTGCTTGCACAAACACTACTGGAAAGCTATTCTAAACTCTTACTGTTGTAATGCTTAAAAACTTTTTTTTTTTCTAATTTGCTGTATAGACTTCTTTATAGGCCCTTTTTCCTCCCCTCTGCATCAAAGTCACCCTTTGATTTACTTCCTTACTATTTTGGAATGCAGAGCTGTCTCTGTCAATGTTAATATTAGCTGCTATACACAGGTCTCTATTTAATATAATAATAATAATTTAATAATAATAATTTAATTTTATATATTATTATTTATTATTTTTTGTTATTTATAATTTTTCCATTATTTTCAACTTCAGATTTTACAATTTGTAGCAAAATAATATTAGTCTGTAAATACACGTCTTTCAGCATAAAATCAAGTTGTGGTACAGTTTTTGAGCTTTTAAATCACGCATTTCTTACTGCATATGCATATATGCCTCTCTTTCTCTGTAGTAATGATACTTTACAACATCAGAGAAGGAATATTCCTACTTTTCATAGAAGACCATCAATGAGCTCTTTAACTAGAATGTACAGCATTGTAAATAATATCAGTACTGGTGTTCTGCAGCCAACGTTTTTTGTAATTCTAATAAAAACAGATATTTCTCTACTCTCAGCTATAATTTACTCAATTTAGTATAGAAAATGCTTTATTTCAATCCACATTTCCTGTGTACATGAGAAAAAAAAAAATCCAACCTAACCAAAAACCCCACTGTGGTAGCTTAGTTATCAAAGTATGCCATATGGCTAACTTCATGTATATCCATGTTTTTAAACGCAGACCCTGCAGAAGTTGAACAGTCACAGCTGCGTATGTCAAAAGCAGTTTCTTTTGTTACCTCTCTTTTGTAATTTCCAAAGCATTTTCTTTGGTTACTGTATATTGTAGAGGTAACCTTGAATATAACACTGACTCTCCCAAGAGCTGTACGACGTGTAACACTGAAGGATTAGTTCAACATATGGTGCTTTTCAAAAGGGATGAAATAGGGCATGTTTAGGGGTCTTGCTCAATATATAGAGGATTTTCTGCTCTGAGCTGCCACTTGTGGTATCTTTCAGATAAATGTCGATGTAGATATATAGGTATAAAAGATGGAGTTTGCTTACTAATGAGAAACAATTTTGCTTTTAGGCAAAACTAGTTGAAAATGTTATACTAACTCTTTCCAATGTTAGGAGATTTTCTTTGTGGTGGAGAGGTAGAAAGGAAGCTGAGAGGAATGTTCTGTGGACTAGTTCTGTCTTCCCCCAACTCTCTGTTGATATTATTCATCTTGAATTCACAGAAAAGTTTAAGTGCTGAGATAAACAGTTCTAGGCTCTTGAGTCTTGGTAGCTGAGTCTAAAAATACACAATTGAAGGAGAGAAAGAGAACATAATTGTCAGGAAGAGGATTTAAGTGAAACTTAACTGGGATTGCCAATAAGAAGTACCAGGCAACCTAATTTCAGGTACTAAGTATCTTATTCCAGGGTAGTATCTTATTCCAGTGCATAGTGAAGTGTCTTTCTCTTTTGAGGGTTGAGCCCTTCATTAGCTTGTAAAGTTAGTTACTGAATCTTGGAAAACAGAGGAGGTATTTATTTCAAAGACTGTTGTAATTTTATTCTTTTATCCAGCACTCTAATTGCAAGATGGTCATGTAATAGACGGACAGCCTGGGGTCCAATTCCTTCCTCTGCCTGAAGGATTTTAAAATACACACTTTTTTTATCTTGGAAGAACCAAGAACCCTAGGTATCAAACGAAAATCTATTCTTAGGTGCATATCCTAAGCCATTTCCAGACTGGATGAACTGTCAGAGAATAAATATTCCATGTGACCCAGGGCACAAGCCATGCACAATCCATGGATGATGTGAAAGGAGAATTGTTCAAGAAAATTATTATAAAGCCTATCACATTTTGGCAATGTATTCAAATCCAGATTTAGGATATCAAGATTTGCTTGTTGCAGAATAGATATACTGCAGGTAGCTCAGTTTGCAAGCTGCAGTGTCAACTGCAGATTGAGGTCTGGGTGGCAGAAGCCCCAGGCAAGAGGACATGATCTGCCAACCCTTTGCACAACAAAAGGCACAGGGACCTGTGGCCCAGCCAGGGGACTGGACAGCCAGAGATACAGTAGAAGCTCTGTAAAGGCCCAGAGTTTCCTTTGTTCAAGGTCCTGCCTCAAAGGCACACAGCTCAAGCTGTTATTGTGTTGCTGCATCGTGATTAAATTATCTTAAGGATTGAGATGACTGAGACTCTGATGTGGAAGCCTGGGTTTGAACTGGTAAGGAAGCCTGGTCGGATTGTGTGAGTGTTGGTGGGGGGGATGTAACTGCAAAGGGGACTCATTCCCAATTCAGGCTGTGCAAGTGTGACTGCCAGACTAGCTCCTGGGTGGTCACACAGGGAAGTTTCCTTAACTCTGTGGGAGACAGAAATGGTGAATGACTCAAAACAGTCAGCCACTTGAGGAGGTAGCAGGGTGCTTTGTTGAGGCTGGGTTTGCACCCCCCAGCTGAGAGGAGAGGTTTGGGGTGTGTGATGGTGAAACCTCAGATCCACTTAAGGCAGAGGGGATGAACATCTACCACTGAAGGCTACAACCTGGGTTTTGAGCCAGATAAGCAGGGTATCCTGCAAGGTGAGATAGTGCATACAGAAACAATAGGATGAGATGAAAGAGCAAGAGGCTTCATTCAGAAAGCTGCTTCCAATTCAGAAATTGAGACAAAGAAGAGTAATGTCAGGGTCAAAATGGAAACCCAGAAATGTGTTTGTTCCTCAAGCAAGCCCTAGGCTTTATTGTGCATCAAAGCATTTCACCTAGATTATGCACTAAAGCATTGCAGATAAAGATTTTGTGGATATCCAGAAACACAAAAGATGTATCACCTGGGATGTTTTAAACTTATCAGATTGTATCATATCACATGCAAGATAGTGGAAGACTATCATCATATTGATGAAAAGAAGTTAAATGTGTATGAGCTCTGTCAAAATGCTTGAGTGGTTGGAATGTCACTTGTATGCCAGAACTTGAAAGTTCAAAAATTTCACAGAACTTGAGAAGCCTTTATAACTAAGAAAGGTGAGATCCTTCTTACTAGTAGGCTTCTTGAGACAAAGTACTCTCTGAATGATATATGCCACTTGCAGTAACATTCTTTACACACACACACTTAGGCATAAACATCTAGACCATTTTTAAATCTGCACTAGCCCACAGAAATTGAATAAGCCTCAGAACCAGTAAGGTTCCCAAAAAGTACTTTGTCAGGCACTAAATCATGCACATAAATCTTAAGGTTTGAGCTAATGTCTCTAGTCACATTAGTGTTGGTTGAACAACAAAAATGCAAAGTGGGGCTGATTTCATGAAAACTCCCTAGCCTTGTTCTGCTCTAAGAACACATGAAACAGATTAGATACTCTAATTAGTAATTTTAGATTAGTAGAACATAAGATCAGATGAAAGTTTTCCAGGATGAGCAAAGGGGCTCCATTTCAAAATCACAAATTATGAGCATTTGTTTTTTTTTTTTTTGTTGTTGTTTTGTTTGAATGTGCTCTTGTTTTAATCCAAATGGAAATATTTTTAGAAAACATAGGCCTATAACACAAGCACTTCTTGTTTGGTTTGAAAATAGTATAACAAATAATTAGTGAAAAAAGGCATTTTGGCATATTTTTATATATCAAAGTTATCACGTTGAAGTTGTGTGCTTGTAAACACAACATAACAGCCCATCAAGTGTTCAGTCTAGGTTACCACCTCTAAGAGTTATCATCTTGAATGTTTTTTTCTTCATTTTCAAAGTGCTCTACCAAATAGTGGAATAAGTCTATGATTTGTACATAACTACTTTGAAAATTTAGAAAAAATGTTTTCCCTCTGTCATCCTGTAAAGAAACTGTGCTTAATGCCAGTTTTACTCAATCCTTTCAACACTTTGTCAATATCCTGATCATGTGACAGATTTGGAATTAACATGACTAACATTTCTTTACCCTTAATGAACTTCAGACTTTCACTGAACAACAGCTTTTCATTCTTGACTTTTCTCTGTGCAGCAGGCCTACCCGTCTCAATATTTTCTCTGTCTTTAGCAAGTCACTGTTTTATCCAACCAAAGCCTTGCTTTTCCTCTTTAAAAAAGGAAAAAGATACTTATAATGACAAAAAGTCATTATAAAAAGTCTTTTGAGTGGAGGCAATATCCCGTGCATAATACATTATACATAATAAGGCTTGATATACATGATAATATATACAATGATAAGGCTTTATCCATTTGTTAAAAAGTTATTTTCCACCTATACAGTAATTATCAGTTAAATGTGTCATCACCACAGGGAAGAAGAAACTGTTCTTCAGGTGATGACACAGGTACATTCTTTTTAACCTATTAGGTTTTGATTCTTCCCCTTTTCATCACTCTTATTGGTCAAAAGAAGCTATTTATAATATTCAAATTGTTATATATAATTGGACTTCAGAAGTTACTTATTTAGAGACAGTTGTTTAGCAGAGGATAAATTCACATAAGGTTAACTGATTTCAGGCGACCTTTCTAAATACATAACTAATGTAGATTGCTGCTTTAAATTTTAGAGAAAAATGCCTGGATAATTTTGTTGTAATCTGAGCTACAGCAAAGTTGGGGCAAGGACATGATCTGCCTTCTCAGACACAGTCCCTGGAGTTAACGTGTGAAAAGAATAGACTTTATAAAAAAGTTGATGAAAATTTCTTGATGTAGGTTTGGAACTTAATTTGTAACAAAAAATTGAAATATTTTTTCAATAAATGCACTTTGTTCTGATTAGTCTTTTCTTTTTAATGACATATTAAGGGTTGTAATGAGGTATGTTAGAGATGCAGAAAAATGGGTGTGCTTCAAATATGATAAAATATAAACAAAATAATTTCAAGAAAACACATGGCTTATTCACATTTTTTTTCCCCAAAATACCTAAGGCCCAGGTACTTATTGGTTTTTGTGAGACTAAACTGGTACCTGAAAAATTCAATGCAACCTCACATTCTTCAGTTGCAGATGTAGCAGATGCAGAATTTTTGCAGATGAAAATTACTGCTAGTAAAAATACCCTGCAGGCAAACCAACTGCTGCAATAATTCTATAACAATACAAAAGTGTCAATAGGTGATATGGAAGTAGTTAAATAAGCATTAACTATTCTTTGGCTAGCATCAAGGAAGGTAGAAGAGCCTACAGAAACAC
The DNA here is from genome assembly GCA_035047845.1 of Dendrocincla fuliginosa. Classification (NCBI taxonomy): domain Eukaryota; kingdom Metazoa; phylum Chordata; class Aves; order Passeriformes; family Dendrocolaptidae; genus Dendrocincla; species Dendrocincla fuliginosa. The sequence goes on along the minus strand of JAWWMO010000083.1, from coordinate 82,004,804 downwards.
TTCGTAGCAGAACACACTTCTCTCTAGTAACATATTAATGCTTTAAATTTGATTTCTCCTGCTTTCCATTGTTTTTGTGCCCTTAATTCTTGCCTCTTCTGGGCCACACTTTGACAGGCAAATAATTTGCTTAGGAAAAAATTATACAGGATGAATAGTTTTTTGCTCAAGCTATGGAGCACGGATGTTTCAGACATTTTGCATTTCAATTGCTAGATAAACCATCCCTCTACAGGGTACAAGACCTCTCCGGTTCATAGCTTTAGTAACTTCAAAGAAAGGAAAAAAGAATCCTTAAGAAATGTCCCTCTGACAAATTAAAAAATTATTTCCAGTAACTCCATTTCAGAAGAGCAATTGACAGTGCAACTTGGGTTTCTCTATTCCCCCCCATTAAGAAAAGAGTGTGTATTATCCTTATTTAAACATTATAACATGTTGTACAATGAAAATCAAAATAATGATATTGCAACTAAAGTTTATAAATGACAGCATTGTTAGATTCTAATGTCAGCTTTTACAAAATGCATGCCAGTGAAATTACTTTCTTGGTACCTTTTTAATCTGTTTCATTGCTATTTTGCTTTCAGTGTCACTTAGAATTTTTCTTTTTGCATAAGAGTAAAAACCCTAAGGATATATATTCAACTGCTTAAAAAAAATATTTCATACTAAGAGAAATAAATCCTGGCCCTGCAAGATCCCACCAGTAAGGACAAAAAACTCTTGTTACTTTCACTGTATTAAAAATGAGCTGCCTTCACAAATGTACAAGGAATTCAAACTCTCATATTCCTCAAGGATAATTTGTTTGGTGGGGAAAGAGGACTTTCCAAAATTGTTTTTAATCAGAAAGAATGTTTTTCTGTTTTATTTTAAAACAGTTTTGTTTGTTTGTTGTTTTTTTTTTTATGAGAAGTGTAATAAAGAATTCACCAGTTAATTTCCTGAAGAAAATTTTACCATGCTCTTATCTTGCAGCTTAACCTATACTCCAATTTTGACTTTTCAGCGACATATTTGACAGTATAATGTTGAATAAAATCTATGATTAGGTATTTCCTGGTATATGAAGTTGGTTTCCCACTTTCATACATTACAGAATAATGTATTACAAAATCATCATAAGGTACGACATTATAAAACCTATGAAAATATAACATATCACATATATGAAAATAGATCAAGCTCTTTTAGGAAAAAAATCATTAAATTTTCTTACAACTGCACTTACTAATACATAGTTTTACATGCAGATACAAACAGACAAACTCTTTAAGTGTAATACCTGTCATAAGTAAATAATTTCTGCTTTCATAATTTTGTAATTACTGGGGTTTATCCCAGTACTTTGTTACACAAAACACTGATTTTGATCCTTTTCCAACCATAGGAAATAAAAGGAGAGATTTCAAACTTCATGGGACATTCATTTGCTTCTCCGCTTATATTGTTGAACCATTGGTTGCTTTCATACAACCTTACAAAGTCATTTTCTCTAGAGAAAAATACACAAATTTCAAAGCAATGGAGCAGCATGCAAAATTTCTTCAGTTCTCATTTCTGGTGAGAGCTGCTGTATTCTGAGAAATAGCTTCTAGCAATGACAGCAACATGAAAAATATTTCTGCACTAATGAGGAAGGGAAATTAGGGAAAGGGCAAGTTTACAGTTATTTATATGTTAGTTCTGTATGCCACTATTCTAATCAATATTTCTATTTATGTTATTCAGTGAATTATTATCAGATCATTGATGTGGTGCCTGGGAAATGTGTTATGCAAGGCTCACCTGTCAAGAGCTGCCTTTTCAGGTGGTGTATTGCATGAACAAAATGCATCTGTAGTAGACAACTTTGCGTTTCATTTTATTGCCTAGAGCTGTGCATTAAAATTTTGTAACATCTAGTAATTCTTCCACCTATACTAGATGAAATTATCTGTGCTGCAAGATGGTACAAATGAAGCTAGAGACAACACTGACATCAACTTTCATGGAGTAGCCTGTCTTTTTCAGCATGGAATTTTCATATTTTGGCCAAAATAAGGACTTTTTTTTTTTTCCAGACTCAAAGCAGAGCAAAGGTATACTCAACACCGTGTGAATTATTTTTATCATCTCAGTGCATCCAGATATGAATAGCAATTGGCCTTCAAAGTCCCCAAGCTCAGTCTCTAATCTACTTTCTCTTGGTGCTGCACTTCCTAAAAGTCACATTATTTGCCCACATGATAGGCTAGGTCTCAACGGATTTAAATGATAAAGGACTTACGACTTCATCCAGCTTTTTTATAGAAGCAATTATCAATAACCTTCTACAAACTGTGAAAAAGCTCTCCCCAAATAGATTAAATTACTCTTTGAGAAGCATTTATAGTAATACTCTACTTATACACCTTATTTACATGTTACTACTGAAGTGGTGTAAAGTTGTTGCTGAGGTATGTCTAAGATGTTTTAATATGTTCATATATTTTTTTACTCCAGTGTAATTTGTGACCAATCTAAGAATTAAAAAAATGACCACTTGAACTTTAATTCTATATTAATTAATATCTTGAAGGATTAATTTAGATTCTCATGTTCAAGTTTTCATGAAAGTGCTTAGAGACCCATGGCCAAGGTAACTGACTTTTCTAAACAGTGCTGAACATGGAAAGTTTTAGTAAATAATTTGTTTGTCTGTGCCAGTGTTATGTTCAAAAAAGTTCACTTACACATTTAAATGCCTAAATTAGCCTTCCTTATGTCCATAAAAAAAAAATAGCTACAGCAACAGGTAATATGTTCATTCCTAGCTATTATAAATACTCCAAGCAACATAGCACTAGAGTCATAAGATTTGTCAATCTTATGATAAATCAAATTTATCAAAATTTAACATTTTGATAAAGAAATAAAATATTCACTGTCTCCCAGCAGGTGACATTTACAGAGTTGGAATGTTGGATACCTATAACACTCAGTATCAACCATCTATTTTCCCATATACAGGAATGTAAGGGTTTGTCACCGCAGTGTCACCTGTGTAGGTGATGGTCTGAGGCCCTTTGGCCACGGTGGTGGTTTCTAGAGCAGAGCTGGTAGCTACATCTTTTGCTCTGTAAGCCAAGGACTGACAATCATTTGAATCTTTGACTCAAATATCTAAATAAACATGAATTTTCAGCACAAATTAATTTGTACAAAAGAAAAAATTTAAATTTTGCAATTTTTGAACTTTGTTCTGATGTCCTTTGAAGACATGTTCCCTTCTGTAACATTTTTTTCCAATGGTTTGAATATATTTATATTTTGTGTGTGTGTGTGTGTAGGCAGGAGAGTGAGCAAGCAGGCAAGCAAGACTGGGATAAGGAGAGATGGGATAAGGACAGCATGTATTTCTTTTGTCCCTTTACGGTATAAGAAAACTTGCTTTCACAATGCATTTAAACCCCTAGTACCCTTGCGGGCAATTAAAAATGCTTTCTGACTGCCTTAGAAGAACAGCACACTTGACAAGTCTGTCAGGTTCCTTGTCAGTTTGCTGAACCTGATACAAGTACAGGCAGTCCCAAGCTTACACAGCTCTAGTTTTACAACTCACAGAATCCCTCTTTACAAGCAAGATCTATGTGCATATCCACTCTAACAGCTTTAAGAGTTTGAACACCTGCTCCTTTTAAGTTATTCCCATCTCATGTCATTATTTATAAATACTCTGAAACACAGTGCATAAATCATTGTTGGTGTATCAGTGAAAGAGAAAAAAAAAAATCCTAAATGCACAAATACTGAATAAGTCCTTTAAAAGCACTTTCTTCCACTCATCAGTAGGTTGAATTGGAATAACACTTTCAAAATACTTGTTTTTATGCAATAAAATAGAGGTTTGTTTTCCATGCAAGCTAAGATTAATTAAAATTCAGGGGTCGAAAACAATTATCCTGCTCTGAGTACTTCTTGTAAGACAGAAATATTTGTTGACCCAAGATTAGAACAGCAAACCCATTAAGTAAATTAATAGCCCAAATAATTTAAGATTCCTGAGATTTCTGGTGGGAGTTTTAAATAAAGATCTATTACATGTGTTTGACATTCAAACTGATGTTCTCATTGTAGTTTCTTAGAAAAACATGTACCTTTTTCAAGACCCAGCAAATAGCTATTATTAATATGCTGAGAAACATAATGTAAATTGGATGATAAACATCTCAGCCTAGAAAGTGGTGCTATTGCAAGTTAACATAAGCTGGAAAAAGATTGTTGTATTCTACCCACCTTCAAGGTACATTGAGAGTAGTAACACCAAGTCATAGAAAAGGATGACAGTGTTTGGACAGAATGATGGGAGCAGGATCTCTTCTGATTTATTTCTGTGGCAAGAATCGTTTCGACTGAAATGGGCCTCTGAAAGAAAGTCTTTCCAGGCTACTTTCCTGAAAGGATGGAAATTTAATTGCTATCTATGGGCAGAAAAGTTGCTGATGTGTTTTCGTCACTTTCCCAGCTATTCTACACAACTACAGAGGCCTGTACTCTTATTTAGCTCCCTACACTTTTAAAAGACAGAGACTGAAGATCAACAATGGCCAGAAAACAGACCATAGGCACAGCTCTGATCTCTATGGATTGCCTTAGATCTGCATCTAGGGAGCCTCAACACCATCAATCTTCCAGGCCACAAAGTCCTGGAGGCAGCCTGGAAAAGGAGAGGACAGAGTACTGAAGATGTAGCTCAGGAAATCTTATGTCAGCTTTCTCAGGAAAAGTAATGAGTTGATAAGTAGCAGATACAGGTGAAATGCAGTTGGTGTGGCTTCAAAGGGGCAACAAGGACCTGGATCCGTAGATGTAATCTATAGCTCAATGTGAAACATACAGCACATTCCAAATATGCAGCTCAGAAGGGTTGTGAGGGCAGTGTCTGAAAGTCACTTTTGTAATTGAACAAAGTCAGTGCAATTCATCATATCCTGAGTACTTTCTTTGGATATAGGACCTTAAAAGCCTTTGATTTCTTTTTAAACATGTCTATTTGACTGGTTGTATTGAGACTCAATAAATGAGGTTTGGCAGCCTACCTTAAACTAAGAAAATTTACGGTTGTAAGCACAGTGAAACTATCCTCTACCCCTTGCCTTATCTTCATTAGTTATCACCAGAATACAGTGTTGTTATAGCTTTTGTAAATTAAAAACCTTATTTTGCAAGCTAAATAAAATCTACATTACAAAACTCTTTTCTGATATACCATATGGTTTACTCAGTAAGAAAGGTAACATGAGGAACTTGGAAAGTAGAATAGGAGGCATTTATATGTTTCTCTGAAGCATAAATAACTAAGAAAGGTTATCAGAATTTCAAAAATTAAATCCTACCAAAATGAAATATCTAATAGGCTTTTTCATATTTTTTTTTACCTTTTTAACACAGACTCTGCCTCTGAAAATGGACATAATCCAACTAATATCAAATGAGATACATTTGATAGGAGGTTTCAACCAAATCTTTTTCCAGTTTTTTTTAGGTCCTTTCCATGATACTTAAGAAAATTATTTATTTTCTTTTTAAAAAGCACTGAGAGAACTATTCATGTTCATCATCAGTGTCTCACTGGATTTCATATAATGCTTTGCTTAGACTTTTTACCCATTTTCAAAACAAGAACAGTTCCATTCTCTCAACAATATTTATATATATAGTATTTCAGGACCCCTGGTGCCCATATACCTGAACAGCAGGTAAAGTTTATGGATGAACTCACTGAAGGGAAAAGTCATAAACCACTATGTACATGATCCCACTGTACCTCTCCAAGCTGAATTTTCAGAAACACTTTCACAATATGTCAATATGTCTGGGAACTCACTGCTTTAAATCTAAAGAAAATGAATTCTCCAGATGGTTTCTACTGAACTTTGGACTCTACTATATGAGGGGTATAAATTCCATGTTTTCTAACTTTTTTGTTTCTGTCTGATATGGTAGTTGAATGTAGTAATAAAATTGTCTAGTGTTATTTCTTCTCTTAATAGGGAGATAGTCAATACGCTCTGTGAGTTTTCCGGAAGAATGTAAACTGAGATGCTGGTGATTCTAATGTCAATATTTAGGCATAAGAGTGTCTAACCTTTTTTTTTTTTTTTTTTTTTTTTTGGGGGGGG
>JAWWMO010000083.1:81960710-81998246 GCA_035047845.1 Dendrocincla fuliginosa | reverse complement strand
AGGGTGGGGCACAGTAGAACACTGGGGGCTTTTTTTGTTTGGTTTTTTTTTTTTTCCCCAGGACTTTGTCATACCTGCAAGAAAATATCTCAGAATACACATACTAAGGAAAAAATAACACTGCCCTCAGTAAGGTATGACCTATAGTCCAGATGATTCCACATGAAAAAGTTAACCTTGAACTTTTTAGCAAATCAATATAGTGTATGCATGTGAATACATATATATATATATATAGTTTAATAAAACAAGACTACTTGGTCACCCCTTTTGGAAGTTTTTAAAGCAAACTGTTCTTGATTTGGAAAGCCAGATGAAAGAGTAACTAACTTTGTTTCCCTCTTATGTTTCCTAGCTTAGAGTCATATGACAACATTGAATGTTTAATCACATTTTGTAGGCTGGTAAATAAGTTTAGTTGCATATAACTAAAGAGCTTCATGGCAACAAGATAAAACTAACTTAGTTTTCCAAGGAAAATAAAACAATTGTTAATGAAGTCAGAGGAAACACACATGAAAACCCATTTTCTTTACTAACACACCATGTTATCTGAATACAGAGCTCTAGCTAAGGTCTGCATCAAGGTCTCTGACTTTCAGAAGCTTTTCTAGTTCAGTACACAAGCAGGGTGTGAAGACTCACCTATTTCTACAATGGAAGATCATACAACACATTGACCTAAATAATGCTTTCTCTAGCTTCCCTTACTTCCCTGTCCCTACCACTAAGCATAGCCTGCAGAGTTAAGCCCATCATGAGGATCATCTTTCTGGACTTCCTTGGGAACACTTCCTACCTTTTTATCCATGCCTATCTCTAAAAACATCTATGAGATGTATAACTTCCAGTAAAGTCCACTACATACTCCATTATGGATTTTTATTTGCTGTCCTAGCTTTCCCCAGTCTGAGTGTCACCACCACTGGACAACGGTTCTGTGTGCAGAACAGCAGATAAAACCATTAGTTGTAAAAGAGATTTCAGGGGACAATGTCCAAAATCCTGAAATTTCCAGGTACTGCAAGGATTATTTCAACCCCAACCACTCCTCTCTTCTTTCGACACTAAGGATTTCAGAGGGTATATATTGAACCTTAAGTGGAATGAAAGTAAAATATGGTACATGCATTGGATATGACTTCATATTTGTTTACAAACACACAGGGACCAAGACTAGAGGACCATGAAAATCTCAGAAAATGAAATATTTTTCAATTGGTATAAGTATTTTGTAATAATATCTAGAAGAAAATATTAATTTTTAGATTAATATAAAATGCACATCTCCATTTTTACATATGCAAGTGGTACACAAAACAATCATTGAGTATATATGCTCTTTCTGGTTAGTGATGTCTCTTCAAGGAAATGCAAGAGTACAATGATTTCCAGATCAAAGCATATAAATATTGATGTTTTTAAAAAGTACTTGCCACAAATTTTTCTTATTTTCTTCTTTCATAGAAGGTTTACAGAGGGATCTATTCTTCAGTTGGAATCAGGAAAAAAGACCTCTACTTCAGGCTTGTCTTCTGACAATCATTACACTATGTGCAGGTCTCAAAAAATTGAGACCTATATATCTCAGGGCTACTGCCTCCTTTAGAGAATTTACCTTTGAAATGTTTTTGAATATAAAACCTCTACTAATAATGTTCCAGTACTTTTGCCTTCTTTAACTGAATTCAACTCTGCTTTTTAAAGTTTTGTTGAAAGGAAAACACTTGGGTTTATAAATTTATTTATTTTCCAGAAAGGGATGCCTAAAAATACATTAATGCGACTAGTATTAATGTATCATTAATGTATCCTACATTTGCATTCACATTTTAAATTAATTTCAATAAACTTGGTTTTACATGTAACTTCCAAAGGATCTCAGCAACTCAGAAATCCGTAAGATTTTGCTGTTAAATTCACAGAACTCTTTCTTGGCAAAACAGAATTAAATTTCCTTAACTTACATTTCCAATTCTCTCCCTTCCTGTCCTCTTTTTGCATTCTCAGTCTGTTTCTTTTTCTAGTTGCTCCTGTGGCTTGTGGCTATGTGTCAGATATAGGAAATGACTACAAGCCTTTTGAGACACCACACATGGCAATATGCAGAATATCACACGTTAGGGTTCTGAGATGAAGAAGGGAGGGCAGTATTCCTCTAGTGGCCTCTAAGTGTGCTGGGAGAGCTTTTGGACAATCTGGAGAGTGAGTTTGGGCTGGGGATATACATTTAGGACTCCCTGCTACTTTGCCCCTACTGCAAAGTGATTTCTAATGCACTGTGTAACCCCAGCATTGGGAAAATACTGTTCTGAATAACTGATGTGGACTAATTATACAGACACAAACCAAAGCTGTTGGGACAGTTCTGCCAAAAGCTGAGGGGTTCAATACAGAATATTGCATCCTTAAAACATCAAGCTGTGAGCCCAGCCTTTGGGTCTGCAGTGTGGTCCTCTGCATAACAGGGGGGAAGATTTGCAGCTGTCAAACTGGATAAGGAACCAAATGGAAAGCCAGTTAAATGTCTAGAGGAAAAGCCAGCTTGAGGGATGTGTAAAATATGTTCAAGAGCATAAGAGCATTACTTTGTGTTGTAAAAAGGCACTTACCTCAGATGAGGTTTCATGATTCTGCACTCTTAGTTCTCAGTGTATGCCCCTCTCCAGGCACTCTAGACACAGCAGGGTAATCAAATAATTTCCTAAGTATCTTCATGGTTGACATATTTACTTCTCAGTAACAGATTTGAGGTCAAGTCTTCTTTTTTAGGGGATTTGACCCTATTATATTTTAATGTTTGGTTGGGGTTTTTTGTGTTGTTTGTTCATTTTTTCATAATATAAATGATAACATCTTAATCCAGGACTAAGGATTAAATCCTGGGACAGGACTAAGTGGACCCTCTAGGATTATTTATAGACTTCCTCAGGAAGGTGGAAGAATAGCTAAAGTAGAAAGATGTGAATTGTATTCCCTCCTGTTAATCAGTTCTCAAACCACAGAACTGTTGGATAAAACAGCACTGTCATTAATCACAGGGGAAGCCAAGCTCAAGAGGTTTGAAACTGTGAGAAGGCATACTGGTTTGGACCCTGCAGGTAATTTTACTCTGTGAATCTCAGTCATGTTTGAGGGAGAATTAATCATTTAGGTGCAAACAACACTGCTTCTGGGTATGAAGAGGAACATACTTTTAGGTAAGTGGAAAAGATTCACAGCCTTTCACTTGAAGCAAAAGGATGCCTATCTGGACAGAAAAATATGGAATAAATGCATCCATCAGATCTCTACTGTGAAAGTAGCAGGGAATTTCAGGGGATGGGGCTACGCTTAGGAATTGCATAAGGAATCTTCAGATATCATGATCTCATTGCTAGAAGCTACTCAGACTTCTCTAATCAGTGCATGACAGGATGTACAGGGAAAGCTACCAGCAAAAGCTTTGGTGCCTCTAGATTTCAGATATGTCAATGGATAAACAATTGACAAATATTTCTGGGGAATCATGCACAGAACATTGCTGGAGTTAGAGCTATAGACATTAGAAAACTGCACTGTATCACTGATCATGGATTATGATATATTTAACTTACAATGTGTTGTGGTGTGTAAAATGTATAGAAAAGTCAGCTCCCACAACACAGGCTTTTAGGTTGCTCTGCATGTGGGCCTTCCCACGGAACACAGGACATTTGGAAGGTGCCTGGACTAGAAAACAGGTACTTTTTCTTCTGCAAGGAATAAAAATTCTGACAGGCAAACACAAACATATATAGTTATATCACAGGAGTTTTATAATCAGCAATCACAGTTATGGATTTCAAAAACTGAAGTGTTTTTCCAGGGCAAGCCCATTGCAGCTGAAAGATCTGATAAATACTAGCAGACAGAAAATTCTGTGACTCATACTTCATATAATTTCCATCTTCAATCAAGATGAGTGAGTCATAAGACAACTCAGGAACAATTAATTATGATTCAGAAAACTCAGATTACAGGATGGTTGTTCATTAAAAAAAAAAAAAAAAAAATCGGACCATGCCCATCTTTCCAATTTAGCATATGTGTTCCTGCGTTCCCCATGGCTACTGAAATACCTATCTGATAATACTATCCTTTTTTTTTGCCTTTTTTTTTTTTTTCTTGCTAGGTGTGAGAATCTCAAACCCCTTAAACAGGAGAGTTTTTGTTTTTTTCTTTCATGAACACAATGCTAATTAAAGAAATTACACAATGGCACTTCCACTACTTACCTTCTGTATATTTTGGTCTATCTGTCTTCTAAATAAAATTTCTCTATATATTCTAAAAGGGAAGAATTTCGTATAGATCAAAGGTTTACTTCATAATCAAAGGAAAGTACTAAACATCCTCACAGAGTGATATCCAGACCACATTCCCTTTTTTATATTAACACTGTGACCTGGATGCCTTCAGAAGACAATGTATTCCCAAGTTCTTTCCCTAAGATTACTGTGAACAAGGGAGAAATGTCAGGCATCCCCACTTCTTGGTTTCTCACCCACTTTACTGTAGCACATATTTGTGGTTTCTCTTCTAATAGTTTAGAGGTCTGACAATTCTTCACCTATCCTGCTGAACATGTAGTTTGGGCACATCTCAACAACATCTGCAAGCATAAAAAGACTCCCATGTAGTCCTGAACACTGATGAACTGACTTATCACTTGGAAAGAAGACAAATTTTCATCCACAATTTAGAGAGAAAGTAGGAAGGTTAAGTCATAAATACAAAACTGAAATGCAGTCCTGTTGAAGTCATACATCTATTCAGTATTACTGAGGTCAATATTGTGAGAATACGTCATTACACTACCTCTAAATCAGGAAGATGGCACTTCTAATATTTAATAGCGTAATCCAAACAATATTGAAGTCAGTGGAGGCTTCTCCAAACACTTCAGTGGGCTTTGGATGCAGCACTAATATGCATTACTGAGTTCAAGGGTCAAAAAATCTTCAGATTATAGACAAATTGAATGAGAAAAAATGTTGCATTTCTATCATATTAGTGGTCTCAAATCTGCTTTCCAAGAAAAAAAAATGCATGTATTGATAGTGTGTGCTATTACTCCAGTGAGTCACAATCTTTTTTTTTTTTTTTTTTTTTTTTGGCTTATATTTCAAATTAATTGACTGTTAATCACTCAGATTTTTTGCCTAGTTACTATGATTGTTATTTAATATTTTACTTATTTTCATGTAATTGGTGATCTAATCAAGATAGTTGTGAATATTACAACTAAGTAAAAATCTCAAAATTATCAACCTGTTTGGCTTTAGCTATGTACAACATGGTCGCTTATATATTAAAAATTAATTAACTTGTTAAACCAGATTCCTAAGTTATTAGAAATACTAATATGAACCTAAGTAATATAAACCACCTACACCTACACATACTACAGATGTCCATAAACATTAACTGATAAAAAACATCTTGGAAAATTTCCCAGTCTCTTCTAATACAATTTGTGAAAAGAAAAAATGAATAATAAAAAAAGGCTAAATTAATCAAACAAACTCATTGACAGTTGTATGCTGAGCTCTGTTAATTAAGCAGCAAGTTAATTACAGAAAAGAATTGTGTGTGAGGGGACAACTAGGGAATCCTGCTTGTGGATTAAGTGTGGGATTGAACTGAAGAAGTGTTTTCTTTTCTCAGCAACTGAGACATGCTATTAATTATTCTATGTACTGTGCACTGCAAGAATTCAAAACCAATAAAATGCTGAGGAAAAGTTCTTCCGTTATATTAATTTCTTTTTCAATTAGCAGTAGACTGGGAATTCATGCAGTACCTAATCATTATTTTTATTAACTATTTTAAGTTTCTTTTAAGGAGTCATCTCTTTTCCCCTAAATCAATTAACAATAAAGCCATGCCATCCATAGGTACATGTAGGTCATTCTAAATAAATGGGAAAACTGCTTAAAATACTGGATCAATGTTCACTTTTAAAATGCTTATCAAATCTCAGTACACTGTGCATCCTTCAAACTGTCAAGGCCAGAGCTTTAGATGAGAACTCTGAAGGGACACAGGCAATTATGAGTTTAAGAAGCTTAAAATATTCTGTAACCTAACTCACAATTCTGCTTATTTGCAGAAAGAAAAGTGAGCAGGTGATTATAATAGATGAAGGTATATATATTCTTCAATTAAAGGTTACATATCATAAAATAAGATTGTTAAGAGGTTAATGCTTGATATTGTTTAAACAAAAACCTAACTTAGGACTTAATTTTCTGTCTAAGGCCTTCTCTATCACATAAGCAGCTTTGTATGTTTCTGCAGACACTACCCACTATGTGCACAAGTTTTATAGGATTAGAGGACTTTTGATTTATAGGAATATGGGACTAGAAGAGACCTCCAGGGTCACTGTATCCAAGTCTTTGCTTTCACAAGAAGCCTTGCCATTCAATCCTTCTCTTCATACATGGATCAACTTCTGTATTTCAAGTCATTAAGGGGTTTTGCCAGTCTATCTTCACTTATAAGGGTATTCCAAATGCCTTTCTTTTAATAGAAACATTCTACTGAATATTTAAGACAGCTGCAACACCTTCCACCTTTTTTTTTTTTAATTCCTTTTTTCCCCTATGTGCATGTAAGTCATTGTTGCTGAGCAGTGTTCTTTCCATTACCTTCTTTCCAGATGAAACACATTTTTGCATTTTGACTCTTTATGCTGATATACTGTTAAATAAGGAAAATTATTTATCAGGCTGGCTAGTAAGTACTCCAGTAAGTGGAGTACAGACATAACTTACTGAGAGATTCTTCCATCTTTTCTGTAACATATTGTGACTTTATTTAGATTCTTTCTATAGGAATTATGAGAATTGTGTAGAATATTTAAAAGATGAAAATGCCAGTAATACATACAATGTTACAATTTTTTTCCCTAATTTGTCTTTTAGTTAGTGGATTACAGTGGAAATTGGGCTTATCCTCTGATCAGCTAGTTCATACAAACTTTTGTTTGCTGCTACTTCTAGCTACAAGTGCCCAAAGTGCATGAGAAATTAATTTTTAGTCTTCAACCACCTGTTATTGAACTTTGACCTGAAAAAGTTTATACTCCTGCTATTACAACCATTGCAGTCATCTAGTTAATCTGTATAAATATCCTGATGTTTCACTCTGTGGATGATGCTTCTCAAATATTTCAGTATCAAAAATGTCACCAGTCTTCTTATCTTTTTGCACATCTCTCTTTGAAGAAAATATTAAATCAGACTATTTTCAGGACTGAGCCTTGAGGAATGCCATAACTAATCTACCTTCTGATTACCTACTCCACTATAAAGACATGCAAAATTTTCCCTGAGTAATACAGTGTTTTCTGCAAATGTTTGATTCAGGAAGGTTGATACAGTTCTTACTAAGGCACTCTCCTCTACACCAATTCTGAACTCCAATGCAGGACTAAGACAACTCCAAATGCTCCAGCAGGATGACACCGAAGGGTTTCTTTGATTTTTGATTTTTCAGTTTTATAGATGTTAGAAATTATTGTAGGTCTAATGTAATAATAATATAACTTCAGTAGCTGAATGTTTATACATACTAACCTCATCCTATATCAACCCCTTAGAATTTTATTAGTGGTTTAGTCTCTATTTCAAGGTAGAATTTCAGAGAAGCGCCATGAAGCCTGTACCACAAGATAAAGACAGGGACAGAAGGACCTGACGTGCTGTGAAGAAGGCAACGAAGATGAAAGAAGGGTCCTGAGACCCCAGACCCAATTCCCGAGGGGGTGTGCTGGGGGGCAGAGCGGGGCAGGACTGAGGGAAATAACAGAATGGGATTGGACGGACACTATTATAAAATCTTGTAACTTAGTTCTGAAGGGGGGTTCCTGTGTGAATGTATTCCTGGAGCCTGTTGGCTCATTAAAGCTCTTGTTCACTTATCTTATCTCCTACTAAAAGTTGTCTGCAGTTTTTTTTTCCTTGCTCCTTAAGGCAACAAGGATTTCTACTAGCATCTCCATGCATGGCAGACACTTATTGTTACACTTCCTGTTCACAGCTATAGTCAAAAATAGTCTCTTTTCACCTGGAATTCCCATTAACTAGTATTTACTGAATACTAGAAGTTTGTTTGCTTCAACAACATACAAGCAGAAAGCTCATTCACCTTCAGCACTGCTTGATACCCGGCTCCTCTGAGCATTCACTTGAAATAGGAAGGAGCATTGTCAAATATGTTCATGAGCAGTGCTGCCATGAATGAATGAATATAATGGCAGTAGTAATGAAAAGAGATGCTGATATTTACATGCATTTAAAGTAAATTTCATTGACCACAAAAGATGATATATTGTAGGACTTAATTTAAAGATAATTAGAGGATACTGAGATCCTAGGTAACAGCCACATGACCTTCATTAACTAAGCTCATCAGTAGACCTAATGCATATTAAGCTATTAAAAGATCCACTTTGACTTCATTTTGTCTCAGGCCAACAGTGATAAATTTGACAATGCACTACAAGTGTACACCACATGCGTGCACATACACACACACACACACACACACACAAAACCAAACCAAACCAAAAAAAAAAAAAAAAAAAAAACCACCCAAACCAACTACAACCAAAACAAAACAACACAACGAAAAAACCCCAAAAAAACCCCAAAATAAATTGCTATGGGGTTTAGGATAGTTCTGTAGAGTGATAATTTATTTTCATTTTTGGCTGAAAACTATTATTCCAGTCTGATGGCAAACGAAATGAAACCATTTCAGTATCTCCCGCTCAGGACTGATACAGGTGGATTTGAAACATTCACCTCTGTATTGGGTTTCTGTATCGATGTTTTCGTAGCAGGGGTGGTGGCTTCTGTTAGAAGCTGCTAGAAAGTTTCCCCTGGTTTTGGAGGAGCCAATGCCAGCCAGATCCAGGATGGACTTCCCACTGCTAACCAAGGTAGAGCCAATCAGTAATCATAGTAACACCTCTGTGATAACACATTTTAAGCAGGGAAGGAAAGTTATTTGGCAGAGGAAAATTGCAGCCAGAGAAGAGCAGAGTGAGAACATGCAGACACCAAGATCAGTGGAAAAGGAGGGGGAGGAGGTGCTCCAGACACTGGAGCTCAGAGTCCCCTGCAGCCCGTGGTGACCCATGTGGCAGCAGTTTGTGAAATACAGTTGCCCGTGGGATTTACTCACATCAGAGAGGTTCATGAAAGACCCCACAGGGAGCAGGGAAAGGCTCCTCTCCCTGACAGCAGCACAAACAGCAGCTCCCATTCCCCATCTCCCTGTGCCACTGGAACTGGAGGGAGAGGAGATAGAGCTTGGAAGGAAGGAGGGGTGGGGGGAGGTTTTAAGATTATTTTACTTCTCACTCTTCTGCTCTGATCCCGTTAGTAATAAATATAATTAATATCCCCATTTCGAATCTGTTTTGACCATGATAGTAATCAGTAAGTGATCTCCCCCAGTCCTTATCTCAGCTCATGAATCATTCATTGTATTTTCTCTCCTCTGTCCAGTTGCAGAGGGGAGTGAGAGAGCAACTTTCTTAGGTACCTGGTGTCCAGCCAGTGTCAACCTGCTGCAACCTCAAAGCAAGAGATTCTTCATTTTCTTCATTTTTCCAGCTGTTTGGTCTCTGATTCTCTGCAAATTTCTAGAGGTTAGAGCTCCTCTTATGAGCTTATTTGTCTCAAATCAGAGGTAAATACTATTAGCTTCTTTGTCTACTGCCAAATTTTTGAAAAATATTTTCCTTTTTTTAACATTTCACATCTGTTTCCTGATACAACAACATTTTATTTGAAGAAATAAGGGAATAGGAGAGAAAGAGAGGCTGCATATTTCAAAAACAGCTTTTTAGAAGTGATTGTTAACAGAGAAAGAGGACTATGAACTGTATATGTATATGAACTGTATATGCCTTTTGTTTATGGACTGTATTTACTGCTCCCCTTACCACTTGAACTTACACAGTGGTCAGATACATGAGGTTTAATCCAATGAAGTGGTGAAATCAGTGCTATGTGTTCATGAAAGTGTAAAAAAAGTGTAAAGAATACAGTGTATAAAGGGGTCCTACATGAGATCATATTTGGCTCCCTTTCATATTGCTCACCTGAATTGAAGCCAATACATTGTAGTTCAGAACTAGAGCTCCTGGCCTCTACTGGTTAGGGTTTCCCGGCAGTGCTCTGATTCCAAACAGGTGTGGCAGCATCTGCTCATAGTTTTTGATGTGTAGTGCTGGTATGTGTTAATCAAAAGGCTAAGCCATACTTATTTCAATGTTGCCTCAGTCCCGTTTCTGCTGTAAACACCTTTTGTATTATCACTTAGAAATTCAAAGTGATTCTGTTTTCTGGTAAACTTCTTTGGCTGAAAAGTGAACAACTTGGTAGATACAATTCCATTCCGGTGATACTGGTTGTAGCTACATTGGGAAAATTAAATACAGGGTCTGACGCATTTTCTCCATTAGTTCGTAGACTACAACAGCTACACATTGTAACAATACTTATCTTCCAAAATCTTATTATAAACTAGAATGATTTGTAAAATAATACAAGGATGGTGAGAAATCAAGCAGTAGTGGCAGCTGTAGTCATGCCATGATTGAATCTGTCACTTATAACTCACTGTTCAAAGGAGTTTGAATGAGCTGCTTGTTTTCTAGTGTTCATGTATCCTCTCTATCTACGCCTCCTTTGAGTCTGCATGTGCAGAGTCTTTTACCATCTGTTTCTGATCTTCTGACATGGGGATTTGGTTTTGTTGTTCCAACTCTTTATCCTGAGTTCCACTTTAGTGGGAAGGCATCAGAACCTAATTCTGTCATTTCCTTAACTTTTTTTCCAGAATCTTGCCACTGCAAAAAGCCTCAATTAAAAAAAAAAAAATATATAGTGCCAGTTCATATTTTTCATATTTTTATATTTAAATCAGCTCTGTGAATTAGAAATTTCACTCTTGAGAATTTTTGTACCAAAAAGAATATAAGCATTTATACAGCATTAAAAAACAAGCAAACAAAACCAAACACTCAAAACCCCTCTCCCAAAACCAAACAAAAACAACCCTCTCCCCCCAGGAAAGAAAAAAAAAAAAAAAAAAAAAAAAAACACAAAAACCCCAAACAGTTAAAATTCTAGCTTCCATTCATGTTGCTGATGTCAGTGCAGTACCTATTGAAAATTATTGCATTTAGTGTTTGATGATGAGTTTGAGTTTCTAAAGTTTACTGTCTTCATTCTAGCCATTGCCCTCACTGATTTAAAGGAAAGCAGGACTGGGAAAGCAAAACCGTGAAGTCTTTGCAATTTCCAAGTCTATGGTGAGAACAGGGCTGTTGTACAAGACCAAGCTTTGTGCTCTGTTTACAGCTATTTGTTCCAAAAACTAGACACATAGGTGTATATCAGTTGTATTCCAAATTTTTATAGTTTGATAATGCATGTGTTTTTATACAAATACATATGTATATGCATGCATATATATATATATATAAATGATTTTAAGTGTGTATGTGGCATACACATATGTATATACCTCTGTGTGTGAATATGTGTATATATTACTATTCCTAGTAGCTTATAGACAGTCCAGCTCTGGACTGAATTCCCTTCTGATACAAGCATTACTGACAGAACTGTCAATTATTTCCAGCATGGAGTCTTAATTGCCAGTGTGTGAGCTGGAAAGAACACAGGTTTATTAGCAGAATCCAGGTTCAGTTTGCATGTAATTTGCTAACAAAGAAGGTACATCACTCTGGCTTGGACTATCATTCTGAAAGCTCTGTAGTTCTTTCTTCTGTTCTGGTCTGTATTAATTGTGCTGACCACCATGCAGAACAATTTTCAATCCCTGTTACAGAGTTTTTCCTGTCCAACCATGAGGAAACTATTAACACCTTTCAGCTGGAAGCACATAGAATAATCATGGGAGCTATTTATGTTAATTCAGACTAACTCAGACTTCTTTTTTTTCAGAATAATTACTATTTCAAAATATCAGCATGTGTTAAGAGATCAGGATTAATTTGTAAGAGCTGAATGACAATATTTCCAATGGCTTATTAAACACTAATTAGATTTAAAATGGTGTGACTCTACATACACTTATCTGTATCAAGAAGTTTAAACATCTGTTTTATAAGTAATGCAGGTTATAAGGTTACAAAGTTTAATATCACTAGGGATATCTTACCATATTAGATAGCAAGTGACATATTCAGTTCCCTGTTTTTTTCAGAACTGGCATAAAAGATTTAGGTGTGAGTTTGTTTTGTGTGTGTGTGTGTGTTTGTTTATTTGTTTTGGGGGTTGGTTTTGTTTTGTTTTCCTCTGCGGTGTGCTATGTCCTCATTAAACAGTTGGCTTAAAGAATATGGTACTCCATGCATCTTATTGCACTTTAAACCTTATTAATAAAGGACTTCCTTAAATATCTGCCTAGAAACTAAGACAAGTGATATTTCCCAAGTACAATGAAAAACAAGAAAGTGTTGTGTAAGAGAAAAAATAATTATTTTAACATTACAAATGTGGGGATCAAAATTTGTGTCTTTTAGTCCTGTGTCAGTAGTGCAAATCATCAAAAAATAAATGGAGAAAGGGAAAACAGAGCAACAAAACCAAAAATCCTGGTAGGTCTGCTGGAATGCACATCATTAATCAAAAGCAATGAGCTTGAATAATGCCAACTACAGATTTCAGGGTGCAGCATACGAAAAGGTTATCTGTTAACTTGGCACAAAATGCATACATTATATTACAAAACCTGAGTTCAAGTCAAAGATAACATTGAAGACATTGTAGAGTGAAATGTGTTCTGAACTGACAGTGCAAGGCAACCCTAGTTAACTGCAGGTGCTATGAAAAGTCAAGAAAACAAGAAGGTTCTGAAAATGTATGTATTTGCTTGACTCTTTTACAAGGCTGTTCAAATCCAAAAATATTCTGTCTCTGTAACAGCAAATATATGCTCGTGACCAGAATACTGGCCCTTCCTTCAGGGCCCATGTGAGTTTAGCAGATTGGGTGCAAGGTCCAGGTTCACGTTCTACTTGTGTCTCATTCCCTTAAGTTATTTTTAAAGACAGAACTATATTCTAGCCCTGTTTTTTTTGTTACAGCCTGATGTAAAATCTTCACTTCTTTAAAAATAATTATAGTTTTGTTATGATTTTTATAGGACCAGGGCTTACACTAACCTGATCTGAGCTACCTCTCCCATATCACACGTTTTATTCAAAGTTTAATTTACCTATTTACATTTCACTATGAGCTAATTTTTTTCCACCTATTTCTCAGCTTTTTTTTTTTAACATGTTAAATGGTCAACACATCAGTCGGTCCCTGCAAGAGAAGCACTGGCTGTTATAACTGTCTGATGATGACTGATCTGCTCAGTAGCTCTCTTCCAACAATTAATTTCATATGAGAGAAAGATTTCTTTGCAATATTATGCTTATCAAATAAAAATGCACTGTATAGACTTTTCTAGGTACATTTCCTCCCACAGATGGATAGACACCTACTGGTTATAGGAGATTTGAAAGTATACTATTGTGAAAATAGTGCTATTCTGGTGAAAAAAAGAAGATTCAAATACCTTTGCCACTAATCTGCTATATAAGTGTGTGTTATTTGAATTAAATTTGTATGTGATTTTGGTTTGATTTTTTTGGTTTTTTTTTTGTTTTTTTTCCTGATAACCTTCACTTGCCAATAGTCTCCAATAACAAACAACACATCTGCTCAAGTCTTGGTCTGACACTCACTGATGCATCATCCAGCATTTGCATCTTGATCTTCTGCAATTAAATCTTAGATTTGTTTATGTTTATGTGAGCTTTTTCATTAAATTTCATTAAATTTTTTCATTAAAGTCAAAAGTTTGCCTTTCAAGATTTCAGCTATGCACAAAGCTAAAGGATAAATTATGAGACAGTATAGGTTAAATCTTGGTTCTGCTGAAGTCTTTTGGCATTTTTCCTATGACCTTAAGAGAGACAACAATGCATATTTTGTAAGCAGAAATGGTCTGCTATTCTGCCTTTAAATTTGCATGAAAAAGGTGTAGAATTCAAATATAGTTAAGTAAAACTTTTTATTTAATTCATAATCTAGCTGATTTTTGTTTCAAACTCATCTGTATGCATAAAAAAAATTCCTATCATGACTTAAGTGGCATTTTAGTCTTGAACTGTCCCATGAGTTTATAGAATTAGGGTCATATTGTAACATTATGCTGGACATATGTTGCCTATGTTATATGCCTATCTGTGTGTTTTAGCTCGCTTACTCCACTGCCAGATCATTCCATGTCTCTTCCATGACATCTTGGAGGTAGTTGCCTTTCCTGGAGCTATACTAGCTTAGCTAGTGTCGCTGAAGCTTGTTATCACACTCTAACTGCTCCTTTTCAGATCTGTTGGGTACAAGATCCTGTTGAGGCATACACTAAATCTGAATCTCATATGGGTCAACATTATATATCTATTAGGTTAAGCCAAAACACATAGAATTTGGTGTGTTTATGGCCCTCAGGATGCCACATAGTATCTGATCACTTAGGGAGTCAAAATGACATGCAGAGATGATAAGGGACATGGTTACTCACTAAAAATATTGGCTGAATCTGAAGTCTTAAAAAAGAATTTTGATAGACTCTATTCAATGTCATGTGACTTTTGATTTTTTTTCTTTTTTTATGCTACCATGTATTCTAAATTATTGTCAAATTATTCCATTCCACTACACACCTCCTCTAAATATTTAATTACAAGTATTCAGTGTGTGGGCTTGTGGGATTTCAGATTTAAAGAAGCTATTTTTTGTGAAATTTAACAGCAGTTTTCACAGAAAAAATAGATTAATTCCTAATGATTGTTAATAAAATGTATGCTTTATTATCAGTAAAATGAATCTGATAAAAAGACAAAAAAATATCAATTCAGAGATGCAGAACAAAAATTGTCTTCTTCATTTTTGAGAGTAAAGCATAATTTCGTAAGGCTTCAAAGTGTGTTAGATTATAACTTGCTACCTTTTCTATTAAGTAGCCAAATTTTTGTGAAATAATTTGTAAAACCTCTATATTTATTTTTTTTAAAAAAAATCCTAATATTATATGCATAGAATTCCTTGATGTTAGAATGTATTCAGTCATCAAAACTAGTAATTAACAAGTACTGACATTCAGTGGCTTATTGAAAGTAATATTTTTTTAAATAACCTAAAAGGATGCAATAAATCGATGGATACAGGATTGCAGTTCTGAATATAATCTTACAGGAATGTAATTAAAGTATCAGTTAATGCCTCAATCAATAATGATGTGGATTGTAGATTTTAGGACAAAACTCTTCAATATATTTTATGATCTAACACAGTTTTACATCTTTTAAGAGATCAAAAAGAAATTGATGGAACAAGTTTTACTCACAGTATAAAACAAAATAGGAGGGGATTTATGTTTCATATGAGGAGACTTCAGCTAATTAATTGTGAATTTCTACAATGCTAAAATTAGTTGGCACTGCATAATTCTAATTAAATTCATGGCCAACTCAAGTAATTCTAACTGAAGAATCACATCATCAAAGTTCACACACAAACCCACAGTTTTCCACATACTTTTTATGTCTGAGCTTCAACTTTAGGCATAGGCATAAAATGCACTGGTATTCTCATGAATTTGTAACAAGAATTTACTTTCCATATATGAGATATATTTTGGCACATGCATGACTGTATTAAAAAGGCAAAAGAAACTTGATCAGCATGCATTAGGGAATAAATCGCATGTTTATGTGGCATGGAAGATCACTTTAATTAACTGATGTTTTTAGTGATTTCTAGATTTCATGATAATTCTGGCCTTTCTGATAATCAGCATTAGCAATATACAATTGAATAAGCATGCAATATCTCATTATCTGATTGATACCCCAGCCAATCCTAGTCTTAGGAACTGGAAAGGGGACAAGCAAGAATGATGACATTTTCAGTTCACTGGACTATGATTTACATTGGCATACGTCCTGCAATGTATTTTGGCTCTTCATGACTACATAAAAAGGCACATGAACATTTCATTTCGGCTAACAGAACAAAGAGAACTTGGCATTCAACATGCTATTTTAAAACACATTGTTTAATATATGCACTACAAATAACCAAAAACTCCATTAGGGTACCCAGCCAATGTATGGTCCTGATAAACCGTAACACTTATTATGTCTAAAATCATAATCAGAACAAACATTACCCTCTTTTTATAAACTTCAGACTCAAGATCATAAATGTAGAACTGCTCTTCCCAGGCAAGTAATAAAAAATAGATTCCAAGCACAAATATTTAATCTGATTTTTTGTTTCTAATCCGGTGTTTAATTGCAATAACTTTTTTCCTACATTGTGAATAAATCATTATAAATAAGGTCTGTATTTCAACACTTCAAATCAGCTCAGGTCATATGCTGTGCTGAGCAACATTTAGAAAAGGCCATCATTTTCTAGACAGTTCTGGGAATGCTTTGTTCACAGAATTATAAAATCATTGAATCATTAAAGCTGGAAAAGACTTTCAAGACCATCTAGTCTTGAAACTGACTGAACACCACTTTTTCAACTAAACCATAGCACTAAATACCATGTCCAGTTTTTTTTTTTTTTTTCTTGAGTACTACCAGGGATGGTAATTCCACTACCTCGCTGGACAGCCTGTTCCAATACTTAACCATCCTTTCAGTGAAAAAAATTCTTCCTGATGCACAACGAGAACCATCACTGGCATTACTTGAGGCCTGGGAGAAGAGGCTGACCCCCACCTTGCTGTAATCTCCTTTGAGGTAATTGCAGAAAGCAATAAGGCTTCTTTTTTTCCCAGCCTAAACAACTCTATCTCTTTCCACCACCCCTCATATGACTTACACTCTCAACTATTCAAAGACTGGGTGAGATCACTTCTTCCTTCTCAACCAACCCATCCTTATTCTCACATTGTGTTCTGGCCAAGAGGAAGAGGCAATGCAAATGAATGAGATTATTTTCATTTCATCATTCTGCTCTTTCAATAAGTAGGAAAATAGCATTTCAAATTATGAAGGGAACTGCTTTATATTTTTGTAATGGTAAATGAGACTTGATTTCCACTCATACTGCATGTCCCTAACATATTTTTTCCTTTTAGGCACAAAAAGTAATCCAATGAATAAAGATGGCATAGAAAAAGATATGGCATTTTGGTCCATTTACCTCAATGTGATCTTCAGATTTTAAATGCCAGACTATGATTTTCTGGCTTCCTTTCATGCATTAACTCCATAATGCTGCTTCAGTAACAAGGGTCTGAAGTACAGAAATACATTACACCTGTGCTTCTCTTTACTTAATTTTTCTTTCATTTCAAGACGCTAAGTGCTTCTGGTGAGGAAGGCTGACTTTCAGTGTGCCTCATGACTCCACAGCTTACTCCACTCTCACTTTCCTGCCCAGGCTGGGATCTGGAAAACCTTCCTTCACGGGAAAGAATGCTTTTCGCTTGGGAATAATAGGGTCATTTGCTACCAACTGCACAAGAGACTGTAGCTGATAAATTGCTGATGTTTGGAAAGGCATGACTTTGCTACGCCAGGTGACAGCCTGACATGAGCACTGCCATTGAAAGCAAAGACCTCTGAAGGCAGTGCATGTGTTTGGTGTGGGTCAGACACCAGCTCCCTTAAGACTGGTGTGAGGTGTGAGCTTGAGCTGTGCTCAGCAGGGGCAGGATCTTGCCTGGCACTGAACTCTCAACTGGGCAGCTCCACTACACCCAGAGTGCCATCTATCTTGGCTCTCCATGCCTTGAGGAGCCCCCTTGGAGCTTTGCTTCTATGCTGATAACCTGGAGAGCCCTTTCCTTCCATTTTTTCCCCTTCCAAGGGCTGTTTGATAGCTATGCAGCGCTGGCAGGTGCCCTGCTCAGTTCATTTGGAACAAGTGCTAACTGATCTGCAGCTGCACTTTGCAGGATGAAACCCAACAATTTGCTTAGAGAATTCCTTGCTTTGCCACAAAAAATGTGGTTTGTGAATGAAAATAACCCCTGGATTTAGTTTCTATGGTTACTACTGCACGAAAGAAAACAGCAATTGTCTCATTTATTTATTTATTTATTTATTTATTTATTTATTTCCTATTAAGATATTGTTTGAACAATCTAGAGACTCTCACTTCTGGCATCATTTTATACCTGCTTTAATTTTTATGTTCTTCATTTAATTAGGAAAAAAAGTAAGCTCTGTTTTCATGATTTTGTCTAAGCCAAAAGCTATGCAAGTTGGTTGATCTCCTTATGATAGTACTAAGGTATTTGCTGAGTTGTTTGAGCCTAAACTATTATAACACAATGTCATTTTAATTAAATATGTAATGTTTATGGGCATTTACATCATAAGCTCACCTTGTGCCTGCCTAGCTTTCCATCTGATGATCAACTTAATTTAACTCTTCAGAAGGTAAAGAAGAAAAAATGGTATTGTTTCTGTTCATATGTCCTCAGCTTTCTTATCAGTACTTCACCCAATGAAATATGAATATATATGTCTTACCTTTGAAAGAAATCTCTTATTTTATTTGAATTTTGCTTGGAAAAAAATAAAGTCTAGTATAATAAATCAATAGTGACAGTCTTAGGCTAATCCTTAGCTTTACTGTTGGGTTTTAACAGCTGGCTAGTGCCTGTAAGGACCTCATAATTCTTC
Organism: Dendrocincla fuliginosa; assembly: GCA_035047845.1. Lineage (NCBI taxonomy): Eukaryota > Metazoa > Chordata > Aves > Passeriformes > Dendrocolaptidae > Dendrocincla > Dendrocincla fuliginosa. Next base: position 81,979,468 of record JAWWMO010000083.1, on the reverse strand, counting down.
TGTATATGGAACAAGACACTAGTGCAATTTTTATTTTTTTTCATCAAGTGAAATAGTCCTTTTCTATTAAATTGTTCCTCACAGAGAAGCAATTCTAAGCCTTTCATGATCCTATATAGCCCTTTGAATCTTTCCCGCTCCCAGTATATTCTTTCTTTTGGATCCCTGACTACAGACATGGAGTATCAAAGCAGTAAGTTTGTTGATTTGACATGGATTTATTCAGTAGAATAATTATTCTGTCTTATTTTCTGTCTGTTTCTTAATACTTCCTATCATTTGAAGTGCTTGATTTTCAAGATTGCTAAGTACTACTGCAGATGTTTTCAGGTGGCAGGTGCTAACACCGAAGTATCATTCCAGAATAGCAATTATCATTTCAGGATTTACCATTTGCTCCACAAATCCAAGGTTATTTTCTTTCCCTATTTTAATTTCTTGACATAAATCTACCAGGAGTTTCACCTACCCTTTCCCTGCCACAGTGATAGCCTTGTAAGGTCCTTCTGCAATTCTTCAGTCACTGTTTTTGTCAGTACTACTTGCAACATAACATTACATCATTTCCCCTTCTCCAAGATTTTAGCTGCATATTCACTGATCTGTGGAAGTGAAAGTCTTTGACTAGCATGCCAGCTCTGTCAGTTTTTCCATGCTAGTCCACAACAACTGAACAAAACTGTGCAAAGTATCCTTTCCCCCTTGAACAATGTAAAAACTAGCCATTGATCTACCTTAGACATGAAGACTCCTCTTTAGCCAGAGAGAGATAAATACTCTAGATATCAACTTGATTCCTTAAAATTTATACCTCTGTCTGAAGGCTAAAGTTTTTTGACATTATTTCTTGGATTGACTTGCAATATCCAGTGAGAAAGGATAAACACTGGGTTGCTAGCTGTTTGAGCATCACCACATGTGGGTTTCTCTGGGTCTTTTTCATTTCTTTGCCTGAGGATGGTGACATATCAGCTTTGGATTCTGTCATGGCTTTTCCATACTAAAAAAAACTGCTTTGAAGACTTTTCTGGGGTGTTCCTAGTGCATTCAAATGTATCGGGTTTTGCAGGCTTCAAAGTTTACTTATTGGCCTGCAGTTCGATTTTTGATGATAAACTTCTTGATGAAATACATCACAACTTTTCATTATAGGTAGAAGATACCTCTCATTTAAAGTGTTAAGTAAAGGCTAAATCTCAATTCACAGGAGAACTGAAGTGAAATATAAACCAATTTGTTTTAAAAAACAAGATTAATAAAAAATACCATGATGATAAAAATAATGTGTTCTATCCTTAGAATTTCTACTAAACATAAATCATGCAATTATTTAAAAAGGCATGATTTAAATTCAGCAACTAAAAAATGAGAATGTTAAAGAACTCTAAGAACTACTCAGAGCTCCCATAGTTATTATGAATTAATTTTCACCAAGACAGAATGTATACATACATTGTTCTTGATAGAGTTGTATTTCTTGTTCATCCAGACTGCTGACCATTTACCTGACAGCTGAGATGATGCTGAAAAAAACAATTCAGGACAAGAGAATTTATCTGCTATCTATAAGCAGAGTCAAAACCTCAGCTAATACTAAATGTCACAGTTTCATTTCTTTTTCTGGACCTTCATCAGCTTATACCAGATGCAGATAAATCTCCATACCTGTAGTTTCAAAAAAGTTTTGAAGGCCATTATGCATTTAGGGATTTTATTTCCATCCTTAGATGATATTTTTCTATTTGCTTATGCTCAACATGAAGGAAATAGAAGACCATTAGAAGTTAGAGGGAAAACCAACTTGATATTGTCTCTAAAGTACCTTCAATGTTGAGAAAATAACTAGATCAATGAAAAATAGATGCTGAATTCAGAAAAATAGAAGTGATGTTAAAGGAGACAAACCCCAGCTTTGAATCATCTTGTTCTGTTCTTATTCTTGGACTATCAGCAGAGTCATGGCTTAGATGATACCTGGTTTCTAGTTGCCTTTAGCCAAAACATGAAACAGGAGGTGTTTCTCCCTATAGTGGCTAGTAGCTTCATTTCTGGGGAGTTAGGTGAACATTAGAAATGTATCTGTTTCAAGGGAAGGTTTGGGCAAGTACAAGGAGGAAACCTACTAAGGCTTACTAAGCAGACAAGCCATAACTGAATCAAGAAATCCTGATCAGAAACTGAGCAGAAAATGGCTGGTGGCCGAGCAGCTACTAGGAAGAAAATACATTTATATTGTTCTCATTCTTCTCTGTCACTGTTAATCTTCTTCTGAACAGTGTGGCCATTATTATAGGGTTTTTTGTTTTGTTTTGGTTGGTTAGTTGTGCATTTTTTTTTTTGTTTGTTTTAATGCTACTGAAAAATATAATTATAATAGGAGTAATGACCAAACAAGCAAATAGGTCCAGTCTAAGATCTAAAGAGCTCTGGACTCAGTTCCCTGTTTAATTCTAAGCTTTCAACATGCTCCTGTACAAATGACTGCACTGATCTCCTGCTTCAGTTTCCCATTTTCTAAATAGAAACAATGCTTCTGCATGTCGTCCAGAGAAGATATGAGCAGAAAATTGCAGTACTGTTGACTCTTCATTAGTGTCTGTTGCAGACTGATCGTGTTTCTGAGTTTCAGTGTCATCAGAGCTAACCAATGCCAATATATCACATATCCTCATGTTGACATCATGAAGTAGACAGGAAGTTTTATACCCGTCTCATGAGTCTACTGGTATGATCACTGTGTTTATATATAAAACTTTAAATCTTGGACAAAAAAGTCTGACAGAAGGAATGGGTGGCATTCATGAATTGTCCATCTAGTAGCTAAATCAGAGCTGTAACAGAGTTTCACACAATACTACTTCCATATATGTATTTGTAGCAGGCAGTGGAAAAGGGCTTCCTTGGGGTCTCAGACACTATTAATCATTACCTGAGGCAAGAGGGATGAAAAGACTTGTAGACTGAAACCTTTTAGAATGGTGATATTTAATCGTTTATGTCCTTCATGAAAAGTTTAACATGACTTATTATCAGAATGCCTGTCCCTCCATTAATCATTGATTTTTCTGTGATTTTTATAAAATCAAATACAGTCAGATGTTTGTCTGAGCCTAATGTCACCTTACTAAATGTTACTTAACCTAACCATTGCCTAAATAACAGTACCAGCCATATAAGCTTTGATGAAAATTCTATAGAAAGTTTGTTTGGTTAGTTTTTTTCCCAGTTTATTTTTCCACTACATGATTTGGGTCTGAAATTTTGTCTGCGCTGAATAGACAAGCAATCTCTCTCTGTTGAAGGAAGCTAGAACCCTAAAACTAGAAGAAACCTTAGCACAGTCTTTGCTTTGAAGCAAGGTATAATAAGCACACTAAATGAGTAAAACCAGAGAGATTGTGTGAGCAATTTTTAACATTGAAATGCTACTATTAGCACTTCTTAATATGGATAAGTTTAAGTACGTAATTATTAGCCCTCACCACAAATGAGCTGACAAAGTCTTCTGGTATAGCTGGGTAAAAAAGAAAAAAAATCAAAAACAGGCACAGAAAAGCATGTGCAAATAGCAAAATCCACAAGATAGGAATGAAGGATGTGGATCAGACAAGAAAAGTGTCTGGTAAAATCAGGAGCATTCTTCAAAACAAATGGGAAAAATGTTCGATGGCACTGTAAGAATCCTATGGAATATGAGAAGCCAGAACTCCCAATACAAGAAGTAAGATGCCAAGAGCAGATGAGACCACTCACTTTTGTTTTAAGGGGAAGGTTCAGAGCAGCACATAACATCAACAATGAGGGAGGAGAGGAAGAGAATAAAGGTCACAGCCCACTTGGGTCCTGTTTTTTTTTTATTTCATGAGCTAGCAAGCCTGATAACCTTGATATCATGGACTAAAGTCCATACACACCAATGCTAAGTAGAAAGGTTTGAGTTTTGTGACTGTACATTCAATGCTGATTTAGGATGGCTTTCTTAATAGCTAATTATTTTGGGTACTTTGTGATATTGGTAGTGATCATCAATGTGTATTCTTACTAATATTGATACAGTAAAGGGGTTTTAAAATTTGAAACAGGTGTGATCTGTCACCCAGCTGATTCTATGATTCTTTTAAGCATGTTTGTTAGAACTATCTCTGGTTTCCTAACAATATATGGCTTGAAATATTTGGGCAAATGAAAGCAATGAAACTACATATGTATGAAATGACAACTGCTGACTCCACTGCCACTGGGTGTGTGCTGATTCACCTTTTGAGTTGATTTTCCCAGATCTTATTCTCTTTCTTATATTCTATTCTTCTGTGTCATGTCTGCAAAGTACCTCTGAGTCTATTTATCCTGCACTGTAGTGATAAAGGTCTAAAGCCCAACAAGTCAAAATGCTGTTTATACATATTGAGTAAGATCAAATATATATCAGAAAGGACTAATCAGAGGGTGTAAATACTTTTGACAATTAAAAAGAAACAAAAATAATAGGATACCACAAAATAAAGCCAGGAAAAATCTATTTTGTGAATAGGCTATCATTACTTTCTCCACATTTGAAACATGAGACAGTCTACATTGAATAGCTACATTCTGAGACTCTAAATGCCATTAAATTGAATGGTTTTAAATAGATTTATCTTGAAATGATATGAGTGAATGTGTCTGTTTCTGTGCGCATTTCAGCTCTAGGTTTTAAACTTATGAAAAATAGAGATTGTCTGCTTCGTTGCCCCATGAGAAGAACATTATCTAACCAATTCAAACTGTAATAGAAAACCATGATTTACACACTAAAGCCTCTAAATCACCTAATGATGGAAAATATCTTTTTCCACCATCATGCTAATTAAAGTGTCATCGAGGTTAGGAAATGTCCTTTGTACTGTGATGAGAGAAGATGCAGGCAAATTGAATTTCCTTTCTGATGGTGCTTGGTAAAAGATAATTGACCAATTGTTATTCTTAGGTATCATGGAATAATAGAACAAGAAAAAAACCTAGTCTATAATAACCATATTGTCAACAGGAATAGATTTAATTTAAAAAAAAAAAAAATACAGGAAGTTTAAAAAGCAGTCATAAGGGGGAAAATATCCTCTTCTCAGTAAAACATTGCAGGGAACATCTAGATTTACACTGTATATGCACACAAACTAACGTGTTTTCCTTATTTGTTTTTCATGTATTCCAAAGCTGTCTCCATGCACAAAATAATACTACTGTAGTCTGAACTTCTCATCTGAAAGAGAACACTGTGATTTTGTTGAACTGATCCTTGAAGGTGATGTTCTTATGACTAAAGTATTGCTCTTTTAAATGAACATGAATCTGAAGAGGACATTTATGAGAGTGTATTTTTAGTTTTATTGAGAGTAAGAGGCAAAAGAATAAGGATGAGATAAATAAGAGGAAAACACACAAATAAGATTATTAATGAGACATAAAGTCTATGTCTCTAGTTCTGAAACATCAAAGGGCCTCAAACTAATGCCTGTGTTTTCTAAAGACAAATGTTCACTGATGTCAGTAGCAGGGAATGAAATAATTTTGTTGCATTGCTTTCCTCTCTGCAGTGACTTGATATGTCATTGTTATAGCTTGGTATCTCGTTGGAATTCCTCCCTAAAGGCTTGGAGCCGATGTCCTAAACCTCACTGAAGACGGTTAACAAAGGAACCAATGCATGTGTATATCCTGACATAAAGAGTCAGACCAAAGTCCTTTGTTCTGTTCTCCCAACCTGAGAGAGAGAGAGAGTGGGGGAGAGAAAAGACAGCTTGGTGGAGGGGAGTCGCTGGGAGGCAAGTTTCAGCGTTTTTTTTTTTCCTGTGCAGGTCAAGAGCTCATCTCTCTCAGTGGAGTGAGAGAGGACGGGGACACACACCGATCCCAGCATCACTGGATAGCTGGACTTTTTTTTTCCCTTCCCCAATTCGACCATTTTCATCCATGAAGGATCATGGACATTGTAGAGGCTGCCGTGAGGAAAAGAGGAGAGAGAGACCTCTTGTTTCCTGCCCCTGCAGAGACGGCATTTCTGCTGCTTTCTTTCCAGTTTCTCATGGAAGTTGACCTGGGGACTGTGACTACCATCTCACCTGAGGGAGAGCCCAGCTGGTGACATCGCCACCCTCTGTCCATAGATATAATTGCATTCCCCCCCGACTTTTTGGGGGTAGCCAAAAGACCTTTTAAATGTTTGCCTTGTCGTTTGGGAGTGGAGGGGTTTATTACAAACTTTTGTTGTTTGCTTCTTTTGTGGATATATATATGTGTATTGTGGTTAAGAACTGTTATCCTTTCACATATATATATATATATATTTCCTAATTAAAGTTCTCTTTTCTAAATTTAAAGGAGAGGGATTATTTCTTGGCCAACATAGATATCTTAGTTCTCCCCTTGAACTAAGACAGTTCTCAAATATTATTTCTCAAATAACAGAATTCAGAACTGTGAAGTGGCACACAGAAGAGGCTGCTTAAATCTCTTTTTCTCAACTGCAAAATTACTTTTTTTTTTTTATCAGTTGTAATGAATATAGTGAGTGGCCTGGAAAATGATTTAGCTTCCCTGAACAATTTTTTCAATAGTCCTTTGCTATCTATTGCTTTCTATTTAAAAAAAATAATATAGTTTTGCTTCACACATGTAGAGCACAAAAGTTCATTCTTTAACATAAGCTTTTATGTTTTATTTGTATGACAGTGATGCATCCAATTGCCACCTCATTTGGGCAAGGTCTGTTTTCATACTGTATGTTTGTACAGTAGCTAGAACAATGTGACACTTTAGGAACTAAGGTAGCACAGATAAATAGACACAGTTCTGGCTTCTCTCCACTTACATTTTCTTTCAGGCTATCACAAATGTTTGTGCAGACTGAGACTTCATACACAGAGAAAAGGAGATGAAGCCACAGGAGGCACTGAGGTCCAGCCATGGGGTTATATTCCTAACTGCAGATACCACATGTCATCTAGACATCGTCTACGCATTGCCACTGTGTAATATAAAATGCATTGATTCTTCATGCCCATTGTCCTGTTGTTTGGCCAGCTGGCTGCTAATAAATTGAATGTACTGTTGATATCCTGAGTGGGGAGAGTATTTTCAGTCTTATGTATGCCATCTTCATTTTTTTTTTTTTTTTTTTTTGGTGAGGGAATCAAGCACACTTTTTTTTTCTTTAAGTTTTTAAGAAGAAATCATTTGTTGCTGTTCTGCAGGCTGAGAAGAATCAAATCAGTTTAAGTACATCACTATGCTTCCTAATAATTTTTATCTGAAAAAGAAAATAAAAAGAAAAAATCTGATGTATGATTCACAGATTAGATACAAAAATACAATTAGTCAAAATCTAAGAATATGTGATCCATGGAATGAACAGGTTAGCAAAGATATATGTTGACATATAGTCCATTGAATGGCTGTATTTTCAAACAAAAAAAAAAAAAACAAACAAAAAAAAACCTCCCCCTAAATAAAACAACAAAACAAAAAACAAAAACAAAAGCCCCACAAAAACAAACAAACAAACCCCCCAAACAACCTGTGAGAAAAGTAGTTAACCTTGTTCAGAGATCACTAAATTTAACTGTGTGGAATTACGGAAGTTGACAACATACAGTAGCGGAAGTGGGGGCTGCCTCTAGATTGAGTATGTAAGACTGTAGCATTTCTCACTGAGAAGCACAAGTGCCCCTTTCCTTCACAAACAAGTATACAGAATTGATCATTGATGTTCTATGTTTCACCAATACCTACATAGGTGTTACTAGAGAGCTGCATTTTAGTGGTGGTGTTTTATTGTAGAGGGTGGTTACCTGTCTTTGAGGACTAGCTATGAAGTCTTGGTTCAACACTCCGTGTAGACAAAAATGGAAGCCTAAACTGTAATTTATAGGCACTTCCAGAAATGAAAGAAAATTAAGTGATACTAACTGGTAGATAGAATTAAAATAAAACTTAGCTCTTCTTGTGCAGGTAAATGTGTTTTGCACATGTAGGGTGATACAAAAGTCCAACCCCAAATTTCATTGGTGGCTGTCTAAGAAAACATTTTGTGCCATAAGCATGTACTAAAATACTTGTTTCTACATTGTCCAGATCCCCAGAACAGGGGAGTACATGGACTCAATTAAGACAATGTGATCCCTGTATTTTTAATGATATTTTTGTGACACTGGCAATAAGCATAGAGAAGAGCTTCCAGGTGGACCAGGACTGCAGGAAGGATGCAGCAGGGTCTAAATGTCACCTTTACAATCCTCCTAAATCAACTCTGGTGAGTGCTCACGGGCTGTGGCTGGAGACTCAGTGCCAATGCAATTTTGCACTGAAAATTTGTACAGCTGGAAAACTCTGAAAAGCAGTTCCTGCTGAAAAATCTTGTCTAAGCATATTTACACAATTCTGCATCAGATCCCAAATCGCTATTAATGATTGTAATTAGTCACTTTGATTAATAATATCCCTTACAGGGCTGTCCCCAGGTACCTTCTGCAAATTCCAGTAGTCAATGTCTGTTGAATTTTTAGCACCAACATCCAGTGCTAAACTATCATTTACACGTTAAAATCTATCACAATATGTAGAAAAAGATTGCATTTTTGCTAGAATAAAAATGTATCTGTATTTTATAAGGTAGCATATTAAAAAAAAAAAAAAAATCCATGATGGTAATAAGATCACCTTTTATTTCAAAAACTCTCCCTACCCCATTTAAAAACAGATGATGGTGGTGCAATGAAGTAATCACATGATGAATCAATGACAAAAGGATTTAAGTTCTTTTCTAGAAAAAAAAATATGGCAGATATTTCTCAATTATCTGAGAAAAAAATTAAGGAAAAAATAAAAATAAAATAAAAAAACAGCTACTGTAATGATACTGTAGTGAGTCATACCCTTTAAGTGCTGTCACATGATACATCCAAAAAAGATGAGGGATATGCTTCCATTCTAACGTGTAATTTTCCTATGGAAGTTCATCCTGGATGTGATGCTATTTTTTGGCTACAAATTGTGATAGTTTAATCTTTTGTGAATTTGTTGCTGTGAAATCCAAAGATATACACTGAGTTCCACAGTTTATATATGATAAAAGTGTGACGCTATGTGTTGACACAGGGATGAAATAAAAATTTGTAGTGTATGTCTAGTGAGAGGCAAAAATTAATTGATATATATGATAGACTTAGATGTTGTTAATGTCTTAAACATTGCCAAAATCGCAGAAAGACTTTTTGTCAAATGGCAAAGAAGCAAGTCCCCATCTGTGACCACAGAAACATCCCGCCCACCTGCTGTCAAAAATGCCTTTTGACTGGAATTTGAACTGTGATGGGAACTTGACAAAAGACTATTGTCCAATTATCTCAGGTCTAAGGAGAAGCAAACAAGGCTCGGGGAAGAAAAATGTATCCACAAAGAAAGCCAAGCTCAGGAGCTGTGCTAAGAATCAGCCCTAGCGGGACTCAGCAGGTAGAGAAGAAGGAGGATTTTGGGTGCATGATGGCAAAATAGGAGTAAAACCCCTCCTCCAGGAAGATCACATACACATAAGGCATTCATGTGAGAAAGGGTCATAAACCATCAAATATCCCCAAAGTGTCATCTCCCCCTCCCCCAACAACTTATTCCTGAGGCCTTCCACCACCAGAGGACTGGACATGGTTGAAGGGATGCAGCAATTCCGGAGTATGTTGCAAGACATTGTAAAATTTCCCCTCCCCTGCCCCCCAGGGGAGGTACCTGGGCACCTCCTGAATGTATATTAATCTACGGAACTCTGTGTTTTGTGGAACCCTTACCACTGAGAAGATTAGAAGAAGAGGACCTATAGAACACCATCGGGTTCCACAGAGCAGTGATAGATTTTCTGTTTAATCTCTCTGTGTCTCTCTGTTCCCTAGCCCTCCTTTGTCCTATTTATTCCTAGTTCTCTCTCTCTGCTTATATTTACTGTTAGATAAAATCCATACAATTGACTTTGGTATATGGTCTTCTTTACACCTTAATTTGAGCACAGGCATTTTAATTGCCAATTTTAATAACTGGATCATAACATCATAAACAACAAAAACAAAAATCCTCAGAGTTTCTGTGCATCTGAAACCTGGTAGTACCAGGAGTGTTAGATTATCTTGTTCTCAAGGAGATTTATATTTGTACTGGGAGGCACAAAACATGGAAATTCTTGGAAAGGACACATTTTCCTGACATCGTTTAGGAGCTCTTATCTGAAGATATTTTTCCTAAGAAGAGAATATTCATTATTTTCATTAAACTGCAGTAAATGTACATATCCCAGCACATCTACAGTCCCCAAAGAAATTTCTACCATCATATCTAATTTGGCCAATCACACAATCTCAGCAAACAAGGTTAATAAGACTTTATGAAAATGCTGATGAGTTTCAAGTGAATCCCAACTTGACAATCATCACAAGAACTATTAGTATTCAAAAATAATATGATGTCAAGTTAAGGTCTTTTCTTTCTCTCTTTCATTGTTGTCTAGTGTATAAGGTCTTCATCATTAACTATTTTTAACGTCTATGTTCAGCTCAACATTTTTCTAGTAGCAAAAACAAACATTTTGAATAGCATTTAGGCTCTCCAATTAAATGTTTGTTTTCTTATGAAATTGCTTTAACAGTTATCATTCTGCCTGCAAACTCATTTTCCTGCAAGGGCAGAAATTCAGCTTCTATTAAACAGTAAAAAGTATAAATCCAAACTACTTATTTTGGTCTTCTAGGCTTTCATCTGCAGTGTTAAGAGATTCAATCAGCATTCAGGATTTTATTATGTTCCTGTCCTTCAAACAGGATATTTAAGATGCTGTGTGTTTGCAGCAACTTCCTACTTGAAGGTGTTCACTTCTACTGCACCCACTTTCGACAGTAAAGTAAGTGAAGATGGATGGAGAGGCAGAGAGCACTACCTTTGAATCTGTCCTGAAAAAAGGGAACATTCATGAATGAAAACAAAGTTCCAAAATCTCTTTTAATATAAAACAATTATGTGACTGTAGCAAGTTCCTTTTTTATTTTTCTGTTAGTGAAAATAAAGTATTTAAAGCCATGAAGAATCTTTTCCTGCATAGTACATAGCCAAAGTTATTGTTACCATTATTTATCCTCTAAATAGTCATAAGCAGAATTTATGGTAGATTTTTCTGCCAGGAAAGGCCAGTTGTGTTAAGCACTGAGCAAGCATTCTCAGGAAGTGAATCATCCAAAGACAAAAGAAACTGAGGAGGCAAATATGATCTGCAAAGAAGAACAGAGTAGTTGATCAAGAGATTTGGATGGATTCAAATTTTAGAGAATCAGGAGTACCAATTACAAGCTGTCATGTGCACAGTCTTGCAATTAATTTTATGCATTGCAGGATAGGTACATTTTGAAAGCACTTTCTTGAGGAGAGTGAATACCAATTACCAGGTGACACATTTTTGGCTATAAAATGTATTTTTGGGCAATAAAGTCTGGTAATGAATTCCTGTTTAATTAGTAAGATTATTTTGATCAAGACAACCTTGAGGGAAAAAAGGAAAAAAGAGGAAGTTGCATTGCATTTGCATAACCAGTTAGTTATTATTTAACCTTATTGTTCACATTTTAGTATGTTTAATTATTATTTAGTTTTATTATTTAGTTGACTAAATTTAGATTGAAAACATAACTAATTTTACTTTTTTTTTATCTGAAAATAAAAGGCTGCTTGAAAATTAATTAAAACAGTTAGTTTAGTTAAATTTTATATGCCCAAGAGTGAATTTATTTCATTGTTTTGTTTGGATGGAAATGCTGAAATGTTGTTTCCAGTTGACCCCAAAAGAGTTGTAATAGAGGTAATTTTAAGGTGTTGGTTTTTTTTTTTCACTACTTATTCTATATACCTGGTATCATAGTTATTGCCACACGTTCTGTATCATTAAGTAAAAGTGGGTTTTTTCCAGTCTCTTGTGGTTTGCCCAGCTAGCCCAAAGCTGAAAAACTCAGATACATGAATAAATAGTGTATCTCTGAGCTATACCATGTTTCAGAGAAAAGACAAAATTCAATATCAAATGGAATTAATTCCTTACTTTCCCAGAGTACGGGTTTATAGGATCATTCAGGGTTAACAAGAAAATGAGTTCTGTCTCCCAATAATCAGCTTTCTTGGATGATCTTTCCTTGCCCTTCCTTTTTTTTTTTTTTTTTTTTCATTTCAGTTTACTTTGACTGATCTTTCCCTGTGAGAGTTGTCTCTAAACCTTTTTCCTAATATTCCATGAATTTATATTAAAGTCTATAGCCCAGTTAAAAAGCAAGTACATCTAAATCTTTCTGTCAAGGAAAGATGGATTCATAGAAATGTAATTATATCCAGCCTGAAAAATGCCCTAAAGTACCTTTCATTACTCAAAGGTGAATTTCTGTGCAATAATCTACTGCAGACATTTCTGAGGAGTAACAAGAAAACCCAACCTCAAATGAAAGCAAAAACAAAAAGCCAACCAAACAAAAAAAAACCTCCACCAAGCAAAAAAAACAAAAAAAAAACAAAAAAAAAAAAAAAAAAAAAAAAAAACAAAAAAAAAAGAAACCAACATAACCACAACATAAAAGCCCACCAAAATAAAAACTAAAAAACTTAAAAAAAAAAACACAAACAAACAAAAAATTACTTTGGCTGTTTTTTTGTTTGTTTTTTTTTTTTCTGTGACATCACAAGGGCCAATTTCCTTGTGTTAACTAAGCAATTTTCAAACACTATCTCATTTTAATACATGCTGCTTAACAAAATGAAAACAAACACTGATTCTCAGTGTATGTCTGGAGATAGATAAGGCAGCAACATGGATAGCAAGAGATTTGATCTGACAAAACCCAAGATATTCGGTGATGTCCTAAAGAACCCAGTAATTGTTTTTAGCTTTCTTGCAACAAGATTTTACACCACAAGAGCGATTTTCCCTTAACCCATGAAACTTATGCTCCTAATGTCTTAACTCCTGGCAAAATCCACTACAAACCAAATTCCAAGAAACAGCTTTGACAAATTCAACACAACTGTTTCATCAATTTATTTGCTTAGCTCTCTAACAACCTGTTTCTGCATTTGGTTTTGGGGCTTTTTTTTTTTTTTTTTTTTTTTTTAAAAAACTTGTTCAGTGTTCATCAAACACATTTGGGACTGTAGCAGCAATGGTCCAGAAGGATGCAAAGATACTGTAAGTCTTTATGGTATGTGCTGGTGTGTTTCTGCCAGACTGACTGGACAGATGTGGTCTGAAGTATGATGGAGCTTGACAACACTGTATAAAATAAAGCTTTATTAATGCAAGAAGAAACTTGCAACTATGCACCCAAACAGTGTCCCATCCAATCACCTACAGCAAACACATTATCATAAGTGATGCCATGGCTCTGGTGCAGTGTCGGGGACACTTATTGTCTAGGTCATCTGGCAGCAGCAGCCAACCAACCATGAAGACACCTGTAGAATGCAAGTAAGAGTTATGTTGCACTTTGGCTCAAGCAACAGCAGTGCGATATAAGGAAATTCTGCCCTGTGTGGATGATGTGGGAAGCATTCTGCCTAGGCTGCCAGTGCCAGTCAGAAGGGAGGGTGTCAACAATCATTTAGGGCCATCTGAAGGGATGAAAATAGCATGTTTGTCAACAACTGAGGATGTGAATTGTGTGTCCTCTAACATAACCACCCTTGAACAACCTAAGTCTTGATGTTTTTCAAATCTAACAGCACTGACAGGTCTAAACTCCTGTCTGTCTTTCATGCAGTGAAGAAGGATCAGTTGGCCCCTGACCATGCAAGGCATGTATAGTCCTGCAGATTTCCATCCGTTTAGGTAAATATTCCACTTAACATAGAAAATGGACTTATAGACCTTCATATCTTGTCTTCAACACTTAAATCAGAAGAAACCTTTTCTTTTTTCCCCAATAAAAATATGCAAGAGGATTTCTGTAAGGAAGATGTAAGAGCTGGAATATGTAAGATCTGTAATATATACCCCTTCATACATCTTACAGAAATTTGTGCATAAATTCTGATATTTTGCCCATGTTATTATAACAGTACATCATAGGGATTCAAGTATTAAAATCCTTCCTGAAAGTTATTGCAAGCTATGTCACTAATGTGGAAATTATCACATAACAGTGAAGGTACATGAATTAGTTTCTTTAAAATGTTTCATCTAATGTTAATACAATTTGTTATATTGTAGGAATTTTTATACTTCAAAGATACAATTCTGGACAGTTCTGGGGAAAAGTCTGTGAACAAGAAGAAGCTTCATGAAATTTTTATTCTATGCAATACAGAGATCCAGCTGCTAGAGAATTTGCTAGTTAAACTCCTGATTACTGATGAGTTCATCAGGAGTCTGTGAGAGTGGTCACCCTGGTAACATAGGTGTGCTTCAGCAGTGTGCAGCACTGTTACTGTTGTGGCCAAGTATTACCTTTTCAATTTCCTGTTCAAAAAGTCTCATTGTCTTTCTCAAAGGGAAAACAAAGCCTTTTCATGTAGGTAAAGCAGGCAATGTTTTTTATGCATAATGCTGTTTGCATTGATATATATTCATATAAATATGTTTTATATGTGTTGCTTCAACTCCAAGACAAAATGGCCCATTTCCTGAAGTGGGTCTGAGCACTGCATTTTAGGTCTGGGTTCAGACACTTCAAGTGATTGTACATGCCTTTCAGGTTGATTGCTGCTCTGTTCTTGTTCCTATTTTCAAGACTCTGTTCTTGTTCCTATTTTCAAGAGTGTCATCTGGAAGACACCAGCATGCAGAAATAAATGCTTGAGAATGAGAAACAAATTCATCTTCTCTTCTGCTAAATGCAAGAGAATCGCTGTCATTTAGAGATTGGAAAGTGATGAAAAATGTATTAAAGTACCATCTTGCTGGAAAGATATGTGTTTCACTGGAGTAAGCTGTATGTGACACTGATGATTATCCTATATAATAAAATTACATGGCTAAAATAAAAAGATAATTCATAGAGAAACATCCTTAATTCAAGGTAGAAAGCAGCTGCAGGCTAAACTAATTTTTCAATAGCATTGCTTTAATTCTGGAGAAATATCACTGATATATGGAGTTGTTTATTTGTTTTCAACTTGAACATAATGGAGTTCAAGGATTGGTTTTATATGTTCAGCAATAGGTCCATGAAGACATCAATCACCAAAGTTTGTTGTTGTTTCTAATATTTGCGGGTTTAACAGCTGAGAAAATATTTTTGTCTTCCTAAATATTAAATGTTTATGTTTACTAAAATTTGTTATCTATTATCTGTATTATGGTGTGTGTAGCTTCCATTCCAGGCTGAGAAAAACCCTAATATGCTGGGATCTGTTTAAAAAGTATTTGTGAAAAACAAAGGAAAGGTGAATGGTTTGTTATTCCATTTTACATTTTAAAGACACCAGCCAATACATGAAAACACTCCAAATAATATAAAAAGCAATGCCAAAAGTCTATTGTCATTGAGGTCACTCTTTTGGTTGTGTAGGGATTTGAGAATAGCCACGGATTTTGAAAGGGAGTATGGGTAGAACTGAACGAAAGCAACTTTTTTAGAATCCTTAACATGCAACATTTTCATTTTCTACTGCACTTCAGACACCTATGTACCTCCCTGATTTGTATTGTCACATGAGATTAGTATCAGCTAAGGTGCATTACTTTAGACAAAAAAAAAAAAAAAAAGTATGAAAGAAACCATAACTTTATAGAATGTGCAGAGGTATACATGGAAACATGCATTGAAGTCCCTATTTCTCTATCCTTTCACTGGCAATGAAATAATAAGATTTTTAATTACTATAGCCCCAAAGTAGCATACAAATAGTCTGGGTTATAACAAGCACATTTTTTAATTATTTTGTCTTGTATGATGGTGTAATAAAAGTATATTCAATTGTGAATTTTTTGAATTTTTCTGAATTTTTTGAGGGGGGTTTTGACATCACAGATATATCTGGCCAGAATTTTAAGTGACTGGTTTTGGGGTTTTCTTTTTTTTTTTTTCCACTATAAAAGTTCAAGGATGTGATTAAAAAGCAGAACACAAATCAACAAAATCAACAGCCCTATGTTCCAAGGCTTGAATTTGATATTCATGTTGTTTTAAATTACATTTGCTAGCTTATATCTAAGAAATTAATTGGTTCATTTGCAGTTTCATCCATTTTAAATGAAGAAGTTTGTTTAGACTTGCCTACAATATAACCATAGGAAAAGAATTATTAGTAATAGAATTATATTTGCAAAATCACAGAAATATCAGTCAGTAAGTATGGTAAGAAGTCAGTTACAAGTTTTATTAATTATTAGCATTATTGAGCTTACATAATGAATAATAATGGAATTAAGAAACAAAAGAAAAAAAAAAAAGGTGAGAATCTGAACTATAACCATCTAGTGTCTAAAGACAGTGTTCACCCTTTCTTCCTTTTTCTACCCCATTTTCCTTTATTGCAGATTTTGGGAATCTGAGGCAAACTACCTTCAAACACAATATATTTTATTGGTTAAATGAGTTCCAAATAAAACAAACAAAATTATAAAAACAGAAAACTAGGTCTTGACAAATAATCAGTAAAATGACAATGATAAAAACAGGTTGATAATGACGTGAAGCATTTGTTTAGAAAGATCTGAACAGATTTTTTTTTTTCCTTGTGAAAAATATGGCTCATATTGAGAATACTTGCAATACAAGTACATTTGTAGTTTGCAAACTTTGCCAGTGAGGAAACAATAGGAATGTTAAAATCATTGTGCCATTCTTTAGCTTATGATCCCTGTTCTTTGGGTTCTAGTTTAACTAATGAGAATTATTCTAAAAAGTAGATAGTAAATGGGTCTTGGGCATTGGAAAACAAAACCAAAACCAAACAAAAACAAAACCACCCAAACTAAAAAAAAAAAAGCACATTTATTTTTGTATATTTATTTATTTCATAATTTTGCATACTTATGAAACAATTCAAGCTCAAAATGAAAGAGCACCCAGCTTTTCCTGAATTCAAAAATAATTTCTCTCAGTGATTAAACTTGTTTGGAGATATTTTTTTTTCCCCTTTTTGCATGCACAAGATGAAAAATCCATGGACAAACTGGTATCAATTAATATTTCTTGTGCTAAGGTTTTAGTCTTCTTTCATTCCTGTCCTCCTAATGAAACCACTAGAATCTTATTAGACTCTTGCATTTATATTTATATATCCTATATAAAATGGTGGAACGAAAGAGCAAACAGAGATTTCTACAGTCTCTTATTCTTTTTCAACCTTCATTCTCTTCTCCCTAAAAATAATATTCTGCAACATCAAGAAGCATGAAACTGGGTAATGAAACACAAATGGAAACTGCAAGATCAATTCTCCCTAATGAACCAAACTAACTAATTTTAAATGCCATTGAATTACAATTTGGATAGGAGAGACAGAGTTTGGATTTAAGTTATTCAAACAGAGATTTGGTTTCTTAGGTGGTAAGTTTGGCTGATGCCAGAAGAACAGGGAGGCAAACCCGAAATCGGTCCTAAATCCTTTGAATGGCTATGGTATTTGGAACCAATTTATTCTACTTAGGAACAAAGTAAATTTTTAAAAACAAAACAAAACAAAAAACAAACAACAACAACAACAACAAAAAAAAACACACAAAAAAAAACAACACCCCCCCAAACAAACAATAAAAAAACCCACCACGTTGTTGGGTGGTCTTTTGTTTCTTTACATTGAAAGGAAAAGAAAGGATCTAGTAACTGTAATAACATAGTATGGCAACAACCATAAAATACAGTGACTGCAGGCAGAACATATGTTTGTGTGTAGGAAAGAAATAAGACCGAGGAAAAAAACATCTGTGGAGAGTAATGGAACTACAAGAAAAGTGATCTACAGTAAACCAGCAGGAAAGTAGACGAGAGCGCAGAGCCAAGGGCTGGAAAACTACAGAAAAATCCAAGGAAAAAGAAAAGGTGAGGTTTTGGGGAAAAAAAATACCAGGAGGAACTAAGAGTAGAAAACGTGAAATGAAAGCACAAGATAAAACAAGGAAAAATGTAATATGTTAAGGAAAAAAAAAAGTGGAAAAAAGAATGATGAAAAGCAGGCAAGAAAAAAAGTATATTCAGAAGAAGAAGACAAACAATTGGAAAATAACTCAACTACCCCAAAAGTACAAAATTGGAAACAATATTTTAATAATTTACCATAAATTACTTTTGAGACACTAGAGCAAAAAATCATTAAATAGTCATATTATGCTGGAGAACAAGGAATGTTTTAAATATTACATATGACTTTGAGTTTCAATATATAGTATTGAAAGTATTTTGGAGAGAAATATTTGCAAAACACATAGAATTAACACATATTGCTGAGGGTTAAATATGAATATCAATATTTGATGAGAAAGAAAGATACAATTGGGACTTTTTATACATTTTCATTTGAAGTTATATATAAATTACTGTCATTAATATTTATTTCAACTCTCATTCTCTTCTTTGTGTCTTCTTAATACCTTAACTTCTGGACACCTGATAAAATTAATATATTTTTTTTTCTGTTTAACATCACATTGTAGACCTTCTATTTGTAAAGAAAAGGTTTAAAAGGCCTGACATTTCTAGAAAGAAGTATTCACATAAAAATAATGTTATCTGTAAAATTGAAAATATGTATAATTAGATCGGAAGAGCGTC
>JAWWMO010000083.1:81942177-81960610 GCA_035047845.1 Dendrocincla fuliginosa | reverse complement strand
TGTATAATTAAAAAAGAGTTATTTTTGGGAGTTGATACATTATTTTTGAGCCTTCAAGTGAATTGTAATAGCAGTCTCAATAGACATAAAATTCAAAGCATACATAATTGCAAGATTGCATTCTACTTACACTCCTAGACTCTTGATTTTTTTTTATTTTTTATTTTGGTTAATGATGTGAAAAGAGAAGTGGATTTCTTTTTTTCCTTTATTCAATGGAAAAGGCAGGGCACTTTCTTAGTTCTATTTTCCTTCAAAGTATGTTAAGACACCTAACTGCCATTAGAAAATTTTAAAATCCTTACCACGAAAGAGATTTTAGGTTTGCATTTTTTTTTCAATATGAAAATATAACTATTCATAGGACACTAATCAACTTATAGCTTCCCTAACCACAAAAAAGGTCTTTGCCCTAGAATTTCAGTGATCTCTGATTTTAATTTTAGCTCTGTCTCCATGCTGTGTCTTTCAATTAAAGTGGATACCTCAGTAAATCATCCTGTAGAATGATGACCACCCAAGCATTACCATTCTATTGTTGACTGTTTGAAATATTTAAAAAATATAATCTTTTAAAATGTGTAGAGTAAAAAAAAAAAAAATGCATTCTCTGCATTCTCTGTCATGTTTAGGGTTTGTTTTCTGTACATACTTAAGAAAAAAAAAAAGTTTTTATCTCATCTTCATCAGTCTATAGGGCCAGAAGGAATCTTGGAAACAAGTTACAAATAAATAAAAATGAGAGGAAATACACTTTTTTTTTTTTGATACCACAATTGAAATAAAAAATGTATTTTTTTGACACCCAAGTAGATGGATATCTCCAATGAAATCCATTTTGAGTTTTAAGAAAATATCTTCTGTTCTCATTAGTACCTTCAGAATATGAAATTTAAATATAATGGGGAAAAAAGTAAATCTTTGTAAGTATAACCTGAAAATGAAAAAGAGAGAGAGAAAAGGGGTCGTGCTTAAATGAATGTATATCTTCAAGCATGATCACATTGCTTTCAGTCATCGCAGAAAAGTTCACATTCATGCTAAATACCTAAAAATATAAAAACATTAACACAAAAATTCAGTAAAATTCAACATCTCCCTACACATGCTTGATTGATTCTTATTATCAATGGATTTCTTTTTAAGCAATGTATCATTTTGCAGATCTACTTCAATACCTTGAGGTGAACGTGATTTTACTTTGCTCTGAAAACTAAATTACATACTGTCTTGAATTGTCTGATGCTTTTCACTTTTGTGATTATATCATGAGTCTTGTGATACTTGATATTTAATTCAAATATTCTTACATCCTGATGATGTAAGAATGGGTCTCAGCTTTCACAAAGGTAAAAAAGAAGGGTTAAGAGTGAAAGAGGAAAGGTTAAGATGCCGCAATTAGAAAAGCTGAGTTAAAAATCCTAAGAGGTAAAGGATTTTGATATCCTACAAACAGGACTAAATATGGCTGTTTTGTCACATGTATGCATTTTTCTACAACTGGAGTCACAAAGGGATCCTGTCTTTTGCAGTTAAAGTGTCGTGCAATCAAGATGACTGCAAAGCTGCAGTGGCAGGCACCTGGACAGGCTGAGTGAAACGCAAAGCAGCTCAGTGCAGAGCAGTTCGGGAGAGACTGACTGCAGTGGCATAATCTGCCTGAAACTCAGAGTAGAACCATCTCTTCCGGAGGGCACTTATGTCACTTCCAAAGTGAATGAATTAAAACAGAATTAGATACTGTGCAAGCAGAGAAATGAATTTCATGGGTGGATGTGAGGCATTGGAAAAACAGTTCATATGAAGACAGTGGCAGTATATGGCCCTCTATTGCCATCATTATATGTTATCCACTTCCTGGCGAAATTCAGTATAACTAAGTTGGTTTTGGTTTTGTTTCCTTTTTCACAGGACCTCAGTTCCTGCTTAGTAAGAAAAAACCCTCCATTTTCATTTTGGATAGAAACATCAGAGCATTAAAAAAAAAAAATAAAAAAAATGGGGTAATATAAATTCATTTAGTAAATATTTCATCTTCACAAAGACACTACTAGTGAAATTAGTTAGTTTCCAAGGATTCTGCCACCTTTCCTCACTGAAACATTTACTTCCCTTAATACTAGTGAAATGGAAGGATAAGACTTTTAAAAATAATGAATAAACCATTTGTCACCACATGTTATCAGGAGGATTGAGGAGGATTCCAAAGTGAAATGATGACACCATTTAAAATTCACAAAAAACAGAGTTTATTGAAAAGAAGTAGCAAACGAGAAAAACAAACCCAAGAGAAAGGAAAAAAAGAACCAAATAAACCCCAAGGCAAGTCCCACTCACTCATGCGTGATTCACACAGTTACTGTACATACTGACCCCAATGTATTCAAGACCGCCAGTATGATTAGCTGCTGCATCCTTGGGCTTAACATATTTAGTGGACATGCCCACAGAGGCAATGCTGTCCTCGGTGCCAGCACACACCTTCACCTGGAGCAGGAACTGTCTCTTTTTTATACACTCAGTCTGTGACATCTATCTGGGCATATGTGGCCAGCACACACCCAGATGAAGTTCTCCAGTCTTTCCCACTGTTATGCAACAGGAAATCCCCCAGCACTTGTTCAGTGTATATCAAGGGTCTCCCTTTCTGGGTCAGTGGTCATTACCACATCAGCCTCCTCTTCTTTTCTCCTTGACTCATCCTTGACTGGCTGTAGGCAAGCAGTTAGTCTGTCAAACAGTTTCAGTGCACACAGGATGCTTCTCCTTCAAGGCCAGAGTCCCAATTATCAGTTCTTCTTTTCCATAATTTGTCAAGAAAAGAACAGACTCTTGCAGGTGGCAAGGCCAGACATGGACCTAACGCATCTCATCACACACAAATACATTACAGAAGTACTAGAATACAGCAGTCACAGGTAAATGATTTCTAATAGACGTGGTACCCAACCATACTAAAGCAAAAAAAAAAAAAAAAAAAAAAAAAAAAAAAAAAAAAAAAAAAAGGTATGATTAGTCCACAGCAACAGTCAAAAATACTCTTTTCCCTTTCCATATTGATTTAACTATTCCACAAACATTCAAAAGGTTGAAAAAGATAAGAAGCCATAAGTACTTGGTTTTTGCTTGTACCTGCAAGATAAAACAGCAATACATAATCAGTATTATCTATCCTGTATTTGGTTTATCTTGAAATTCAGAGTTTGATATTTATTTGTTATAAAGTTCAAAGAAATTATAAGTCTTCTGATCATTCTAAACTCATTACTTAATAGGTCACTTATGGATTTCATCTGAGCACTTTAAAGTATTAAGCCAGCCATGCAAACATTTAGACAAGAAAATATGTTCAATTTCCATTCTGTATTTTGGACCTTTACACCTGAACTACATTTTATGCTTCTTCACAGGAGTTTAATCACTGGTGTGGCATCTCTTTTCAACACATTACAAGCTTTTCCCATGGGTGAGACCAATAAAGATATTTAGAAAATTCTGCTGAAGTTATAAAGGATTGTCACATACCAGATTTATATCTCACTGACTGATGGGTTGAATCAAGCATTTTGTCTGTGTGTGTGTGTTCATGTGTGTGCCTGTATGTGTGTGTGTGAGGGTAGGGGACTGGGCCTCCAGCACAGTGACCACATGGTCATCCAGGATGGACACTGAGGTTTGCAGCCACATGGCACGAAGGCTGCATGAGGCACGTATTGGTCAATAAGGTCCATCTTGTAACCCACCCACACCACACCCCCTGGAGCCTCTGGTTGGCTTCAGCACCCCGCGTTTGGCTGAGGGCACAGTGGGTGGTCAGTGAACCAAAGGTCCTGCTTAGAGGGAGGTAACATAATAGCCAGAGTCTATAATCGAGCATGCAAAAGGTCTCCATCAGGCCCTCGTCTGCTCTCCTGACCTGTCAGAATGTGACCTAATTGGTAACTAGGTTTTCCACTTTGTTCTGTCTTAATCTCTCTTCCCTTTTTCTTTTCTTCCTCTTGGGGGTAACTTAAACACTTATTTTCTCTGAGTTGTGTGTACCTCACTTAAGCTGCATGGTGTTTGTTTGTTGGGTGTAACAAAAGTTCCTTACTACGCCAATGCTTGCTAGTCTCTGTAATCTGTTGTAATGCTTTTGTAAAGTTGCAGGTTGCTCCTGTAAAACTCTTTTTGCCAAAATGCCTACATTCTCATCAAATTAAAAGAAATCTCTTAGGGAAAAATGTGTAGTTTTTCTCCAGATGTGAATTCAAGGTACCAAAAAATCAATGGTTTTACATGGATCTGTTTTGGTGGAATCTCCTGAAGCCTGAAATTAAAGTGTAACACCCAGTAAAGTTGAACCTGGTTGTAACAAATGTTAAAACACTTTTAGTTATATACACCAAAAGGAAAGAGATGAGTGCTCAAGTGTAAAAATGTCCAGTCTAAACTGGTTAGCCAATGCAGAGTGCTTAGAAAGAACATGTACGTTATTCCCATAATCATCATTCCTATGTATTTCTCATAAACTAGCAGTGAAAGATCAGATGATGACTTTTAAGCTCTATTTTCTTGCCTTTTATGGGGGCAATATAATTGTGGACATTTCTTAGGGGACAAAGCCAGATCAGAAGAAATTGTCACTCAACTTTCCCCTGAGTATGTTAAAGGGAACAGTAAAGGTACTTAGAATTCTGAGCAATACTGTATAAACTTAATTTTAATTATCTGAAACAAAAAATAAGTGGAAAAAAATCCAGTATTTTATACATAATCTCCTTACAAGAAACATTCATATTTACTGACTACAATAACTAGAAGTATTTTCCAGTTTATAAAGGAAAGATAATGTAGGAAATTAGTGATTATTTCAGTGTTCTTATGAAATGAAAACCTGATGGCCAGCTGTGCTGTTTCATGAATTGTGGGAGGGGGGAAACATGAGAATTCTTTCATGCTGTATTGATTTTTTCATAAATGTCACCCCAGTTTAGAGATATTTGCTTGTTTGGAAGAAAATGCAAGTGCAAAGCTCATGTGAGGAAGTGTGTTTTTTCCACATAAATAGAAATTTGGATTTAGTGTATTTTTTTTTCAATTTTGTTAGTACACTTGCCAAAAGCAAAGCATAAAGAGTGCCAAGAAAAAAACCTCTCCTATTTGGTTGGTTGTTTTTTTGTTTTTTTTTATGATCACGCTTGCCTTGCTTAGTCATGCTTTCTTTCATAAGGAATCAGAAAGCAACCAGCATTTTAAAAGAAAGTCCACAATCAATGTCATCTGTTTTCAGAAAATCTACCCTTTTCTATACCTTTGTCTAGCTCCTTTATTGTTGCCTCACAGACATGGCTTGATCTGTCCTAAAATCCCTGGACACTAATGCATGTTTAGAAGCAATCTCACCCAAGAAGTTCTGCATCCTTCTCTTGTCTTTTCTTCATATAAGTTATATTCTATATGCTTCTTCAACAAAATTCCCTTCCAAGGCATATGCATAGTCTCTTCTCACAGCCAGTGTTAAACTCAAGATAAAGGAGAGTGAGATGTGACGTCTTGGAAGGGGAGGTTTATCTTTGGTTGGATGTCTTGTGAATGAATCAGAAAAACAAACAAACAAACAAACAAACAAACAACCAAGCCAACAAAAAAAAAAAAAAAAAACAAAAAAAACCCCCAAAACAAACCCCAAAACCTAAAAAAACAAACAAAGCAACTAGCATAGCTCTATTAGCTTCTCAAGTGAGACATTTCTTCCCTATAATTAAATACAAGGCTTACAAATTATGCAGAGAAGGGCTAATTTTTACCTTCCTTTAAATAGCACTATTGCTCAATATAGAGGGGAATGAAAAAAATCTTAGATTTCTCTTTCTAATTTCTTTATTACATGGATAAAAAACAATCATAGGACTCTTCCTGAATTTTTTAAAGTAATGTAAAAGAAATTAATAGAAATTATGATCCCTTCCAGTCTGAGGACTAGGCATGTAAACGTTAAGAACTTCAGCTTAAATGCTGTTATGATTCTAGACCTTTAAAAAAAACGTAGGACAGGAGAGACATTGAAACAGTTTTTCTGAAATGCAAGTTGATGGTGCAACTGACTTCATCGTGTTTCTTATTTTCACTTCTATGTGATTAAAAAAAAATCTTTTAACCTGTCTCCATATTGTTAAACCATGTGTACGTCTCATGTTGGGTGGTTGTGTTAAGGTATCAATAAATCAAATTAATCAATTATAAAGCACTATTGGTAAGTTGGTATGACTAACATTCATCCTGCATACATCCACATTCCAAACACAAGACACTTTTTCACGTTCCAACATACATATTCATGCATACAGATATATACATGTATCACATGTATCTATCACATTATCCTCTATCACATTATCACATTTTGCAAGTAAAGATAATAGCTAACTTATATGTTAAAATTTTATTCTTATTTCCTGTGTCTTCCCTTCTTGATAGAGTTACAGATTAAAAAGCATCTAGGAATATCACCCTTAAGTGTCAATTTTTTCTGCCAATCTATGGATGTCTTGATATGTTTATTATCTATGTTGGTAAGAATTAATGATATTTTAGACTAGACACTGCAGCTTACTAGAGTTATTACTCATAGATTCATTTTGATTTTGATTGGTAAGAATTTTAGGGAATTTCTCTGGTATGCTTTGACATTTCTTGTTAACATTTTTAGTCCAAGGCACACTGTGCACAGATTTTCTCATGAAAAAATAAGTCTTAACCCTGCACTGTCAGGAATGCAAGCAATAATCAAAAAAGGAAGGAATTGAGTATGTAAAACTACTTTATAAGGG
Organism: Dendrocincla fuliginosa; assembly: GCA_035047845.1. Lineage (NCBI taxonomy): Eukaryota > Metazoa > Chordata > Aves > Passeriformes > Dendrocolaptidae > Dendrocincla > Dendrocincla fuliginosa. The sequence goes on along the minus strand of JAWWMO010000083.1, from coordinate 81,953,798 downwards.
CCTGGGCAAGCAAACCCTAGACTTCATAAAGTAGATTTAGAAGCAAACTAGTTTCTGCAATGGGAAGAAAGTAAGGAAAAAAAATACCTTCCACTTTAACATCCTACCCCATTTGAACCCTGCACAATGCTCTCCTATAACTGAAACATTATATGGCACTTGAGATCATGACATCTTGGTTCTAATTTTTTTTTTAAATAAATATGATTTGAGCTGGAGGGATCTGAATAAATCCTTACACACAGGCTGCTGTAGTAGATCCTGTAATCTCAGAAATAAGTATCCCCATCTGGCCCCATCTGCCCTAAAGAGGCATCAAAAAATATGCATGAACAATGCATATATACACTGGGTGCACTTCAACAGCATTCGTCTTGGACCTATTTTCAAGCTAACCCTGTAACATCTTCACAACAAAAGCTTCCACTTTCTACCAGTGAAGGAAAGTTTGTTTGTATTAAGTAGAGAAGTGCAACAGCTATCCCAACATCCTGCCCTGTACCTGGCCTTTTCCTGGTGCAGGTAGAGCACTTCGGAGACTTTTTCTGCAATGCATAACATCCTTAATATTACAAAGAATTATGGGAATTTTTTAATCAATAGTAAAAGTAGAAATAACTTTCTGAACTTTCAAAGCTGGCTATTAATCTCACAGAGTCATTATTTTAGCACTTTAGCACTATTTCTCAGTCTTACCTATGAATCCTATGTATCACAATGTAACGTACCATATCTGGAATGCTAATGTAAATTACTCCATTTTCTTTTTACTGTCCTGCAAATGGTTTCTAAAACTCTATTTATAGATTGTCATTAATTACAAGGAATATGTGAATAGATTCACATTCCAGAAGACATGTAGCTTCTGTGTTTTAATAATTTTAAAATCCTCTTTTTTTCTCAGCTGGATGTGGTCATGCTACTTTAAGGGAGGATCAATCTATTTTCCAGATTAAAAATCGATAAAACAACCCCAAGACACCAAGAAGGCTTCTCATATGAAGAGATATTCTATGCACTTTGTATATATTTATTAGCAGGAAAGACAATATTGCCAACATTAAAAGCAGAATTACTCAGAATTATTTCCTTAGGGCAACAGACATCTATCCTCCCTTTTTTAAGAGGAAATTCATCTAATGTTTCAGTTTTGAATTAAACATCTTGATCATAATCAAAGTGTAGAGTGACATTATGTCTTGAGGATGCACCAGGGGACCTCTGCTGAGGGTTTCCACATTAGCCCTGGACACACAGATATTTTTGTGACCCTCGAGCAGACTTGAAAATGAGTGTTGGGGTCCAGTGGCGTCAAGTATTGCTTCATCATAAATGCTCATAAATCATAATATTAATGCTAACTTGACCCTATGTAAAGTGTCTATAAAATTCTTGTAATCTGTGCAACCATGGCAGGAATTTCTGAAAGTATGACTCTTTTGACAGGGCAGAAGTAATTGGAGGATGCAAACCCCCTCCTTTCAAGTAACTGCAGGTTGCAAAGGAAAATGGTTCCCAAGCAGAAAGTTATGTTAGCAAAAACTGAAATCATGCCTAAAGCATTTTCTCTACTAGAGAAGTATCTTATTCTGCCAAGAATAACCAGATGAATATACACATGCTTGCAGATGGTGCTGAGGTAGGAGAAAACAAAAGTAAACATTAGCAGTTTGGTCAGATGAAAACCAACAAGGATATTTAAAAGTTTCCTTGTCCAGGTTTTGAGAAATGTTTGGAAGATATATATATATATTTTTTTTAATAATTAACTGATAAAACAGCTAAATTTATCTTATTCTTATTTTAAACAGTGATTGAATCAGAATTATTTTAATATTCCTCTATTAACAGAACACACTTTTGTCAACTTTACCAAATGGCAGTTTTATAGATATGTGTTTTATATTTATAAGAGGAATCAACCTCTGTCTTTTTGATATGTTTCTACAAGGTTCTCAATTTCATCTTCTGAGCTTAAGCCAGAATATGGATAAATAAATCTGCTCTGTTCTCAGCAAGTACAGAAACTAAATACACCTCAATTCGTCCAAAACAATAGAAGCTTGTCCCAGCTTTTCCAGATTTTGATCTGACATTTCCTTCTGACCTGGCTCGATTTGCACGTCTTCATATTCATCCCTTCATAACTGTGCCACCAGAATCAGTTGATTCTCTTTGAGCTCTGTTCCTTTCAGCATGCACAGTAATAAATCATTTCTTCAAACCAAATGGAGCCATATCCATGCGAAATTCCTGTAATTATTATTTGAATCAACTTCTAAACTGGATGTCTTTAGGGAACTTTTACACACACCCCCTAACACAGTCTGTGTTTTGAAAAAAGATGTTAAAGACTTGCCAATCACCTGACATTCCTTTGTGCTCTCAGTATGGCACAATCTGCTACACAGCTCCATTGAGGACTCCTGGGTGTGTGCATGTCAAACTTGCTGTGGCAAACAACAGATGTGTGGACAGCAAAACTTGTACTGAGTACCTTGGTGACTTACTTGGCACAGTATGAAGCATGTAGTACAAATATTGTTGCTCAGTTAAGTCAATATGTGTCCAGTTTTTGAAGAGGTTGCAGACAGATGAATTCAGATGTTGCATTCAGAAAAAGTAGTGTTTATCCAACTGCTCCTGAATCTACAAAGCTCTATTTTTCCTTCTTCACAATAAAAAATTTATATGATTGTACACACACACACACACACAAGCACAAGGAAGGAACATAGCCACATTCAAAGAAAGACAGGGAAAAGGTGTGTGACGCTCAGTTTAACAATTCCTCCATTTAGCTATAACTTACTAAATTGCACTCTGGCTAATCTCATTTACTTGAAGCTGCAAGAAACTTTTACAACTTTCAGTTTATTCACATAACTTTTTAGAGAGTTTTTGTTGCAAGAAAACAAAAGTTTTGGTTAAAAGTCATACCTATCCTTTATTCAAAAAAAAATATCCAGAAAAAAATAAGGAAGTAAAACTGGTCCTTTTTACCTAACAAACAGAGCTGTTTCATTTATACTTACCTTTATTTGTACTTAGGTGTGTCAGTTCTCATAGTAATATTTTAAAAACACATTTTAGAAGCTGATCAGTGCTTTCAGACCAAACTTATTAGCACTTTTCTTTCAATGTATCTTATTTTGCATCATATTTAGAAGTGGTCAGAGTACAAACCATTTCCAATATTATATTTGAAATATATAAATATTTGTAATGGACCACTTGATTAAAAAAAACAACCTAATAGTTTTTCTCCCAGAGTTTTACTTCAGCACCATAGCGTACCTTTATAAATGTATTATCATAAACATTTTGACAAAAAAAAAAAAAAAGAACTCCATTTAAGTCAACTATGTTCATTCAGCTAAGGCACAAAAAGAACACATGGCCCATACGAGTTGCAGGACACATTGGGAATGAATCTCTCACATTTAACAAGGACCTACATCTCATACTCTTATCAGCTGCAGTCAGAGACAGATCAAGGACTGTGTGCAACTAAACTTAAACAAGCTAGAGGTAATAAATACAATGGAAACTATTCATAGAACCTACCTCCTCAATATCATACTCACCAGAAGTTGGTCTTTCCTCAAGCAGATTAATCAGTACATGAACTTTTCCTTGTTGTTGGATGCTTGAAATATTAATGTTAACTCAATTTCCTTTCACATTTGACAAAAATTTTTGACTTTTACATGCAAGCTGGTATAGATTATAGTAATCCACAGACTCATGCTCTCTCAAAATGATCAATGCAGTGAAACTTGGCTAACAATATGAATTGAAATTACAAAATATGTCTTTACATTGGTAGTGTAATTATGCAATTTGCTGACAGTTTAAAATTGACCTCCAGGATATTACTGGATAGAAATTTTGGCCAAACATAGATTATGAGTTTGCTCCCACAAGAAACAATTTAGATATCTGTAATGTAAATATTAAAGTTGGTATTTATCAAAGTCCTTCTGTGGCCTGAACAATGTTTGAGACAGTCAGTTGCGCTCTGTAAGTCCTTACAACACACACCACAATGGGTCATACCTAAAGTACTGATTAAGGAGATAGTACTTGTAACTAGCATCCTCTGCATGGGGTACAAAGAATTGCGGGCTGAGCACTTAAGCAGACATATATTGGTACTTGTTAGTATGGGAGAATGAGCGAGTGAAATCCAGATTAGAGTATATATGAGTAATTAGAAACAGTCTTGCTTAAAGTAATTATCATTTTCCCTTCATTTGGGATTTCACATTGTAATTTGTAGTGTTATTTGCTGCAGTAAAAGTGAACACAATCCTCGTTGCATAAAACATAATAATTTATCTTCCACTATAGATCGTATTGAGTAAAGTCTTGTGAAAAAGACAGGTAGAACCATTAATGAAGGAATAATCCTATTATTCAACCAAGCTCTCTTTCCTACAAGTAAGGAGAGAAATAAGAAAAAGAGGTTGCATACATTTTTAGATATTTGAAACATACTGAAATGTGAGCTGGGGATTACCTGACGTCATTCACAGATCAGAACTTGGTTCTGAACTCTGTCTTGTAACATATGCATGCAGAGCTTCATAGCAGGCACTACATTGAGTTTGGGTTCAACACAGGGCAAAAAATACTGGAAAACTGCTGCTGTTGTTGAGTCTGGCCCAACAGGGTTCTGACTGCTTCCCCAGCTAAAGGCAGATGAACTTTCCTTTTCCCGCCTTATAACCTGGATCAGGTGCTGGCAAACTGTGAAAGATGCAAGATGGCCAGAAAATTACTGCCACAGGAAACAATCAATCAGATTCATGTGTGTCGCTGTGAGTAGTGTTAATGTACATGTTATAACTGCTGATGCCCTGCCTCTGGATTTGTTGATTCTTCTAACCGCTAGGTTGGTGCTTTGGGGAGATTCCCAGCTTTTATCTTAATGCTTGGCTGTCCCCAGCCCTGCGTTTTTACTTTTTGCTTTATACCTAGGGGAGTCAATACTCTCTCTGTTAATATTCTGATAAGGCATCTGCATCCTTCTTTTAGAACAATTAATTGTACCTTAGACATAGGATCTTTTCTGATTGTTGTATTTCCATAATAGAGTTCAACCATTCCTTTTATTAACTGAGTTTATGGAAAGCTTTTACATCTTATGTGCAGGGGCTATTTCCTCTGGGCTTGCTTGAAAAATAGTATCAAAATACTAATTGAACTCAGCAATCCCTATTACACCAGTGTTGTGTCTCCTCTTTGGAAGTCAGACACTGCTGACATTGTTGGAAACATCACAATGTGTTTTCCAAGAATAAAGTAAAAAATTTAGTTAATTGATACCTTAGTCAATCTTCTGTTCAGTTTGCTAGGCAGTTGATACTGTACAGAAGTCCTACTGCCTGTCTTGAGTGATATAACTTTAAGAGGTTGCAAATAGTTGATAATATTTTCTGATTCTACTATAATTTGGAACTCTGGTTTGAAACCACTTGCTACTTGTCAGAATGCAAACACTATCTTAAAAGATTGAATCTTGCATAGAATGTTCATCAAAACTGCTATGATTTTTTTTTTTCTCACTAAATTGACTATTGGTAGAATTATGTACAAATTGCTATAATTGATGAGTCTATTTAATATGTCTGAATATAATTTTTTACCTTGTGACTCATCAACATAAATAACATAAAATATATATGCATATGTAAACTGAAGCAAGCATGTCTGCATGTATAAATATTATGTGTACATTTTTGTTCAGTAGATATTTCTCTGTGGCTAGAATATTTAAAAATCAATAAACTTGATTGAAAACATAAAAATTTAGGAAATTACAGGTAGACTTTTTTTTTTTTAATATCTATCTCCTGATGAAATGTGTAGTTTATGTAAGGTTTAGCAGAAGGATAATAATTAGTACAACGCAGCAACAAAATATAATATTAACTATTTAGCTGCACTCTAATTCATATGAAAATGAGTTATAAAAGCAATGGCAAAAGAAATGTAAAAACAAAGAGAGCAGATCATTCTTATAGAGTAGGAGGCTACAGGACGCAGTACTTTGAAGAGGATTAAGATTTAATAAACTATGCCTCTACAGGCAGATTAGACTGCACAGAGGCTCCCAGAGCTGTTTCTGCGTACCTACAGCCTAAATATTGAAAAACCTGTGGCATGGCCTTAGTAGAAATCTAGGAGCCACCTAGAAGTAGTCAGGTCACAAGTCCACAACTAGAACTAGTTTCCACTCGGTATCTACACTTAGTATCTGGTATCTTTTCTTTTTTAAGAAAGCCTATCATGCTTTCTTAAAGACAGGGCTTGCAGGCTCCTCTGTCAAACTCTGGTGGCTGGAACAGGTAGAACTCACTGGGAAAGGATATTACTTTTATGAAAATCCGCATCTCCTAGCTTCAAATACACACAATATTACACTGGGTAGGAGACAATTTCAGCCCTACTCACTGTGAACAAGCTTGACTAACAATTTCCCCACAGATAATGTGTGAGATTCACTCTAGTGAAAACAAGATGCCACTGATGACTTGTGATTCAAGTGAAAGCTGGCATCGTTACAATTCACAAAGGCAAAGGTCTTCTTGGTTTAGGAAAAATAAGTCAGATCACTCTGCTTAACCTTTGGTGAGACACATGGGCTTGCCACACATTCTGAACGATTGGTCCTTGGGCAGTCATTAGGTCACTCTAGAGTTTATCTGTGAACATGTAAACTAGTGAAAATAACTCAATATATAGTAAATACAAATGTGTGCAGTTAATGTTATCTGTGAATACAGCACTGGTGAAAACTGTAAAAACTGTTTCAAGCTTTGCTGTCTCTCTTTAAAACACAGGACTAAATATTTAGAGATTTACAGAGAAAAAGCACATGTGTGAATTAAGGGTTGGACAGAATGTCTTATGAAGAAAAATCTTGAAACAGAAATGTGTATAATCTATTCCAAACAGAGATAAAGAAATAACTTGATTATATTGTTTATACAACATCTTCAGTGGAAAACAGGTGGCACTAGAACAGATGCCTTCTGAAAAGTACCCCTAGTCAAATTGTTTGTCTTGATGATGATACAGTGAAACCTGGTCAGATAACATTACACCTTCTTCTAGAATCAGTGTTTGTGAGTTTATAACACCGTCCTGCAAAACTGAATCAAAGAAATGAAATTCCTACCCAAAAGAAGTTTTTGCAGTTTTTAAATAGAATTTGGTGATAAATACTTTAGTTCAACAGGATGATGTGCAAAAGTTAATGGTTGGACTTGATCTTCAAGATCTTTTCCAAACAAAAGGATTCTATGATTCTAGATCAATAAAAGATATTAGAGCACAGTGAAAGAGATATAATACATGGGATCTGAACCATTTTGCAATTAGTTAGGCAGGCAAAGATTATCTTGGATAATTAAAATAGTAAAATGGAGTGAAATCAGTTTAAAATTGAAAAATAAACATTTTATAATTGTAATCGTCCCAGAACCATTAACTATCCCAATTTAGATCCTCATTTTCTTTGATATTCCTTATACATTCATTTTAACTGTTAGCAGTGCTCCATGGATAAACAACGAATTCAATAAATAGTTCAACTACAGTGCTCCTTTACCCATAAATAGATTTTTTTTTTTATGCTGTCACTGATTTTAAAACATTTTTCTTTTTTCTTTTCCCTTCTTCTACCTTGTGGCAGTGAATTAGGTAATGCAGTTGTGCATTTGAGCCTCCTCAGCACTGAATTATAAATTGCTCATGGAAGAGTGCTTTCCTATAAAGAAGAAAGTTGGGCTTCAATGGTTTACAACAGTAGTTTAAAGAACTTCTAAACATTGGCTTATCCGCTAGTGCAGACTTCATTTTTGAGTTAAGAAAGAACACTTGCTGAGAAATGACAGTGATGTTTGTCACTATCTGAAAATATATCTTTACTCATTCTGTGTGAAATGTAGAACTGTGTGTGACCAGTTTTGTATGACCTGAAAAGCTTTTCAAAGTAGAGAAATCAAAACCAGCCATGGAATATAGATTCAGTGACCCTTCTGACTAGGAAACTTCTTTATGTGGTGTTCTTTCATTTGATCTGAAAACTCCAAAGTGTTTTAGGTCTTTTTTAAGTCTGTCAGAAAAAGCCTTTTTGTCATAGGATAATCTGTCACAGTGAAAGATCATGTCAATGAGAGTATTGTCTTTGGCCTCAGAGGAGAACTGCACTGTGTTTCTCCTAGCCTACTGCTCAAAGGACCACCTCTGGAAATGCAACATGTAACCAAACATTTCAATTTGGGTTACCCACAGGTTTACAAGCCTGTGACTACTGTTCAAATCAGATGTTCAGTTCTGCTGACTCTGTGGGATTGCAATATGTGCTCAGTGATTACATAACTAGTAATACCCTCTGCTTGCACCAAAACTGCTAAGGATGTGGGAAGAACGTTTGCTTGCCTGCAAGGAGAGAGGAGTGGTAGGTGGCAGTTCAATGACTAAAAAACAACCCTGAACAAGTCTAAACAGAATACAAATTTAATACAAAATGTTTTATTTCTTTCTGAGAGAAAATTTAAGGAAAACAAGAACAAAGCACATTTTGAGTTCCCCAGTAGACATGAAACCCCTTATCTTGTCTGAAAATCTTTTGGAAAAGCTGAGAAGTAACTTACATGATGCTTTAAAAGTTCTGGAGAAATGCGAGAATGGAAATAACTTTTGATGATTAGCAGCCTGTGACCACATTAGTGAGAGAATCTCTAATAGCTCATTAAGGTTGCTTGTCTCTGTCCACGACAGACTAAAGCCTGTGCCCCAAAGATGAAGCACCGAGAAGAGCACACAAGGGATTCTGCTGCAAAAGAGTGTTCAAGAAAGGCAGCAATGTCTACGGGCAGGAAATATCCTGGAGAGAAAGGCAGCATAAGTGGAACCACCTGATGAGGGGCAGAGCAAAGCCAGGACTGCCCAGGGCTGGCTGTGGCATGTGGAATGCCTGCTTTTCCCGTTGTGGAGCTCCCTGGAACCATCTGTGACTGGCTGAGGTCAACCCCTGGCCTCCTCTTCTACACACACCCCTGCTGCTGCCATGTCTGGAGCAGCTGAATGGTATTTTCTTTCAACAAACTTTCTTACTTTCTTCCTTTCAGCCAAGGAAATATGTTGGGGCTAAAAAAAAATGAAGATACAAGACGTTGTACAGCACTAGGCTGATTCTATCTGCAACCAAAGTATTAACCTGTGTGGAAATAAACAATGACAATAAGTAGAATTCAATTTTTTCAACAGCAACAAAATTAAACCCTGGAGAGTCTTAAATGGCATTTTTATAGGAAATCTTCCATCCTCAAGATGAAGCACAGGTTGGTGCTGTGTGTCCAACAGGAATGTAAAACTAAATTTTAACAGAGAGTGCATGAGAATTCAGAAATTTGGAGGGGCATCAACATTCAAGTTTTTCCCAAAATTAAATATAGGTATACCTATTGTATGAATCAATGCTGAAATAAAAACATGTCTTTTTTCCTTCCAAACAAAAATGCAAGTTAATAATAGGCATTCAGACTTGGTTGTACACAAGGATTCTCTTTTGTTGTAGTTTGTTTTACAGTAGTTGCAGAATTAAAGCAGTGATTATTTGATGATTTTTTTTCTTAATGATCTAGGTTCATGTAGTGGCAAGGTAACAGGTAATAGGAGTCTTGTTATGGCTGGTTATTATATTTTGCACTAGTTTAATCATTTGGTGCTTCTCAAGGTGAGAATTTTTTAGAAGAAATTCTATGGTGACAGCATCAAGCTCATTTGCCAATGAGTTAATCCTCCCAAGACCACAGTTTGCAGTTTCACCAGTTGTGATCTGATTACTGAGAGATGCTTCTGCCCAAATTAAGGTACAAATGGGATCATATGTTGAAGTCAATAATATGGATTATATTTAACAGTAAATGTGAGGTAGAGAGATAGAAAGAAATAGAAAAAGGGGGTAGGAAGGGCAGAGAGAAAGAGAGAGAAAGAGGTCAAGCAGAAGATAGTCACTTCCTGTAGATCCAGCAGTGTCCCATTGGTCTTTCTTCACCCTGGGCTTCTCGGTGGTGGGGTCCCTGTTTGTTCTTTTGGGGGTACCATCTTTGTGCAGTCCAAGTTCTGGGTATCCAGTAGGTGGGCACAGATATTCCCATAACTTGGGATAGTATGTGTATGAGCAGTTGCTTCCTTTTCTATGGTTTTCCACAGTGGGAATTTTTGTCTGCATATGTTAACCAGGATGTGTAACTGGATCTTAACTCTGCCAGTCCTGGAATTAGTGCCTTCTTGTTGTAATTTTCTCCTTATCTTATGACAAGTTCCTTCTGTGGCCTTGAAGGCAACTTGAGACAGGTAACTGTGATTTTTAAGTCCTTCAAGAAGGAACAGAAAGTATGATTAATTGCAAGAGTAAATCCCAGTCTTCTGTAGCAATTTATTTTTGTGATACCACATATGCCAATATTAGATGAACACATTTCTTAGTCCAAAACCCTCCTTTAAAAATGCCTTAAAAAAATAATGTACTTCTACAAAGACATTTCTTGAAGATGATGAAGCAAAAAGGTCGGCTACACTGTTTGGATAGGCTGCACAAGACTACTCAGGCTCCGCTTCAGTTATGCCAGAGATAGCAGCAACAGTAGCATCCAATTCAGGTATGACATGTCCAGTCAGGCTAAGTTCATTCACGTATACATAATTTACGTCTGTTTCAGGACAGAATAATATATCTTAGAAATAGCAGTTAAATTCACACAATGGACTAGAACTCATTTGTTCACAATACTTTTAAAAAATGCTATCAAGTATTGTCTGACTGCTGGATTTTTTCTTTCTCTTTCAGCTGTTAATGATTGCAATTTGAGCATTACTTTCTCATTTCAGATTTTTACAGTACTGTGTCACAGAAGAATTGCTGTATCAGGAAGGAGATACAGCCTCAGACTCTTCTCTTTATATCTCAACTAAGTCTACCACCAATCAGGGGATTAGTTCTTATACTTTCTGAACATAGGTATCTTTTTTTCCCATGACTGACTCATTGATTAGCTAAGCTACGCGTCTCCCTGCTGTGCAGCATCATAGCATATAAATGTACATGGACACTCATGAATTAGTGTCAGAGTTTCAAAAAAAGCCCAAGGGGGAATTCCTTCCAGAGGACTGGGAGTCAATGCCTAAATGTCTGTAAAGATGTTTAATAAAAGAGACAAAAGACATGTAGGCCCTGATGCTATCTAGTTTGGCCAGGCTTTTGTTCCGATCTTCCCCCAGCAGGGGAGAGAGGAGGAAGGGGTTGGTATTTTTCTGGCTTTCTGCGCAGGTCGGGTAGCTCAGCTCGCAGCGGAGCGAGGAAGACGGGGACACACACACTTGGATTCCCGCACCACTGGATACTGAATTTGTATTCGTTTTTTCCCTTCTTGAACTCAACTGCTTTCATCTGTGAGTGATCGTAATCACTACAAAGCTTGCTGTGAGGAAGAGAGGTGGGAGGATGGCCCCGTTTCCTGCGTCTGCGGAGACAGGATTGTTGCCGCTTGCTGCCTTCCCAGTTTTTGCTCACGGGAATCCACCTGAGAACCAACTGCCTGCCA
>JAWWMO010000083.1:81901450-81939111 GCA_035047845.1 Dendrocincla fuliginosa | reverse complement strand
AAAAAAAAAAAAAAAGAAAGAAAACTAAAAAAAAAAAAAAAAAAAAACCTCAACCAGCAAGTAAGAAAGAAAACTTTGGTATCAGGAAAAAGATTTTTCACTAGTAGATTTCCTTATCCAGCTATTGGTACATCACCATGATCTCACAGAAAGTTAATTTTCTGTTCTGGTGTCACATTTTAAACCCAGGCAGCTACCAAGCACCATTCAGCCACTCCCTCACTCTCCCACCAGCGTAACTGGGGAGAGAATAAGAAGGCCAAAAGTGAGAAAACTTGTGGGTTGAGAGAAAGACAGTTTAATAGGGAAAGCAAAAGCCATACGCTCAAGCAAAGCAAAACAAGGAATTCATTCACCACTGCCCAGGGGCAGCCAGATGCCCAGCCAGGAGAGCAGGGCTCCATATCACCTAACAATGACTTGGGAAGACCAAACGCCGTCATTCTAAACAATCCCCTTCTTCTTCCCCTCCCCCCCCCCCTATATAATGAATATCATGTCACATAGTATGGAATATCCCCTTGGTCAGTTTAGGTCAGCAGTCCTTTCTGTATCTTTTCCCAGTTTCCCATTCATTCCCAGTCTCCTCACCAGCATGGCAGTACAGAAAGCAGAAAAGCCCTTGGCTCTGTGTAAGCACTGCTCAGCAATCAAAAAAACATCTTTCTGTTATCAATTCTGTGTTCAGCACAAATCCAAAACATGGCCATGTACTAGGCACCATGAAGAAAATTAATTCTACCCCAAGCAAAACCATCACTGGGTTATCCATGGGCACACTGTCCTATCCCATGGGTTTCCTGCTATTTACTGTGTAAATATGGATCTTCTTCTTATGTATTGTGTAGTGTCTGGTGATTGCAATGTCATCTGAAACTTTGGACAAGGTGAAATTCTGATTGCTATAATGGTATGTAACATTCTTTCGTACTTTGTGAGTAGAAACTGTTGAAAATTATGAGAATCTCCTCATTTCTTGCTGTCTGACGGGTGGCTTCCACTGTGGTCAAGGATATTACTTGAGGTAAACACACAGACTGACTTTCTGCAATTTTTTCTGGAGCTAGTCCTTTTGTCAGTGGTCAGGTATATCAGCCCCTTGCTCCTACTTTATGCATTCAGAAAACATTTCTAGGAGCACGGTAACCTTGTTTGCATCCTACCACAATGTCGATTTATGAATAGAAATGTAGATTTTGAGATGCATCTTTATAGAGACAGAAATAAAATATTTAAAATAAATTAAAAAACCAAGAAGCCTATGAAACTGTTAACCTACATTACTGCATTTTTTATGGCTATACAGGAACTGATTTACATGGTTAAAGAGAGATGTCCAGTGCATAGGGAAACTGGAATATTCCCATTGGGAATGGCAAGCATTATCCTAGGAACCCTGCAGGCTTCTGGAAAGGCACAAAGAAACCAGGAGCCTCAAATGGCAACTAGACTTCTTCCCATGGGCACTCAATTTGTTCTTCCACTCCACAACCCCAGTTAATTTAAGCATATAGCTGGGATGGATACTTAGTTTGTTATCTTCCAACCAGTTTGAGTTTGCTGTGTGGCTATCCTTGCATTTCTATGTTACAGGTGCTGGTTTAGCACAGCTAATCTGGGTGATTTTGGCAGTTTTACTTAGCAAATTTTCATTAACATTCAAAACTAGTAACAGATAAGTGTAATTGTTGTGATTGCTGCAGGCAGCAGCTAAGGATTCAGGAGGAAAAATACTGACACATAAAAAGCAGAGAACACTGAGGATAGGCCACTTCAAGGCACAACAAAAGTCACACTTTCTGACCCCTGAGGACTCCCTGACCAACAAAGACTTTTTGTGTTGTGGAGCAGTGAGAATATTTATGCTTCAGCTGGTAGTCGATCAGTTTTATCTACTTTCTGTGTATATTAGCAACAAACAAACAAACATACAAAACAAAAAATCAAAATCAACAAAAACCCAAACAGACAGTTGATTTGTACTTTCCAATTGCACATTTTCTACTTGTAGCGCCTCTATCCACATAGTATAAGTTTCTAGAGAAGGTTACTTTAGAATCCTAAAACTGTACCTCAACATTTGAAAAGCCTGTGCTTCAGATGAGTCAAACATTTTAACTTACATTGACTTCAGTAAGTAGGAAAATACATTGGGTTTTCAGCTCTCCAGTGAAAAGGAATGAGCAAAAGGTTAAGATATGCAACTGTGAAAAGACTCATTGTGAAACTTGAGTTCAGACGAGCCACATCTTGATGCTCTAAAAGTTGAAGAAGACTCATTGTGAAATTTGAGTTAATAATTCAGACGAGCCACATCTTGATGCTCTAAAAGTTGAAGAAAAGATTTGTAGAATTTCTCCCAAAGTTTTCTTCTAGGTCAACAGTTGGATTCGATGATCTTAGAGGTCTTTTCCAATTTTAATGATTCTATGACTCCTTCAGTAATGTGACTTCAGAATAAAACCAAATTTAAGAAGATGAAACTCGTAAAGTAATACTGGCGTAAAATTAGTAAGCAGTTTAAAAAGTAAATTAATTCAAAATGTAGCAAAACAATAGTAAGTTGTCAATAGAAATGTAATTTAGAGATTTCATATTTTTTGTTTCATATGTGGAAGTAAAGGTGGTTCTATGAATAAGATTTTTAGAGAGCTTGGAGGCCATTTGTGGCAAGACACTGCAGTAGGGTCATGTTTCAAATGCTGAATCAGTTATTTAATGAGGAAAGTGGCCATAATGATATACTGTTTCCACAAGGTAATTGTTTGGTCAATACAGTTGTATCCCAAAATAAGCCACATTCACTTTAATGTCCTCTATAGGAGCCTGGTACAATTGGAAATATTGATTAGAGCAGAGGCCATTATGCCAAGATATAGGCTATGAAATGTAGCAAGAATTGATTTATAAGCTACTGCTTTGTATGAATAATGGTCAAATACTCTCTAACACAATACTACCCATGGTGTCTGCTCAGTTTTACATCTGGCATTTACTGTGTTTTTTCAGTCTGTGCCACAATGAAAATTGGAAAAATATATAAACAGGAAGCTTCCCTTCAGAGAGTTATTTGCAAAAGGCTTGTAATGTACATGCAGAAAAATAGCTTCATTTTTTAAATTTGTTGGTAGAACATGTATGCACTTTGTGATGCTTTTGGGTTTGTGTTTTTCTTTTGCTTGTCTTCTGAATTTTGTTTTAAACATTTCTTTCCATATATTAAAAAAAATTGGAATATGTATAAAATAGATCAATCAGTCATTAAAGCTGGACATGGATGAAGTATACAGTGATTTCTCTATCCACCACTGTCTATATAAATATAAAAATACATACTGAAACAGAAGGCTATACCTTTTGCCTCATACCTTTAAATCCTCATGTTGTTTCCAGCATTTTATTTTTCCCCTTTGCCCTTTATGGTGCAGTCTCAGAGAGTCTAAGTATCTTTCAGTAGTATACACTTTGAGATTCGTCAGATTAACATGCTTCATTAATTTCAACTTTCATTGAGCTTGACAGGATAGGGGAGTCTGAAAAACAATGCTGCTGGTTTAAATTTATTTAATCACATATGCTTTGATGTTTCTGTTAGAATTTTGTTGTATTGAACTCTTCATTTATATGAGGATTTTAGCATACATTTCTGCAGTATAAAGGCACTGATAAGAAGCCTTAGCTGGAGGTTCTAAACTACAGCTATATTTCTAAATAATAATATGCTGAAAAGGAATGCCTAATGCATTTCTCCTACTACATGTTGATTCACAGCTAACTTTTTCCTTATTTGTGTGAAATGAGATCATTTAGAATTAAAAGTCTCTTCAGTAGGAGAAACCAGCTATCTACAGTAAAGGAGAAATCCCAAATACACATTAATGGGATATATACAAGTTCTGATTTAGCAATTCAATAGAATTGTTATTCTGTCTCACAGACTCATAGCTGATCACATCTTGCAGTGCCTTTTACAAAGATAATTTGATGGTTAGGTTGTGGTGATTTCTCTCTTCTGACTTCTTTAGACTGAGCTACCTTTTCTTTGGGGTTTGTTTGTTTGTTTGTCTTCTGTAGATAATAATACAAATAAAGATGAAAAGAGAATTCTGTTGTTATTGCTTAATAATAACCCACCTGCTACTATGTTGTTTCTATCTGCAGAAAACTGCTTATTCTCTAACTACCAATCTGTATTTTAAGATGAAGCTCACTGTATGTTGTTTGATTTTTGTGTGATTAACATGATCTTTGTTCAGCAAAGTTCCAAAAGCAGGGAAAAATGCATTTGAATTAATCAATTGCAATATATATTGTATATTATGCATAGGTATAAGTATTGACACATTTGGTGATGCATGAAAGAAATATGCAGGCTAAATGGAATTATGTTGTACATAATAAAGGATTTTAACAAGGCTTAGAATTATATTGATAATATTGCTGGGGTAGCCATGATGGTAAAGGAATGTGAAAGCTCCTTTATGGATGAATTCATACATTTAATTAAAGGGCTAGTTCACGAGTCTGTACTTGTTCAACTTTGTTGTCAACTGCATGATAAGCCATTACCTCTCCTGATAGTTTGCTTTTCTTTAATGGCTTGCAAAAATATATTTATTATATAATAATATTTCTAACTTCTAAAGTGCTACACTCTCTATGATTTTGTACTGTGTATGAAGTATATTAGGTTAGTTTGAAAAACAAAACAAAACAAAACAAAAAAACACAACCACTTTCCATGTAAAATAGAGTTAATATAGTAGTGTTTACTTCCTTTGAATAAAACAATACATGGGTCTGTGTGTCAGTGTTTGTGTGGAAATATTAATTCATTTCATTGTTTCTGCCTTTTTTTCTGGATTACTTGATTCCAGACCAGATTTATTTCTCTCTTTAATTGAATTTGGTATTTTTATTTATTGCCATTAAATTACTGGAACTTATGATAAACATTCAGGCGAGCTTTTGGTGGGGGAGGGCATTGCTTGGATTGAAATATGGAGTATCTTCAGATTACAGATGATGGCAAATGTTTATCAGTTTAAAAGTGTAAATGTCCACTTCTCAGGAAAAAGCCAGTCTTTATAAGTCTTGCTGCAATTAAAAGTTTAGAACCATATCCTTATGTGGCATACATGAATACTGGGTGGATGAATTAATTATCTCTAATCTAAACATTCAGTATCCTCTAATCTGCTTCAGTTGTCTTGAGTCAATGGAGAAAAAAATAATCTCCAGTGTGTGACTCTGTGTTTATACTTGTAAAATTCTTTGTGGCTGAGATGAAACACCACTCTGGAAGGCCTAGTTTCTGCACTGATTTTGCCAGTTTGTCAGATAATGGGACCCCTTTGAAACTTAACTTTTAGGCAGCTTTTAAATAATAGACACAGTGAATATTTTGACACACATCTTCAAGAGTAAGTCCATTAGAATGTGCAATCTATCCTTCAATATCTCCCTTGATCATATTTAATCTGTTGGACTCTGCCCATAAAGTGGGGAGAGTCATCTCTTAAAAGCATGTCAGAAGACCTTTCATGTAATGGTTCTGTATTTATAACCTAAGATATGAAAGCCTCATGTAGAGAGAGCTTTAAGAATTACAAAAGGAAAAGTAAGGTACTTCCCCTTTCCAAGCCCATTATTTTTATATTTTGGTTTAGGACAAGTTGATATAAACAACTCCAAAGTCAGAAATCTTGGCTTCCCTCCCAGAGGTGTTCATTTTATCACAAATTTTCCGTGCATTAAATTCACATCATAACTTTTAAATAATAGCTGATGGATTAATCTGCCTTGAGATAAGCCATATAATGGAAGAGTCAAAGTGAGCTGGCTATCTAAACTAGTCAAAGTCCACTAAGTTTTGATATCTGCCCTTATCACAAAACTCAGCTTGACAAAATCCAGTAAAAAATGTCGAATGGGATGATACTTATGAAAACCAGATTGCATTTTACATTTCATTGGTATCCTATTTGCAAATCCTTGGACATTAACTTGTAAGACAAGCAGTGAGATCATGCGAAACTTGAATTAATTGTAGAACAAGAACTTTAATTTTCACAGGATGAAAACGATTACATTGGCATTAGGCTCAGAGCACATCAGTCTGAGAGCTGAGTCCTTTGCCTGGAGGCAAAAAAAAACCCAAAAAGACCAAAAAAACCAAAGAGAAACTAACCAGTGGATGCAAAAAGTTATTAAAAATTAATTGCAGAGAAAGTGTATTTTACCTGAAGATGCCAAACCAAAATATTGTGTATTGATTTGTTTCAGTGTGGAAGTTGGCATTGTATGTTTCTGCATAAACATACGTAGACACATAGGTAGGGGCATACATAACTCCCTCACACACAGACTCAAAAAAACCCAAATAATAATAATAAAAAAACCACCAGAAAAAACCAAACATGTACACACATGCATTTAAATTATAGCTGGAATGAAAGATTGCATATCTCTTCACTTCACTGATTCAAAATTAGATGGAAGAAAAGATCTTTTTCTCAGGGGAAAAGGAGAGTTCCCAGAAGCTAGAGGTATAATACCACTTGTCTGCTTTTCATCTTTTCAGGCTTGTTTGCAAATGTTTGTTGAGAAATGAGAAGTGATGTTATCAAAACAAGCAAACAGTTTTGACAAGGAATAAAGCCTTATTACTTCCTCTGTTTTTTTTCTTTTCTGCATATTTTCTGGACAGAGATCATAATTATCTGAAGCTGTCCCTAAATCCTGTGATACAGTTATGATTGAAACTTATGAGCTTCCACTCTGCTTCTTTTTATTAAAGTCATGTAGTTCTTGAAGTGAAAATTGTCAGTAACGTGCTACAAACCTATTTGGCAATCACACTTATCAGAGGCATAATGCATATTTAAAGGGAGCTGGTGTTCGGCTGCCTGTCAAACTCTCCTTGCATTTCAGCTTCCTTGAAACTTACATATCACTAGAAAATATATTCTTTATAGCTTTTTATAAGAGGTATGTGGTATATGCCACAAAATAAAACTTATAGCTGTAGAAATAAGAAAAAAGTGCACAGAAGTCACACCACCAGGCTTCAACTTTGGCAAAGGTATATGAGACTACAAAAAGAAAACTGTGAAAGAATTCTAATAATATTTTCATCATCTCTGCTGGCATGGTCAGTAAGGGCAAGTCCATCAGCTGAGAGATTCACAGATGTCACAGTTATCCAACCAGGTGCTTATTACTAGAACAGATGCTAAGTTAACAAGAGCAATAGAAGGTTTATAGCCCATTTTTACCTTGTTCACAAAACAAATATAATAATGGACACTGAGACAGTAAAGTGCTCATGCAAATCAGTTTGTGAGAGACTTAAACAGAGCCTATGAAAACAAAAAAAAAAGGAAAAAAAAGCACCTCAAACCTTCACTGAGTAGGAAGCTGACTAAGCAAGCCACAAATCCTTGTGAAACTGCTTTGTGCGACTGCACAGAATATATATGTGTGAATTCAGTCAACTGTATGTTGCACATAAATTAGCTCATTATTGATGTGATTTGCTGTACTATTTGAAACTATATCCAGGAGAGGCACACCTGAAAAATAAAAACTGAAAGGTAAAATTTATCAATATAAAACCAGCCTCTATGCACTTGTAAATATTTTCCAAATTGAAACTGTTGCATAATAGGGAGATGAGTAGATGAAAACTAAAATCTGCAATACAAATGCAAGGTGCAGTGAATTGTCACAAATAAGAGAAGCTTCTTACTAGGTGAAAGAAATGAGAAACTTCCTAATTCTCTAATTGTTTTTGGCCCTCTGCTTAATGTCACAATTTATTAAAAAAAATAAGCCTATGTTATTTACTTTTCTAAAACCAGACTATGTATACAACTATGATTACCTCTTAAATCTGGTCAAGTTTCTAGGTACCTTTCAGGGAATTGACATTCCAAGAGAAAAATAGAATACCTTTGTTATAACTATCCCGTACAGGAATAATTTTAACGACGCGTTTCCTGATTCCTGGGAAGTGCTGCAAATGGCTATCACTATTGTTTGGAGATTTAGAATCAGGCCCAGTGAAGCCGATGAGTTCAGTGAAGAATTTCATAGTGTCTCTTATTATTGTATCTCAGGCTTCAAGTTTACAACAATATCAGTAACAAAAGGAAAACAAAAATTTATCATCTTTGCTCATTACCACCATTATATAAAGAAACTACTCAATGAAGTCACATACCAAATAAACTTAAATGCTTCTCAAAATGTAGAAAAGAAAAACTTCCATGTTTAGTCATTATACATTTTATTATTTTTTTTTTTTTTTAATACTGATTGCACTTATAATACTGCATTTAGACTATAATTTGAATGGTCATTGAAAAGAAAGAAGACGCTTGCTGCTAGGACATGGACTTTACTGCTGATATTTACCAAAAAGAGGGAAAATGTCAAGAAATGTTGAAAATACTATCTTGTTAATCAGAATGTTATACTCAAAAATAACTTTTAAAATGGGGAAATTCATTCAATTGCTCTGTTTACTTACTCTTAATTGCAGCAATTCAAAGCTTCTAGTACAGTAAAACTATGCTGTGGGCATGCATTTTTTTTACTGATACAAAGAAATTAAATAATATTTATTTTTCTTTGGAAAAAAAGTTCAAGAACGAACACACTAATAAATGAATGCATTAATTAATATAACCTTACATATTTTAGACTGCATTGGCCTGTAAAATTTATTTGACACTTATATACCTTGCATTAAAAATGGGAATACATAAACCTCACACACTGAAGAAAATAATTGTTGTATACAGGAAGCTAATATATGTCTGCTTAAGCACCTGATTCAATAGAAAAAAATACGCTTTGCATGTATGAATACCAGTTAAGGACGCTATAATGGAAGTATGAAACAATATTAGTGGAAAAGAGTGTTTTTCCACTGATTAGTGAAAGGGTGTTCAACTGCTCTGAATTCCTTTATGAAAGTATATATGCTATTTCCCTACTTATTTTTGTTCTCAACTGTGCATACTTAAACTCAATATGTCTAAAGTATGCTTTGCAAAACAAGCTCTTTATAGATGCAGAAAATATATCTTTTTCTATCATCAAATACTCTATTACAGAATATGTCAGTTGCTAAGTCTCTGAGCAAAGCCAGCACATTTTAGTCACCTGAAAAAAAAAGTCCTCTGCAGGAGGTGGAACCAATGCTTGAATGCAATGTGATATAATGAAGTCAAGCAAAATGAAAACTGTAGAGATACTGCAGGAAAATTCACAAGTGAAAATAACATTATCACCATTCTCCAGCCATTCAATCCCCTGATACATAAGAGAAACAACAAAGGGCAGACAGTTTCTATTTTCTTTAACAGTCATTTTGAACTGATCCACAGCAGTGCTGCAGAAACACCACAAAGAAATTCCTTAAGGAAATGAAAAATCCAAGGGTGTAAAAAGCCCCAAATGTAACAGGAAACACTCTCCAGAATTAGCACCAGTACATTCATTACTTACAGCTGCAGTTTTAAATTATCTTCATTCTTTCTCTCATTTCCATCTCACTCCAAGACAGAGAGAAAGACCATTAGGTTTTCAATTGCTTTGCACAGCTATTGCTTACTTGGTCTCCTCCTTTGTACCTTCATAATATTACACAAGCAAATCTAAATTATTTCTCCTGGGAATTACATTCTCTGACTTATTCTGTAATCTCATACTTATTAGTTTTGTTGTTATTTTATTGCCTGAAAGAAAGGAATTAATGTTTTTTGTTTTGTTTCTTCTTTGAACTTGCTTGAATGCAGGAAAGTGAGTTTATCATTCTGTTAAATGGTTTGGTTCACAGAAAAACAAACAAACAAAAAAAAAACAACAAAAAACACCCAAAAACCAATTATCTGCTATATATGCTCAGATAGCATACTAATAATTTGAAAGTTCAAAACAAATGCTTGAAAATATCTCTGCCCTTCAAGCAACATATTACTGACATTACCAGTGGCATACAAAACTTTTACACTGAGATTTAACCTCCTTTTATCAAGAAGAGGTAGAAAATAAACACACGCAATCCTTGTTGCTGCCTACATACTTGAATATCTGACCATATATAAAACAGAATTTTGGGGAGAACTCCATTGGAAAAAAATTGTATTGAAATTTATGATCATGGCTTCCAAGAGGGGTGCTTTCTCAGTCACACAGTATGTGTTTTATGTTGCATAAAAAAAAAAAAAAAGAGCAGCTTACTGAAACTATATAGAATAAGAAATGTTATGCTAACAGATAAAGCTTTCTTCTAAGGGCAGTCTAGCTCTTAGTCCACAGAAAAATTACTTTGAAGGGAAAGTTTTTACAGACATAACTGCTTTACTCAACTTGTACCTCATCACATGATTTAAGAGACTATTAAAAAAAACCCCACAAATAAACAACCAAAACCAATCAAACCTAATATAAAAACCCCCAACCACTCCTTTTTGTTCCTTTTTGGTTTTTTTAATGGTTAGTTAGTGTTGGACTAAACCCTATACAAGGTAAGTGGCTAAAAAGCATGATTTTAAAAGATTTGAATTTTCCAACACTTACCCCAATAGTATTATTTATATCAGTCCTCTATTATGTAACAGAGTAAATTGGGAAATAGTTTATGTATTCTTTGCAAAATGTTATAAATTCTAGTGGGAAGACTGGGCCGTTAGTATACAGTGTGTGCAATATCCACAGAGACAGGGAATCTTCTATCCAAAAAAGCCTTTTTTATTTAGATTGACTTACACTCGAAAAACAAAATCAGTAACTGATCATCATTATTAATTCTTCCCAGTAGGGGACCTAAAGCGCAGACAGAGTAGGTGCTGGGTCCACAAAAAGATGTCTCCCAATAGAGAAGATCTAGAAATTCCTAGTTTCCTTGAAGATGTAGGGTGCCTACCAGAACATTGCAGAAATGGCTGTGTTTGCAAATACAGTGACAGCAGTGAATATGCCACAATGATTGTACTTAAGGACAATGTCCAAAATAGCACATTGTGGGTTAACTGAAAAGTTAAGAGACCACATGTGTGTCAATTGACGAGATGCAAGCAATAATGCAGTGTGCCCACCTCACATTTTGGCAGGCAGCATATTCATGTCCTGGATACTCAGTGTGAATAGCGCCAGCTCATGCTCTCCACGGGAAAACTATTGCTCTCTTGAATGTCCTCTGCACAGCTTATGAATAAGAGATAGAAAAAAAAAATAGGAGGAAGTGCTATAACATTAGTTAACAGGTACTGAAACTGTCACTGGGGCATTTCTTGTGTTAAGCAGAATGGATGAAATGATAGAAATCTGATGGTACTATCCACTAGCAACACACACAGACTGCATCACAACAGAATGAAAATTTGTGTTGAGCACGTCACACTGAACACTTATTACAAACAGGAGGCATCAGATTTGACCTGAATGAACAGAAACATCCAAACAAAATGTAAAGCCTTTACTCAAAAAAACATTAGAATTCATGACAAGTGTAATTTAGCCAAGAAGATTGATACTCAGTTTAACCAAATTATGTGATATTTATAAGAAACCAAAAAAAAAAAAAAAAAAAAAGGAAATCTGTAGCATCAATTTGGATAAAACATTCCCCTTCAACAAGAAGAGTCACTTCAAAATCAAATGACAATAAACCAACACAAGAATTGTTGCAGGAAGCAGGTCAGCTGACTTCAAAATCAATTATAGTAATGAAATAAACTGAGAAAAATAAAGCAGTATTTACCACTGTTACAGAAGTCTCATAAGCACGGTATACACCATGCTTGGACAACAAGTAGAAGCTGGAACAAATCACAACTCCTTAGAGAACATTCCTGACAATCTGCTGCCTTCTGTTCTGACAGTGCACGACCACAAAATTACAAAAGTCTGCTGTGAAAGTAATAAGAATCCCAGAAGTGAAATTCCTGTGGCAGTTTCCCTTGCACAATTTCACAGAAGGACAAAACATTTTAAAAAAAAATCAAATGAACAAATGCCTATGATATTAAAACATTTACCAAACATTAACTAGTAGAAAAACTTTCTCTGAACAGGACAAATAAAGAATGGAAAGCCCATGGAAAATGTTAGCCCCTGGACTAGCAGAAATTAATGTGTTGAAAAGAATTGTATGTGAAGAATGAATTAGTTCTAAAAGAAGATATTTTACGTATTCTGTTGACTGCATTTGCTTTTGCTTTTATTCATTATAACACAGATGGGCACAATTCCTATGCTCTTGTAGAAGCATAGAACACCTAAATGACTAGGGTGTTGCAAAGCACAGGACGAAACTAAATGCACCTTGTTCATGTTATATCACACAAGGCTGGCTCCAGATACCAACACAATTGAAGACGACACAGGCACAATCATAAGATAATACTATGGCTGCAGCTATAAAAAGTAAAATTCCATGTATGTAACTTAAAACAAGCAAGGACACAACCATCCAAATGCAGGAACTCAGCAGGAACACAGGTAATAACTACTCTGAACAACCTGTATTTACAGGTAGGATATGTTGCACCTCTTGACAGAAACACTGTTTCTTTAAAAAGAGATATGAGAAATGCCTCTGCTATAGCTTTGTTCTCAGTCTCTGTGTAGATATACTGTGCTGAGACTTCTGGCATCATCAGAGGTCTTTGAAACACCTGTGACTCAAGCTACTTTAGCTTGCACCGTGTTGAGTGGAATCAGTTGTGTTAAGTTATACAAAGGGAACACAGTAAGTACTAAGACAAAAGAATGTACAATTTGGCTTATGTACTCTGATTCTTGGGGAATATAAATGGCAATAGGATTTTTTAATACCAAGTGCATTATTCTTCATATCTATGAAATAAAACTTCACACAAAAAACACTCCTCTCCCAAGTAAAAAATATCAAGAAACATTTGGGAAAAGTCCTAAATTAAATGTAAGTAATTCCCAGTGCAGGTGAGGGAAGTAGATGACATTTTGATTAAGTTGTAAAGGCTTACATAAAAAAACAAAAGGCCTTTAAAAATATAAGCAATCTGCTCTGGACTCAATGATCTATAAAATCAGAGCAAATTAAATACTTAATCAGCAGAATTTAAAAAAAAAAAAAACAACAAAAAACAAACAAACAAACAAACCAAAAACAACAACAACAAAAAAAAAACCACCACCAAACCTCCATTTAATATGAATTCACTCAGACAATTCAACAAACATTAAGAAGTTCTTCAAATTTGTGGGCAGTAAAATGGTAAATAAAAGGCCATTTTTCCACTAATGGGATACTTGGTAACTGATGCTTGAAGATGTTAATTGATGTGTAATAGTAAGATATGTATACAAATAAAGAGCAATTCTTGTATGAAGTGTTTTGCAAAATACTCTTTTAAAAAAAAGAGCTTTAAACAATAGTGGGTTTTTGGTGTTTTTTTTTTTTGTTTTGTTTTGTTTTGTTTTGTTTTTTAAATGAGGACTGTATTAGGGATGATACTACTACAGGGGGAATACCTGCAATTCTCTACTGTAGTTTCTTTTCAATAATATGTGCTACATCTGTCAAACATGGTGATCAGAACTAAGGGTTATCCCTCACACCAAGCTTACAGATGTTCAACAATTAAGTCCTAGTTTCTTTTGGATGTAGCTTACTCATGAACTTGTGCTTTCTCAGGTCTCTGGACGACTGGAAATTTAATGCCAGCAGGCTATCTCTGTTTTTACATTAAGTTCTTTTTCTTTCACCTCATTTTTTCCACCTAATATTAACACATTTTATACCTCTGATTCACATGTATAAGATACTAACCTATCTCTGCCTATCCCTTTGTTCAAACTCATATTAGACAAATGATTAAACCATAAAGAGTAAGGATACAGCTTAGGTGATAGCCATGACACCAAAACAAGCCTGATTTGATTACTAATGTGAAGTGCACTGAGAATGCTTACAGTCACAGTGTATGTACCCTTCCCAAACAAATGGACTCTTCTCACATTCTTTGCTCAAGGCTAGTAACCATCTTGGTCATAGTGATATAGATGTAGTTTCACATTGAAGGCATTTCCAGCTGACATGTTCATAACTAGAAAGTATATTAGCATGTATGCTGCTTAATTCCCACATTTTAGACTTTCCGTACTATCTGGTTTATATCTCATATTTGTAGGTAGTCCAGCATTTAACACAGTTATGCTTTAACAAAAAAGCAGGACTAAAATCTACCACAAATCAATTTTCCACCAGTAAAAGGGGGAAAAATAAGAGAAGGTGTCATTTACATCACTCAGACAATTATTTCTGAAATTACTATCTTACAGTGGCAAATGCTCAACAACAACAACAACAAAAATAATAGAATTGAAATGTCATCTAAAAATACCTTAATACTAAAAGCTTTTCAGATAAAATTGACCATACTTTTTTATTACCAAGGTTAAGTACAGCTAAGCTGTCAAGAATGATTTGTTGGAACCATGTCTTGTATCCTGTTCACAGTACCCTTTCCAAACAGGTGTCCCTCTCCTATGTGGAAAAACAAATATTCATTCAACATGTTCTACTGTGTTCCAGTAAGTCCTTCTGATCATGATTGCTGCTGACTACAGGGGCCAGGAAACTGAGTAAATTCTGTAAACACTTGTAAAGCATTAGAGAATATTAAATCTGGCTTTCCTATTTTGTCAATATTCCTGACTTGTGTTTGGTATCTTCCCAGGATTTAGTCTGTACCTTTTTTTTCCATTGTGATGCTAAATGTGATTAATGTGATATTTGCAGTGTGAAACAGATAAAAATACTTCCTGAAAGAGATTGCAGACAGGAATATTGAAAAAATTCAATCACTGCAACAAAGTATACTATTGTAAACGTGATGGGCTGGATGGTTGTTAATACCTCTAAGTATTCAAAGGAAGAGAGACAAGATGAAAGAACTACTGATGTTCTCTTCTGTGCTTTATTAAAGAGAATCTTCCCCTGAGTTTCTACTAACTCTATCCAATTCCCTTATTCCTTAAACCAAAAAATTTGCCATATAAACTACAATACAGTTCAGAAGAAAATTATGTTATAAAGGACAGGGGTTATACAAGTGTGCATGCTTTTGCTGCTTTGCAGCTAGGCAATTTTCTCTACACAGGTTCTGACCCCAGAGATTCTTACCCCAGGGAATACTAGTTTAATATATTTTAGTGAATTACAAAATGTGATTATAAGTCTAGTTGCAAGTTAATCTGTTCAACCTATAGCTACATATGAAGATAAAGTCAGACTACTTTGGAGAAACTTTTTGTTCCTAATGTTTAAGAAAAATATGATTAAAAATTAATCAGATTTTAGGAAAGAATATCAAGCTTTGATCTAATCATTCATGTGGCCTCAATATTTCATGTTACTTGTTGACTAAATTGCATCTGAAGATTCTTGTTTACTCTTCCATATACATCAGTTAAGAAGACTGACACATGAGGTAAAATAAACCATAGGTACAGCCTTGTTCGAAGTAAAATAAGGAGGGTTTCCATCAGTGAGAGCTGAGTAAACCCACCGTGAAGACATATACTATTGCCAGAACTCAGGCTCTTTAAATCTCTTCCTGAACATGCCTTGTTCTAGATACCAGTAACTTTATGCAATATCCTGGTGGACCTCCTAATTCAAATAGGCACTTGGTGAAATGCACAGGCTTGCATTTGATAAAATATAGAACTAATATCTACCAAAAAGCAAACTTTTTAACAGGCTTCTTCTGAAAATTATATTGAAAGCAGTGTGTTACTGAGCAGGGCAATGTAAAGTTTAGGAAGCCTAGAAAACAAGCAAATTGAGTAAACATGAAAATTATTGTTCAATATTTGTAATAACTTTTTTAGGACACAAGAAAGATTTGAATGCTTTTGTTCTGACAAAAATACACAGAAGTAAACACAAGGCAAAGATAATATCAAAACAATTTTTGTTTAAAAATCTGCCTTGATAATGAAGCATATCTCTATTATAACACACAGAAAACTGTATCTCAACATGGAACACTTCAAATTATATAAAGGGTGACTTTCAATTTGTAGTGCTCTTCAGAAGCAAATCTCAATATTATTTTTTTCAGAAATAACCAAGTCATAAGGTGGAGGTTTAATAAAGTTGGTGCTCATGATAAGTCATCTATTAAATGTACATTACCACTTTGCATTGCATGTTGGTTTCCTCATGGGGACTTGTTACAATACTCTGACTATTCCAGAAATCTTTATGTTCTTTTTATCTACCTTTTCAATTTCATTCATCTTCTATGAACTTCTCCTTCCTGGTAAGGCTTTTTTAAAAGTTTTATAAACATTAGCATCTGAATTCAAATTTAGATGAGATTTCTGGAAAAAATCAATTATTAATTGCTGATGCCACTTATAATAATTTATAGATTTCAAACTAGAAAAAATAAACTGAATACTATATAATAATAAAACAATAAAATGTCCTGATTTGAAGGATCAGAATGTTTTGAGAACAATCCCTGGGTAAATAATAAAAATAAATCTTAACTTACTCTTTTGATATTATTTTGTTTGAAATTCACCAATGCACATAAAGAAAATTAATGTGCCATGTGAGGTGGAAAGTACACTACAACAGACATGATAAAGGTAGCACAGAACTAAAGAAGTTCTGTAAACACATAATGCATTACCACTTTTTCTATATAATTCAGCAAAATTTTTGTGTTCTCTTAAGAGTTTCTGACAGAATAATCAGAGAGGAGTTGGAATTCAATATTTCTTTCTATGCCATAGTGCAGAAATTAATTTTTTTTTCAAGCTACAGGTAAGAGTTTAAATGTGTACTAGATTTGCTTTGCTTAAAAACTTTTTGCTATGTCTATTTTAAGCAGATGCTAATGTCTTCCTTTTCTATCTTTCTCACTTATCTTGGCACTGATCTGCTCTACTGTTCAACATTCAAATCATTACCCCGTTCCACACCCTTCTTGGATGTAATTCATATACTCACTTAAAGCTAAACTAATCATACTTAAGGGAAGACAACCTGTAGAAGATAGAGTTAAAATTAGGTTTACACAGCCTGTTACTCCTATTCAAACTATTTCACCCTGTTGTGACCTCTACTTCAGCTAAAGATCTGCTCAGCAGAAAATGTAGCTAGTCAGCTTCAATTTGTGAAAAGTTCGAGATATAGTATGAGACCCAATCCATTCCATCACTATTTTATCCTATGATTTTGTAGCACTGTATTGGAAAATTATATACAGAAATTATGGCAGAAAAAATATCAGGCAGAGGATGAATTCCATGGCTTGAAAAGAGAATTATTCAGCCTTCTGTGTGTCTTCTCTCCTGGGTCACCTGGATGTGCTGACCTTATTATGCCATGTTGTTACAACTAAAAAAATGTTTTTATTCTATTCTGTAAGGAAGGCTTTTGGGCACTCTCAAAAAAAACCAGTAATAGCCCTATGAGGGTATAAGACGTTATATAATTCTTGCAGAATTATAACCCAATTACCTCTCTACATGTAAATAAAACCATCTGATTTGCTAAAACCTGGGTTGGTCTAACTCAAGATACCTATAAGCCCCTTTAATAATGAGTTTTTTCTCTGATTGAAGTAGATTTCACATGCTATCTGAGGACTATATGTGTCATGAACTTTAGTGCATGCTCGTAGAAAACAACAGCCCTATCTCACTTCAGACAAAAGGCCTGTAGTAAAGCAAGTTGTTAGTAGGAAAAGAAAGATTTTAGAGAACTGCTAAGATGGAGAGCCAATTTGTCCTCTTTCAGTGATGGAGTTGCACATTATCTGCTTTGTCAAAGCTTGACATGCATTAGTATGCCAGACACTCATACCAGCAAACTCAGCACAGGGTAGCATATAACATGTACCCACAGGTGACTGGTTAATACAATTTCTCTCATTTCAATCAAGACAGACTCAGTTTAATTTAGATACCTGTTCCTTCTTTGCCACTGGGACTTGTGTTAAGCTTATACAGGGGATGCAGCAAGCTTTATTAGCATAGATATTAAAGTCACTCATTACAAGTGACACGGTCAGAGCAGACAATCGACCACTTGCTCTGTGTCACTGGGTAAAGCTGTGTTGAACTTGATCTGAAACTGCTTTTCTATCTGAAGGTATGGTAGCTACAAACCACCGGCATCATCACAGAGCAATGATTTGATTGCATTATGTGTGTTTGTGCTGGTACTTTTGACTGTAGAAATATTAAATGTTAAACAATGGCTGCCTTCTGATATTTGGTGTATTCTTCCTTCACAAAAAACAACCAAAAAAAAAAAAAACAAACAGAAAAAACACACAAAACCAAAGTTTTCTTTCTTTTATTCATTAAAAACCTTCTTTCCACTTCACAGAAAACATGTTGTCATTTTTTACCATGGCAACAGTAAGATATCTTGGCCAAGATTAGGAACCTATTAACTTTATACTTCACCATAATTAAATGCAGATAGTGAGAGGCAGTCATGGCTTTAAAAAGTTAGCAATTGCAGTGAACAAAACAGTTAAATAGGTAGGAGAGGAACAGAGAATGAAGGGAGTGATTTTACGTCCTTGAAGTTATAAAATAAAGCAAATTCAAAGTGATAAAAGTCATCTAGTTCCTTATCACTATGGAAAGATGCTCTCCTTCAACCTGAAATAAAAATTGGCTTCTGCATCCTACATTCAATGTCAGTCTGATCAAACTACCATTCTCCAGCTGTTTCTGTTTCTTCTTTATGTGGAAAGAACAAATGAACTTCTGTAATATCTGAGAAAAGGAGAGTTTGAGGACTCCCTTAATTAAGATATATTAAATAAAGTGGTATGGCATGATTTACACTTGCATATTTTATAGTGCCTTCTAAGAGCTGAAGATAGTATTTGTGGAGACTCTTGAAGAGTGCTTGGAATGAAAGGTCTGAGTTTCAGAGCCACGACTCAGAGGGTTAGCAATGACTAGCTGTAGTGGGATGTCCATATTTCCTGTTAATGGGAAAGCACTTGTAAGATTTTTGTAAATAATCTACCTTTCTTACAAAACTCTATTTATAGTCTAAGAGTTTATGTTCCAGCAAGACTCTCCAAATGCAACCCTTATTTTATGGTGTTACCCTCAATGTCTTGATGATGAGTAAAGAAGAAGCATATTTTATAAATTTGCATATATATATAAATATATATATGTGAAGTTGAGAATGTATTGTTACTATAATTGTAGTCTTAAAATTCTAATCATTATTGGTCTAGATCTAATTGGTACTGAAAAAGAAAAAAAAAATGAGTTGAAAAGTTAGGGAGCTTCCATTTAAGAAAGGTCTTAATAATAATAATAATACAGTCAAACTTGTTATGTACACACTTTTTGGTTTCTACCTCTTTCCTGGGATTGTGTTCACAATTCCCCTGCTCTGATTCCTGAGGCAAGTGTTTCATGCTGGCTGGGGAGGAAGAGGGTGTGTGTGTGGGTGTTGCCATGAATTGCCATTAACTAAGGTCACTCACCATCTCTGAATTTACATAATTACCCTGTCTTAGTTCAAGAGGAGAACTAAGATATCTATGTTGGCCAAGAAAAAATCCCTCTCCTTTAAATTTAGAAAACAGAACTTTAATTAGGAAAAATATATATATAAAGAAAAAGACAACAGTTCTTAACCACTCCACACATACACATATATCCATATATATATCCAGAAAAGAACCAAACAACAACAGTTTGTAATAAACCCCTCCACCCCCAAACGACAAGGCGAACAGTCAAAAGGTCTTTTTGGTTAACCCCAAAAAAGGGGAAATGCAATTATATCTATGGACAGCAGGTGGCGCTGTGGACCTCCGCCGCTGGCTGCTCGCTCTCTCAGGGGTTGCAGTTATATTTACAGACAGCAGGTGGCGATATCGCGCCCAGCAGGCTGGCCTCTCTATCAGGGGAATGTTGCCGAGTCAGCTCCTGTGGCGCTGGTGGTAAGAGCAGCAGAAACCCAACGATCTGCGGTGTAGAAAACAGGTGTGTTTCTCTTCTTCACAGCAGTCTTCGTGGTGTTCTAGGGTGATTGGCAAAGTCAGAGAGCAAAAAGACACAATCCTGGTCCCGCAGCGATGTCAGACCTGTGTGTCCCATCCTCCCTCCCCTGCACCGAGCCACGGAACTGCTGACCTGCGCAGAAAGCCAGAAACACCAACCCCTTCCCTCACCCGAGCCCATCTTCCCCTCCCAGAATGGGGAGAGATCAGAACAAAAGGCTGTGCCTAAGGCAGATAACATCAGGATATGCACATCCTTTGTGTTTTCTGTTAAACATCTTTACTGACATTAAGGCGTTGGCTCCAAGCTTTTTGGAAGGAATTCCAAACTGAGTTTTGAAACTCTAACATATTCCTAAAACTAGCTGTTTTTCAGCTCCAGGTCTTCATGTCATATTTATAACTGTGGGGGCTCCATTACCCTATCTCTTACCATTCTATAGCTACACTCCTCTATCCCACATCCTATCTCCACTTTTCAAGGTCCTTATCATACCAGGCCTGTATTTTTCTATATTATCTCATTATGTTAAGGGCATGAATATCTCTTTATACAAGAAATAACTATATGTATGTTTGTTATTTCTACCTATATAGAACTGTAATGGTACCATGCAATGATCAAAAAGCAAAACAAATTTGCCATAGTCACTTAGATAATTACAGAGCTTGCTGTCAGGACTAAACCAAATGAAGTTACAGGCTGGTTAAGAAAAGTTCAGCCAAAGCCTAACAGACCTCAGTCATCATTATTCATGACAAAGCAGTATTGCGTGTAATTGTCAAAGTTTTAGTAGCAAAGATGATGTCCCATGCTGAACACAGCTAGTTCCAGCCATGTCTGCAACTGATTCACATCTGCCTCAGTAAATATTTACAATATTTTGAAGTTGTTGAACAAAAGAACTCTCTTTTGAATTCTATTTACTTCATTCTATTCTACAATTTTAACAGTAGAATAGTGGGTTTAGTGTATTAAGGAAATATATAAGGAAATACGCTTAAAAAGTGGTGTTTCCTCATAAGATTTCAGTAATGATTTTATTCATTTCCAAAGATATCTTTTCAAATGGAACCCAGAGGAAATATGTGGCCCCCACAGTAGGTCAAGAAGAATAAGTGCTTGCTGAAATTTGAAACCACTGACATTGTATTGTGTAAGTTTCTACAGGAAGCATTACTGGAACAGTTTCACAGAAATCAGAAACTGATTTTTTTGCAGTCTTGTTTTACATCTTTAGAGAGAGAGATTTCTTTTTTGACAATCTATGGATGTAGCTGTGTAATGTAGCTTTGCCATTGTTAGCAACTGGATATAAGGTAAGCACACAAAGTTCCCTGTATCTTTTCCACTTTTCTTTCTGATCTGAGCATCTGGTTTGAGGTAGTAAGTCAAAACCTGATAAAAACCTGCAGAGCTTTTCATTACCCTGTAGTAGACTCCAATAGTGATGTTCATGACTTTGTAGCTCTGAAGGTAGTATTTATTATAGAAATTATTTAGAGGGTAATCTAATAGAGAAAACAATCATATATTTTAGTTCTCAAAACACAAATTTTTGTGAAATTATTCACAGGTTTATCTTATAGCTTGTGAAGCATTTTTTGTTGGATCCGATGAGAATTATAATGCCTATAATGTATGCGCATGCACTGAGAAATGCATGTACATTGAGAGGCAGAGGGAGAAGGATAGTACCTAGTTATGTGTTTATATAATTATAAATAACTTGATTTTTAATTATGTTATTGTGCATTTTCTCTGGAAATGTGAAAATTTTGTAATACTATATGAAGGTTGTTTTAATGCAGAGATGACCCCATTTGAGACCCTAATAGAAAAGCCATTAAAATATGAAAGGCAGGTAATTTGGTGACCTGAAGTTTAGCTTGGTTATAAATTAGATTTATTTATATGCTTCTAAATTTGGCAGTATTTTTGAATGCCCCTCAGATAATGCTGACACTTGATAACACCCTATTCAAAGTATAAAGTATTTTTTTTTAGGATGTGCTTGATGATGAGATAATCAGCTTTTTAAACATTTGGGGATTCTTCATCAAGTCATGAAACAGGAAAACATAATCTGACAAAGAAAATTAAGTTCCCTGATGGCAGAGATACCAAGATGCAGAGTCCATAACTGGGTTGAGAAAAATCAGAGGAGACATCCTCTGCCTCCACTCCCTAGTGCTGCTGTGGAGCTTTACTTTCCTTCTGATACAAGCATCCATTTTGGAATTTCATGAAGATTGATGTTAGCCATCATGGATAAATATAACTCCAGCTCCCCATTCCCTAAACTTACCCTATTCTCCACCAAGGGAAATATCTATCACCTGCCTGAATTTTCTTGCTGTCTGAAACTAGCTTTGTAGTGCATGACAGTTAACTTAGGTAACGCCACAGGAATTTAAACCATTTCAAGTACCAGAGCATTTGGACCATGATACAGAGATAGCTAAGCACACACATTAGTCCAGTTCACTTTTTTAGGGTGTTAATCTGCACATGTGATTACAAGAATAAAGGAGCTATATTTTCCTGCCTATTTAAGTATATTACCAAAGCATCCTTAAAACTGGTATAAGTATTTTAAGATTCCTTTATCCTATTAAGCAGTACTAACAATCTTAGTTAACAGTCCTCATGATTTAAAATGGAGACTTTGCTATCTCCAGAAAAAAAAAAAAAAAAAAAAAAAAAAAAAAAAAAAAAAAAAAAACCAACCAAACCAAACCAAAACCAAACCAGACCAAACCCCAACCAACCAGAAAGAACTACAATCAAGTTTAAAAAAAAATAAAACAAAAACAAACAAACAGAAAAGCTGCAGTCAAGAAGTCCCAAATGTAAATTGTCTTGTATTTTCCACTGCCACCAGCTGAAAACAAAGAAAAGTTAGGTACCACTGAGAAAGATGTGAAATTTCAGAAATGCTACATTATGAGATTTTCTGAAATGCTAAAATAATAAGAGATACCGAAAGGAAAGTCTAGAACTAAGAATTGTTATTTAAGGGTTTGGTAAAGCATGACAAAGCTAGAAACACATTCTAGTATGTGCTTCAACAGATAGAAAATGTCTGATAAAAACATAAAAAAGGAGATAAAAATGTTTAGCTAATATTTAGTGATTCAGAGGAAGTTCTTATCTTTGAGTCAATCAGCCTAGGATACTTCAGGACACACAATGATATGAAGAGTCTTATTTTTAACATGATGAGCAACTTATTACAACTAGGTCAGGATGAGAACTAGTCTTGCACAGCCAATAAACAGATACTTAATCCTGCTGTCAAGGCACCATTTGTTGTATGAACTTCAAAATCAGTATATGACATGGCTGTAATATAAGGCATAATTCAAAAGGCTTCTGAGAATCAGAAGCACCATCAACTCTGCACAGCATCCATGGATGCTGCCATATGGTCTTGGCTCCGGTTCCTGCAGGGCTTGCCTGCAGCTGCTCTCTGTGCTCACGGACAGTAAGGAGCTGTACAGCACTGCTGTAGTTGCCTGTTTATCTAAATGCAAGATCCATGTTCCAAGGACTGCTGATGGTACCTTCTCATAGCAGGAGCTCCAGACTGCAACTGTAATGAGATTAATATGCACAAGAGAAACAAGGTGAATAATTCCTGGCCTCAGCTAATAGCTGAATGAACAATGCTCTCTCTTCAAGCTTTAATTTTCAGGTCATGCTATTAAATCACCTGTGGTATCTAACATGCCAGAAACAGCAGTCAGATGGGTGGCATGCAAAAAAAATGCTTAGGCAATGGGGAACATAGGCGAGATGGGAACTGATTCAACTCCTCTAATATGTTTCTATTATTGCATAAAAAGAATCCAAGAGTTGCATTAGAAAAAATACTTGATTCAAGTGGAAAGGCCTACTGAGTAAAGTGAACTGAAAATTGCAGAAGTGGCACTGATGCATATTGTCTTGTCAGTTAGCCTTGTACTACTTCAGAGACAACACTATTCCAGTTCATATTATATAATTTCTTTTGTTGCTTCACAGCATGCCCACAAGTAAAACTTGTAGTGTCTACTGAGTTTAACCTTTCAGATTTCTCTCTCTAAATATCAGCACACTCTCCTACACAGTTCAATAATGAAAACATGCAGAAAAAAACTCTGTTTTTTCTTATTTTGTTATTATTCATAAAATAAATGTACCAGTTTTCCCAAAGCTCAGGAAGAACCATATCTAGGGCACAAAGTTTACAGACAGGTCCAGTGCTGAGCATTGATAAGTTCAGTTTAATTTTCTTAGTGCTTTATTTCCTATGAAGAGATTCAGAAGAAAACAATATGTTTTTCATTTGCTAAAATACAATTGCCATCCCTATGATGCTTGTTCCTTTCCACTCCTTCCTTTTGTCTTTTTAATAGAGGTTGTACCACACAGCTCTTTGTTTGCTTATTTGTTGCTATTTGTTTGCTGCTGTCCATTATGATATCACCAGGCTTGCCAGAAGAACCCAGGGTAATTTTATTGTTCTGTAAGTAATTGCAATGTCCTCAAGGCTATGCAAAAGAGAAAGAAAATTATCTTTCTGCCCCATGACTCCTAATCATAAAGACTGTTAAGCAGCTTTTCTCGCACAAGAGCTTCTGATGCCCTCATGCTGCAACTTTTCCAGTAATTGAGACCTGTTCAAGAGCAGTGGAAAAATGTTTTATTGCACAGGAATGGTAAAACAGAGCTATTATTGTCAGTCTTCAAGTAAAAAGAGAATAGAAATATAACTTAAATAACTTTAACTGAGATTCCCAGAACTGATATTGCTATTATATTTTCAGAGTGTGAGTTAGTTTTACCTGAATATTAGATCAGCTGACCTCAGAGAGCATTAAAATACGTAGCCGTCCAATTCAGGGGAGTGCTAGTTGTTCAGTCTATTTTCCAGCTGAGATTGAGGTGCTATCTGCCAAATTTCATGTTTATGTCCCCATCAAAAGAGATTTTAATGTTTCAAATGGAAGATAAGCACCCTAGGAATAAATGAAATGAGAACTTTGGATCCATAATGTGATCATTAAGTTCAGTCACCAGCTACTCAAAACTGTGGGTTTCTGTAAATACACAGACATACCAATTTTCATGTGCAGGACCAGCTTAGGAACTAATGTCCACCTAAGCTAACCGGGAACAAGAGAAATGTCAATCTCTAGAGAGAGCTCATAGCTTTAGGACAAGCCTCATGCACAAGTTCTTTTGGCTGCCTGTGAAATGCAGTCACAGATTTCTGCCTTTTTTAAAAAAAAATATGACTGGAAGTGAAATTACTGAGCATTGCATACCAGTTACATTTGTATTGCCAGGCAAATCTTATTTTGCACAAACTCAGGCAGGCTTTCAGGGGAAGCATAGTGGAAAGTGAACATATTAAGATGAATGGAGCATACAATGTCA
This sequence comes from Dendrocincla fuliginosa, assembly GCA_035047845.1. Lineage (NCBI taxonomy): Eukaryota > Metazoa > Chordata > Aves > Passeriformes > Dendrocolaptidae > Dendrocincla > Dendrocincla fuliginosa. Next base: position 81,913,623 of record JAWWMO010000083.1, on the reverse strand, counting down.
GTAACCTTGAAACATGCAAAAAGTCTTGCAGTTCTCTCCAGGCGAACAGTTTTAATTCATGAAAAACTAGCAAATATCAGAGAAGAGGGGTGGAGAAGAAGATGTAATATACAATGAATGCTACTATAAATCCATATTCAGAGTATTAAAGATTAAAATAGAACTCAACAGGTATCCAGTTCCCCTCATGATATTTTCTGATTTACTGGTGAAATTGGGGAAGTGATGAAACAGAAGCAGAATTCCAGAATAGTAACAGGTAAGCATTCTCCTGACTCAAACAATACACTTATCTCTTCCTTTTAGAAATCATTTCCATGTACACCCTTAGCATTAGCTCATTTCTTGTAATCATATCTAATATTCTTTTCCTTTCTATAAGCAGCTTTGTGTAGATACTCAAAATGAATGAACTCAGGGTATAAATTAGCTAAGAAGTTTGGAGGGATCACGTAGCAGACAGTTTCAGAGAAGCATTTACATAATCACTTTAAAATCTGAACTGCATTCAGAAGATGCTTTTTGCTGTATAGATACTTGTAAATACCATCACTGCAATACCTTTGGAGAGGAAAAGAATCTCAAAATAGTCTACCAAAATGAATAACTGAGTGGCTACTTCTTTATGTCCATAGCTGTAGCTGGGTTTTTTAACAACTGTAAAGGAACTTGTTTGTATTTACTACCCCATTGAAATATCCCACAAAATATCTGTAAATAATTACTGGAAATATCTTTTTCCTACTGTATTTGATTTCTCCCAATAAAATTTGTTATTTTTGCTGAGATGTCTGAAAGTAGATAATTTTATTAATTAGAATACAGTATTACGTACATTAACACGAATCTCTCATGCCTTGAATAATTTTGGGGTTTTTTTAATAGGTGTAAATCAAGGATGACAGGAAGGAAAACGAAAGGAAAAGTGGTCTTTTCAAACTGTTCTTTCTGCTCACACTAGTGATCCAATGCCATGAAAGTTTGTAAAATGTCATTCCTCAACACGTTTTTCACAGCTGTTAAAGGCAGTTGACTGTGGCTGTCCCAGAGACCAGAAGCTCTCTGTATGTGTGGGGAGTATCAGTAAGCAGTATTTCATTCACTAAAGTAGCTTTCTTAAATAAATCTTCTCTGGATTTCAGTGACTATGAAACAGATTTTCAAGATTTGTGGCTGAATGTAATCATGTGAATAGTCTTATCTCATAAATGTCCTCTTTTGGATAAAACCACAATTAAAGGAACTGTTAAGAAGGTGTAAATTATAAAGATAATGATTAAGCTATTGTAATACAAATCTACCATAGAAAGGTTGGTTTAAAATGTGATTTTTAAATGCTTACATATTAATAGCATTGAAAACTTACATTTAATAATAAAAAGAGAATATCTGATTTTTGTGCTAGTGTATTTAAAAATAATGGAAAAAAATCTCTTTTTCGTGCTAGTGTTTATAGGCAGCATTTCCTTTGCAGCACTATGCAAATTGATTTTCCACTAAAGGTTTCTCTGTGATGGCATAGCTTTTTATTTGATTCAGAGATTATTTGGTGTTACTTGGCATTTCTCCAACACGTATCTTCCATAAATAGTGTGGGCCAAATTACTTTTGACTGTGTTGTTAACTCCAGTTATTTATTTTACCTGTCAGAGAGCAGACTCAAGTATCTGCAGTTGTTTCATATTGGCTGGAGCAAAGAAACTGTATGTTTTCCTAAGTAGCCTTGATGTTGTCTCCTATAAATGTCAAAACTGAGATTCTCTTCTTGACCCCTCTTTTTTCAACGGTTTTATTTGCATGGTGTTTTCAGTGGGATACAGAAAAAAAGTTTGAGGAAAGAGGTTGTTTTTTTGTTTGTTTGTTTTGATTAGATTTTCAGTGTTCTGTTGGCATAATTTATTTTCTTCTCCGTGTCAGTGAATCCCAATCAATATATCAGCTTTCAACAATATTAATGTATTCAACATACTGAATTTTCAGATGTTGACTGATGTCTTATTTTCCTAGAGGTGATGTGGGAAGCTTTCTTGAAAAATAAGTCACTAAAACCCCCTTGATGGAGAGAAAAAGGGAATTAGAAGATGTGGCAGTCCTAGTCTGACTTGTTAATGAGATTTTAAGGTTATGTATGAGAGGAAACCTTTGGCCTGAAGGGTTGCATGAGCTGTAGATTTTGTTCCACACTTCAATGAGATAGGTGAAGTTTCATAATTTGAAAATAGTCAATTATATTTGTATTCAGGATACATGCCAACAGTTATTATTGCCATGAGAAGAAATACAATCTCAAATTTGAATGTCAAAACACTGTAGTTATAGTAGGACAGCATCAGGAAGGAAATCATGCAATTGGGAAAACATGATCGATGGCTGTCAAGATTTTCAGGGGTTTGAACAACTGTTTCAAAAAATGCAAAAATAATAAGAAATTTGGGAATTAAAAAACCAAAATATGTTTATTTCAAAGTGACAAGAAAGAATCTGGCCATTACCTTTTCACTGCCTTCAGTCAGAGGAAGACTGAAGATTGTTGACTAAACAATCATGTTGGTAGATCAGATTGTTTCAAAGCAACAAACCACTTAATATCCTCACTCTGCTATGTCTCAGGCATCTGTTATGAAAGCCGGACAGAATGGCCCTTGAAAGATTGAATGAGAACTGTTTCTTTTCCCCTTCCATTTTTCGATGCAGGTGGATGAAATAACTCCAGCTTAAATGTGTTGCAGGCAGAGATAGACTGCTAACTGGAGTTAGAAAGGGGAGATACATTTGCCAGGCTAATGAAAAAACTCCAGGTTGTTGAGAGGCTTCAGAGAAATGGGCTGCAAGTGCACCATAGGGAATGGGAGTGGTACAGGTCATCCACTTAGTCCACCATTGGATTTGTTTATTTATAAATGTACTAGGTAGGAAAGAAAATTGTATTAGTTTCCCTCCTTCCCTTGTATTTCTCAGGATGTGCTGTGTTTCGTTAGCACTGTGCTGGGGTAGAGTGGGAGAAGCTTCTCCTTCCCAAGAGAGGCATAACAACCCCCAGATGTCATGCTCTGGGCTCAAGCAAAGTCAGAGGAAGAGAAGCCAAACTGCCCCAGCATAAGGAATACAGGACCTGAAAAGAAGTAATAAAAATTAAAAAATTAAGAGTTTTTTAGCTGAAGTGGAAAACCAAAAATCAATCTTATTATAAGATTGTAAGCTCTGGTGTGTAGCTGCAGAAGGCATAGCAGCAATGCTAGTGATGCCTTAGAGTTTTCATGAATTTGTAGATTTTTATACTTCTAGGTAGTTTCTCACATGTAGAGTAGCTAGCAAACTCTAACCCTGTGCTAGCTGCCTTAAGGGTCAGATAATAGCTGGAACACCATGCCTGGGAAACATGTACCAGAGCTAAGACATCTAGATACCATGTTAGTCAAAACAAGACAGCAAAGCCCAGCAACCTTGGAGAAGCTCCAATTAGGGAAAGTGGCATGAAGATGATGATAAAGGATGAAGTAAGGGGTCTTAAGACCTCCAACTCAATTCTAGGATAGGTGTGCCATGGGGTGGAACCAAGGGAAGTTCTGGGTATGGACATGTCTTAGATTGGATGCAACTTTTAGATATGATAATTGAGTAGTGTTATGAAATTAGTATGCTGCCACATAGAAAGAGGCTTTTTCCAGCTCCTACACCTTGTTGACATTTCTCTCACACACACACACACACACACACACACACACACACACACACACACACATTCTCTCTCTCTGCTGCCCAGCCTGGTGTGGTGCCCTGTATTCCCACCCCCCCCGCCTCCAAAAGAAAAAAAGGAGGGAGGAGAGCTCAGAAGAGCTCTGCTTGCAAAAGGGGGGATTTCCCTCCCTTGCTCTCCTGAGGTGGGGGGAGAAGATTTTTCCCCTCCCTTGTTCTCCCGGACCGGACCTCAAGTCCTGCTTGAAGGAAGATGAGACCGGTAATGGGAACTGGGTACCAGCAAGAGCTGCTGGGGTTGCTGAACTGCAGGGAAGCAGCTGTAAAAGGGAGTTTCTCCCTTGTTTATAGTGGGCTGGGAGGTGAGCTGACTTGGGCGCAGATGTTGCAAGGGTCAGTGTTCCCAGCCTGTGGGTGAAAGGGTCTTTCACCTGGGAGGGGCAGGTTGTTGTCCCTTGTTTGCTTAGTCAGACATGGCAGAGTGGCTCAGGGGTTGGCTGGGTATGTGTCCAGCTGGGAATGAAATGAAAGGGACGCTTTTTGGATTAGTTTACTCTGCGTGTTTTGAAGCAGTGGTGCTTGGAAAAGAGTTCTCATGGTATTCCTGAGGCCGTGAGTTCAACCTAGCACAGGTCTTTTCTCGCTATTACTTGTCAACACGTGTTGTACTCTTATACTCTTTCATACTTTATATACTCTTTTATATTCCTTTATATTTTGTATCCCAAAACCCTATAAGTAAAAGAACTCGTCTCTACTTTACCCATATAAAGTTGTCTTGGAAATTTTTTTCCCCCCTCCTTAAGGCAATACTAGTGAAGACCAGAATTTGGAAGGATGCTCAGTTTTTCATATTTCTGTGACCTTTAGGCATGGACATGGCAACTGAAGTACAACATTGCACCATTAGTCCATTAAATACAAAAAAATTGTGTGAGAAATCCCATGGAAATTCCTTTATGTTCAAGAAAAACTGATAGACATAAGGTAGATGCTCGTTGTTATATATCTAATGCAGTTACCAAGATTCTGTATAAAACAGGATGAAGCTTCTCATGTGTTTCTGTGAGAACAGGTTGCTTTTCCCAATGCTTGGCAACTCAGACTGATGGCCTGCAGCAAAACTTTTACTGTGCATATCCAGATAAATTGTATATGTAGAGATAACACTTTTATCAGAAGTTAATTTGTACATGAGTAGAATGGTTCACTGTTGTAGACATGAGTTTTATGTGTCATAGTTGCTTTCTGTGACTGTATGTATGATTTAGCTAGAAGTGCCCCAGCGTTGAACATTTAGAAACTGTCATCTGTAACGTCAGGATGGAAGAAAAATGGAAGAGGCTCTGATACAATCTATTTGCTGCTGGCACATCATATGTTAGTGACATTATGGGAGCATTATATATTAAAGCTTCCTTTCTACACATGACTTGAAGGCATATTCATGTCAGCGAGAGCAGAATCTGGGTGCTTCAAGCTATTATTTTCCACCCTTGCCTACTGACTGCAATGGGTGTCAGTGCAGAAGAAGCAGGATTGCTAGCACCTTCTAAGTGTGACTTAGAATTATTTGATGCAGGTAAGAAGTCCCTCTTTAGAAAAGGGTTGACCCTTATAATAGATCAACACATAAATAATCAGAAGAGGTTAAATAATCCTGCTTGCAAATGAAAATTCAAAGAAATTCTATACACAAGAAATTATTTAGGAATGAAACTTAACTGGGAAAATGTCCTGATTGAAATGATATTGTAAAATCACAGATTTAAGAGATAAAATTCAAATTCAGGATCTGTAGTTAAATAGCTGAGTAATACCTAGCCTTTACATGTAACATCTTCATGTGAAATGTAGTCAGGCTAAGTAGAATGAGGCTGGACAACCTAAGTCAGCTAAGACCTGATAAAAGCATCACCACATTAGAGTGGGAGGTATGAGGGAGCATTTTGTAGCACAAAGTTTAAAAGTGTATTCTGTAACGTGGAATGATGTACACAGAAATGCATGAAAAAAATCAACAAAAGTATTCCAATAAGATGTTTATTCTCTGTTCCCCCCTGTTTGGCAGGTGATTTTAAAAAGAATGGACAGATGATGGACAATTCAGTTATTCAACAAACCCCATTTTCCCCAAAAAATTCAGTGGAAGAAAGTAAGTTAAACACAAAATTCTTAATTTTACTTTCACAATGATGTTGGTGTGGAGTCAGGCCTAGATTAAAAACATAGTAGATCAACCTGATTTTTACACTGTAAAGTAGGTTGGGAAAGTAAAGCACATTAAAATGTTTTACAGCTTGCAGACACATTGTGCTAAGAATCACTGAGCAGAAGGATTAAGTTGAAAGCTTCAAATTGGATAAACCACTGTGACTCACCTGTGAAGACTTTCTAAGCTGTCATGGCATCTGGTTATTCTACCTAGCAACCTCCTACTTCTATTTAAATTTGCAGAAGTAAGGAAAAAATGAGTGTTTTCACTACTCTTTTTCAAGTCTGGCATTCTTTTGCATAAAACAAGAGGGTCTGTTTCTGCTTCTTTGCAATAGTTAAAGTTGGTGATTAAGCCATCCCCAAGGTATAAAAAGAAAAAAAAAATAGGTCTGCTAGCTAGTCCATGGAAATTAAAATTCTTGTTTTTCCCTCCCCTTTATAGCAAATCCAACCCCTTTTCTACTTTGTAATTGGCATACAGCACAAGTGTGCACATCTGTTCCAAGGTGATTGATTCGTCTTTTATAAGAGACATTAGAACAAGTACTTTGATGAGGAAGAGTACTTCTAAGTCATATAGTCAGTGCGGCTGACTATAGCTGGAAGCCAGTTACCAGTATTCAAGATCAGGAAATAACCTAGAAGGCTTTAATGTTTCTGTGAAAGGGAGGGTTTCTGAATAGGTATGGATTTAGAGCTCTGTCTTGCTTTAATGACGTAGTCTCTAAATGGCAAGAGCGATTTTTGTATTTCTGATGTAAACACTACTAGGGGAGGTGTGGGGCTGCAGGAAGGGTCCTGTGTTCATGCACTGCTTAAAATAGACCTAAAAATATAAGATAAAAAAAAAGGATTAAAAAAGCTCTGTCTTGTTCAAATATTCTAGTGTTCTCTTCCTTTCATGAGAATCTGGTGATGTACATTAAAAGATCTACCAAGATTGTACAGCAAATTAATAACAGAATCAAAATAGTACTTTGCATTTATCACCAGTCCCTTCTTCTCCCTCTTGTTAGCCAAAATGCTGTCAAATTTCCAGAAATAATATATATGTTGACATCAAGGATACATACATTTGAGCCTTGATTAGTACAATTCAGTAGAATTGAATTGATTATTTTATGTATTTTATATATAAATAAATTAGCATATATATAAGTGAGGTTTTACTTTAGCAATGATGATCTATACAACCTTAGTTATTAGACACAACCTTCATTATATAATAAATTGCTACAATGATTTTTAAAAGGTCCCACTATAATTTTTCAAGCAAGTCTTCATACCAAGATTCTTTTTACACTCACTTCAGATTTCTTTATGTATTAACATGTTTAAATTCTGATAATTTTATCTGAAGAAATGGTTATTTATTAATAATAAATGTTTTGAGAGGGATTTTTTTGTTTACTTATATGTTGTCAATTTCACCACAATTTAAATGAGCAATTCTTCTTTTTCTAAGTCTTGCTTGAACCTCAATTTTGAAGCATGATGTAAGCGAACACTTTAAAGGCATACTTTTATTACTCTCTGATGTATATATCTGAAAAATAAGCCTGAGGATGTAGTCATTCCTGCAGAACTAAATTTTAGTAACTACTAACTATTAAAAGCACAAAAAAACAATATATAAAATGCCAGTCAATGGTACACTTCTTTGTGACTGAATATGTAAAATTACAGAATATTTTTTTTCCATTTGGTCAGGGAAAAAGTATATTATCCAATATTTGAAGTGGTTCAATAGTGTTAAAGCAAGATACTACTTTGGTTCTAGCACCTTTAGACAATAGTACCATCAAAAGGTTTTTTATTGAAATTGCAATGAAACTGAAAATTTAGGAGTAGTTTTACTATTTGACCTTGTTCTTCTAAACATTTATTTTATAAAAGTGTTTTGTATTAACTTGTACCACCGTGGCTAGGTAAAAATTGTAAACTCCTAACTTCTAAATTATAACAAAGCTAGGTTTCATTAGCTAGCTCTGTGTCTCAGAAGGAGGAAATTTGTAGGCAGGAAAAATCGTACTAGAAACTTTACTACTATAATATTGTCATTTCAAGGATTTTTGTCTCAAAGTAATTCTGGTCTGATCCTGTAGACTCAGTTACCATTAATAGCTTCAGTGCACTAGGTCAGGTGTCATCTGACTTGAAACAAACTGTTCCAAATACAAAAGATAAAGATTTCCTTCCAAAGTATGCTCCTAATCTAAACTTAAAATGCTAATGTAACCCAAACAGCCAAATAGATGTTTTACCTCTCCCAGCAGCCTCATTGGTGTAGCTATTTAAAAACGGTGAGATAGCTCAAAAAGGCAAAACTGGCAGAGGACTTGCACAGCACAGCTGAAACAGGTCTTCCTGTGATGTTAGCTCAAGCGTCACTGTAAAGTTCTGTGAGCAACAGTAAAACATTCATCTTTTGAGTGACCTTAAACCACTCATTTCACAACAGGCCATTTTAAATATTTTGTGTAAAATCTGTTACACTGGGTCATATTCACAATATTTATTTCCCCAAAAAAGGACCATTTAAGTATGTTTCTGGATAACATAAACTCTATTGTGGATCAGAACGGATGTTTAAATTCCACACTGAAATTAGTCAGTATTTTATTCCTAAATCTCTCCTCTTTTCCCTGCTTTTTATTCCAAGCTAATTTTGATAGCTATCTGCAGACCTCTGTGTCTTGTAGGGTTTGCTTCTGGAAATTCTGAGCTCTCCCATGAGTTTGATAAGTATCAAGACTCCATTACTCATACATTAGGTTTTGATAAGGTATTTACACATACTGATTTTATATTATGAGATTTCTGTAGGCTATTTTATGCATTACTGGTACATCAAAACATCCTAATAGAATATTGGGGAAGGAAAGTAATAACCATGTAGTAATATTTGCTGAGTCTTCAAAAAGAGAATATTTTATAGACTTTTCTACATATCTTTTCCACATTTTAATTAATGAAAAAAATAATAAAATTAAAGTGAATCCATCAATTAGTATCTTTGAAACTGTCTTAAATGTCTTTAGAAAGGCACAGAAAACCAAAAGCAATTTTTGGTTTATGAATGGCAATAATTTTACCTTCTTTCTCAGGAAATTTCAAGGGGAAAGAAAATAAAATCAGGTTTGGTGGGTTTTGGTTTTTTTGTTGTTGTTGTTTGTTTGTTTTGTTTTATTTTATTTGTTTTGGTTTGGGTTTTTAAATGGTTTTATTATTGTTTGGTGGTTCTGTTTGTTTGTTTGTTTTCCCATTGTTGTTTCTGATATCTGGCTCTAGTACACCATGTTTCTGCCAGAATGCTAACAATTACCTGAGATTGGTAACCAGCTTTACACAACTCAATAAGTATGTCCTCCTTATTATGTCTTTATTTGTTTGGGGATTTCTTTTTTTTCAGATTAATATATTTGGCAGAGACTATTATGATATTATCATCATATTTTTGTATCCAACTCCGTATCCTTCAGATATTATGGTGGCAATGTTGGAAACTGCTGTGAAAAATTCCCTTGACTACCACTTCCTCTTGCACTTGTAGCCTTTTTCATAATACATGGAGTTTTCTCTGATATGAAACTTGGTTCCAAAACCAAGAACTGGTCAGTCTTCCAGGATCCTCACAAGACATAAAGTACAGGCTTTGTACAGTCAGGGTGGAGAAAGGATGTTGTGAAAAAATTAGGAGAAAAGGGATTTTCCCAATCTAAGCAGTGTGTTCTGATCTGAAATCAAGGTTACAATTTAAAGCTTAAGTTTCGATTTGCCATCATTCTAACTCTATTAAAGAAAAAAAAAATAAAATAAAGAAGATGTGAACATATTCCCATTTCTCTCCATGAAATCCCATGTTTTGTTATCAACAAGTGTTATGCTTTTAGTAGCAGTGTGATAGTTTCTAAAGATTTCTTTCAAATACTGGATTACTCTTTATTGGTATTATTAGGAAAACTTCAGATCTTAGTACTGAAAATGCCTTATAAAGTTGATTTTCCCATTCTGCATGGCTGATTTTTTTAATGCTCAGCCCCATGTAAGAGTGTTCAAATGATTCTTTTAAGGGTAAAATTACCTTACTACAAAGTACATTACTGCAAACTACCTTACTTCTTTTAGTTTAAAGTGTAAAATTTCCTTACTACAAACTACGGGGTCTCTTAACTCGAATGGTATCTGTCTATATAGATAACTTCATTTTCCCACTGCAAAAAACCCAAATAAAATAAAAATTTTAAAAATGGTAGAACCGTAAGTTACATAGTTATAATTTAGTGGTGTTAGAAAGTATTTTATATTGTTCATAAACTAATTTTAACACGCTTTTTAGTGCAGAATGCATATACTCATAAAAATAACAGTGAATGTTTTGAGGGTACTCAAATGAGATAGGAGGAGAAGGAAATTAAGCTAAAAAATACCAAGCAGACTGATTTTTACTTACTACATTTACTTACATTTGGTTTAACTAAGCAAGAAACTGCTCATTTGACTCAGAAATTATCAAGAATATGGTGATATATAAAAGTGTAACTGTTCTGAAGAGAACAAGTCTGGGCCAAACCTATTATCTGTATTGAAATCCCAAATTTTATTTCCACTGAAAAGCTACTTAGAACCCTTGACAGCATCTCAGCACTCTTCTTCCTATGCAAATGTTTGTCTCTTTTCATTCTGTAAGAATGCATTGTATTTTATTTTGTCACCCTATCAACTTCCAAGCAATCCGACTTCATTTCCCTGAATTTAACACATTTAGCAGCAGCTTGCGTACATTCTGTGCTAGTCAGTTGCTGATATCCTCTTTGATTTCAAAGTCTAGCATAGGCCTACTTATTTTCTGCAAACCCAAGTGAAAGGAACTATTCATCCAATTCAATAGTGATTTTGCCATCAGTCTTCATACATTTGTCTCCTAATCTTTTTCTTTGTATGAGTGCCACCAATTGCTTCTCATACTTTGTTATTAATACTACTGTTGAGAGAAATTTCATCTGATTTTTGTAACTCCTATAAATACAATATACCTAAAAGTATTTAGTGGGTTCTTATGGTAAACTCTGCATCCATTATTTAATGACACATTCATCATCATCATCATCATCATGGCTAGGCTTCGTGAATGAAGATTTACAGGGGCTCTACCCACGCTTGCTACAAGCACGCTGGAGGCTAAAAAGGCCAATGAGAGATAGGCAAGACTGATTGCAAAACGCACAGTGGAAAGTCTCCATCGGCACTACTGGTGAGTCAGGGTTCTTCCTGCGTTGCCTTTATTCCTCCAGACTGATTCTGCGTGTATTCTCAAAGGGGGCAGCAGCGTTATGGATGGTGTGTCTCCATTTCTCCCGATTGGAGGCCAGGGTGACCACTGATGCTGGTCAATATGGCCAAGGCTGAGGTATTGTTTCAGGGAGTCCTTGTATCTTCTCTTTGGGCCTCCTCTCTTGTGGTAGCCCGTGGCAAGTTCCCCATAGAGCACAATCATAGGGAGGTGGTGATCCCCCATCCTGGAGACATGCCCTGCCCAGTGCAGCTGCGTTTTCAGCAGCATGGCCACGATGCTTGTGATCTCTGCCTGTTCAAGGACAGACGCATTAGTCACGTAGTGATTAGTCACCAGTGGATGTTTAGGATTGTAGGGAGGCAGCGCTGATGGAAGCATTCGAGGAGCCACAGGTGATGGCGGTAGATGACCCATGATTCAGAACCATATAGGAGAGTAGACAGTACAATTACTCTGTAGACACTGATCTTTGTGCTTTTCCTTGGGTGTTTATTGCGCCAGACTATTTTACAGAGTATTCCAAAAGCTCTGTATGCCTTTGCTAGCCAGTTGTCTATCTCTTTGTCAATCTTACCATCTGAGGAAATGATGCTTCCCATATAGCTGAACTGCTGGACTGACTTAAGTTCTGATTTGCCTATGGTGATGTGGGAGTGATGGAAAACTTCTTGCGGTGCAGGTTGGTAGAGAACTTCTGTCTTCTTAAAGCTGACTTCCAGCCCAAAGAGCTCAGCAGCCTCTCAAAGGAGGATGTTAAGCGCTGCAGAGCTGCTTCTGCATGATCAACCAGGGTGGCATTGTCAGCAAAAAGCAACTCACGGATAAAGTGATTCATGTGTGGGCCTTCAGTCGCCTCAGGTTGAATAGGCTTCCATTGGTACGATATCGGATGTAGATACCGTTTTCTTCATCGAGGTCTGCCGTGGCCCTTTGGAGCATCATGCTGAAGAAGATTGTGAACAGG
>JAWWMO010000083.1:81882545-81901350 GCA_035047845.1 Dendrocincla fuliginosa | reverse complement strand
ACACACAAATACAGGAGAAATAACTATCTATCTAATACAAAGAGTCACTATCTATGCTATAGAAAACCTTTTAAAACGTAAACTTCTGTGGTTTGAGGTAGATGTCCATTTCTGGTGTTGATTACTTGATAGCTAGCTCTATCCGCTCGTGAAACTGTTCATCTTGGTTTTTTGGCAGTCCTGAGATCTGGGTTCCCCGACAACAGAGAGTGTGGTCAAGGAAGAAACTCCTTCACCCCATTAGTAGGATCATGCTTGAACTGTGTTTTTAGGGAAGGAGGGGGCTTATACAACAAAAATAGACAATTGTAGTTGTGTTGTGGGACTGGTGGTCATTAAACTGACATGTTTCACTGGAGTGTTTTGTCCTCTATAAACTCAAATTTCCAAAATTGGAAAACTTTTTTGACCACAGTTAATAAAACTCATTGTTTGCTAGATAGAACTTGCTACTATACAGAGCAAAATAATTTCTCCAAGAAAATCAGTGTATGATTTTCTGTTTTAATGCATAATGGTGTTAAATTGAAGCAGATGAAAAATAAATCTTTTAATATTTGCAGAAGATACTTCATATTCTATTCTATTTTCAAACTGTAGCTGCAAAAGTTTTTGCTCCAAATTTTTAATTCAATTATGAATCTGAAGTCCTTGTTAAAGAATAATAATTTAATATTAGATGGCATAGCTACAGTCTTTTAGGTGATCTATATTCATAGTTGTAAATTGAGCTTGATCTTTTGACTTCAGTGAAACTATGCCAAATTGTACTATGGTAGAATAAAAGAGAGCCTGTATTTTAATTTTGTGATTAGTTAGCAAAAAAAGTTTCTTAAAAGTATCTTTCCCTTCATGTGTGTGGTGTGATACAGCAACTATATAATGTACATTCTAACTCTGCTGCAGAAGCACAAAACTTAGTGTCACGTAGATAATCCCTTGGGCATCTCTCTGTGTCACCCGTTATCCTTGTTCATGAAGACACTGTGGTAGGAAGAGTGGAAATATTTTTTTTTTTTTCTCAGTGTCCCACATGAAGCAATCATACCATTTGATACTTAGTAGTTGAATTAGTCTCAGTTAAAAGTTTTCATAAACTACGCTGCAACCCCAGAAAATATCACTTGATTCCTGAGATATCTGTACTTCTGGTCTGACAAATGTATCTGTGAGTATATTTTATTCCAGCTCTTCCAAATATACTAGTCAGATGAATTGACATAGTGAAGGATGGAATTATCTTTATAACTTAACTCAGAATGCTTATTTTACTTCTTTCACAGTCCCAATTCTTAGATTCTTTTACACACAAAATGCCTGAAAAAAAAGTTACATGAAAATACAGCAGTGAAACAGTTGCATATGTTTAGTACAATTTTAGTCATCTTATCACAGAAATCCACTTTTAGGATCAAAATGCTTTCTCCATGCAAAACAATTAAAATGCTTTGCTAATGGTGTTGCACAAAGGGTTTCCAAACACTCACACCCTGCCTGTGGATCTGTGGTCTGCTTGTAATGTATTATATTTCATGGACGATGGGAAAAAGGAGTGGTCCAGTATGCCTTCAGAGTATTTCAGAAGGAATTTTCCCTCTAGAGCTAGCACATTTCATACTTAACATTTTTTAAATGTAAATTTAAAAGCACGGAACTTTGTTAATTGCACACCAATTCTAGATATATAGCATTATTGTCGCCATCACTTTTCTGAAAGTTGTCTTAGTGAGAAAATCTGAAAAGACCACAAATGAAAGCCTGAAAGGAGCTGGGATTTTGGGGAGGTTGGTGGTGTTTTGGGGTTTTGTGGATAATGTTTTGTTGTGGTGGGGTTTTTTTTGTTGTTTGTTTGGGTTTTTTGGGGGGGTAAGGAAAGATTCATCCATGTGTCTTGTGTCAAATAGCTTCTTTTCTTTTTTTAAGGGTAAAAAAAAATATAAAATTTGAAACTAGCTTACTGGCCCGTCTGCATATAGTATAACTTATCAAAGTTAATAAAAAGCCTCATGCAGTTTCCCGACATTCAGCAATCATTATCAAGTCCATTTGCATTTCCCATCAGAGATGCACCCAAATGTGTGGAATTGGCAATCATTTTTCAGAAATCTTTAAAAGCGAGATAGCCGTGTTCCATTTATAAAATGAACTTTGAAAGGCTGCCCCTGGATTATGCTTTGCATAATCAGCCTAATGGATTAAGAAGCTCATTTACAATATAAAGAACCTAAACCAGCTTTGATAAAACCTTGATTACAGTTACAATCTGTGAAAGAGATGACATCTGTTTCTGCCTGAGACTAAACCTATGATTTGGACCCAGTGAGTAAAGGAAGATGCTGTTAGTTCTAAAACAAGTTATAATAAAATGTGAGCATGCTTTCAGGTTCTGCAATGTGTTAGCTCACAGATTTGAGCTTCCAGAGGAAAAAAGTCAAAAAGAAACATCAGTCTGTTTGCTTCATTTAACACTTATCCCACTAAAGCATTGATTTTCTACTGCTTCACATTTGGTTCTGTTGGAAAGTGAAAGTGCAATGTAGACACAGAATTCACATATATGAAATAATAAACCACTCTGTAACATTCAAGTAATACACAGGAGAACTTGAGAAGCTTTAATTACTTATTTAAAGCCAAGTGAAATAAAGATATGCCATGATAGACAAGGAAATATGTAGTGCTTCATTTACTCGATAAAGTGTTGTTTAGATAAAAAAAAGAATAAAAAAGAAAAAAGAAAAAAAAAAGAGAAAAAAGTAAAAATGAAATCTTACTTTCTATTGTCATAATTCTGCTAACTTCAAATATTATCTTATTTTTTGTGCTTTTAAAGAGTCTCAAAGGATAATTGTCTTAAAACATTTGCATTGACTTTATTTGTCATATTTAAAAACAATTTGCTGCAAACTGCCGTACATATCCACAGTGCTAGATCTGAGTTTTCACTGTAAGTTTTCAACATCAAGCTCTAATAAACACCAATCTGAGTTTTACTTTGAAATTAAATTATCCTTGGGAATATCTGCTATTCATACATCAATCTTAATCTGTATTTTAAAATGATATTACCAATTTTTAACCTCTCTTCTTTGCTTAGCTCAAAACACGGTCTTAGAAAACTCTGGAAGAACAGAAAAAAGGCATGTAATATTTTCATTTAATTTGTTGAGGAATTAGCAAATGTGACTTTTTGTAGTTTTTAAAAGTTCCAGTTACTCAGAATGTTTGGTTTGGCTTTCGTTCATTGTTTGCTTTGCTTTTTTGTTTGTTTTGGTTTGTTTTATTTTGTTTTGGTATTTTTCCCCTCTAAACTGAAAAATTTATTTCCTACTAATTATCAAGAACAATTATCAAAATTTATTCTTTTAAAAGTTATGTTCGTGTCACCTCTCCATAAGAAGTTTTATAATGAAAAGTTTGAAACCAAACACTAAAATTTGATATAAGGCTGTAAATGATTTTTCTTTTAGCCATAAGTTCCTTCCCCGAGGTTTCCATTTAAAGAAAATGCAAAGGATTTTTCAGTTGGTTATTTTTCACAAAAATAAAACACTTATAAGTTTGATGAAAAAAATCTTATTGCTTATATTCTTTAGTGATAGAGGGTTTATTTCTGGTTTAACCCTTAGACAGAATTACTATCCATGGCTATATTACAGCTTGTAAGATCACAAGACTTTAGGCTAGACTGTCCAAAGAGATGGGGTATGTACTTCATTTACCTGAATCCACTCTTTCTTGCACACATAATTGCCCAAAGGGCTCTTGTACTTATGATAAGTTAGTTCTATACAACTTTACAGCTTGAAAGTCAAATGTTTCCTTTAAAAAATTGAAAATGCATATATGGAAAAGACTCAGAGACAGAAGGGTACACCATCTGAGTGATGGAGAATTCCTCAAAAGTCACAAAGCAGTGGCCCACAGTTGCTACCCTGAAACCTTGTAAGGGTTTCACCCTACATGGTGCTAGAGATGCAAAAATGAGGTTGTCTGTAGCCAGTGTGGGAACACGTACGTTTCATCAGCTAGAGTTATTCTCCATATCTTTCAAACTAAGAGTTGATGCTGATTGTTGCTCCTAGACTTTCCTTTTCTCTCCTCTAGAAAGAGCAGTCGTAATGACATTGGCTGTCAGCATCTGGTAGATAAGGAAAAAGGCTGGCGTCCAGTTCTGCTTTGCAACATGGCACTTCGCAAAAACCAAGGCTTAGTCTCTCAGTTGCATCCATCAAGACAATAGATGAGCACCTGTATAAGAGAAAGAAAGTCTAATCAAGGTTTACATTTTTAGCGACATCTACTAAAGAAATGGGAGGTAGTTTGAAATTATTTTCCCTACTTCTGGTCATACAGTAGTCTTGATGTGAATGCAACACTTCAGTTGAAAAAATCCAAGTCTTAACTGAGAAAACACACTTAAAAATGATAATAAAATCTACATCTTTTGGGCACAGCTGGTCTTGAGGCCACCATTTATCACCTGGATGCCAGCTTGAGGCCTCCATCCAAAAGCTGAACACCACTGAGCAGTAATCCTAGCTAGTCTTCACACCACACCACACTTTCATGTATGCCCTAACTTGCCACACTTTTGACCTGGAAAAACTGTTCAGAACAAAAGCATTCACTTGGGAGCATGTTCATGACACTCTGTCAAGGCTCGGGTTGAGTATTCTTGACCCCATTTGAAATAGCAGATGATCCAAAAAAAGACAGAGCAATATGAGTGATTGATATATCTTAGACCACAGATAAGAGATTTGCAAGACTCCATAAAGCTTTCTTTTTTTTATTTTCTTCTCTTTTTTTTTTTTTTTTTCCCTGATGATGAAAATGAGAGGCGACAATGTTCATTTTGGAGTAGTTATCTCTGAGTCTGCTGAAACAGCAGATTTACTTTTGGAATCAGTGTCTTGGAACTATATGTTTTTTTCAAATGACAGAAGTGACTCGTGTATATTTTTTTTTTCCTTTCCTACTGAAGTACAGATGATTTTCATTCAGACAATGGTTTGCAATTATTTTGCATGCAACTGTGGTTCAGGAACAGCATCTACTGTTTTCCACGTTGCTGGAAGAAATATATTGCACTTGTGAGTTTACAAGCTGAGTAAGCCAGCTTCTTTGGATTGGATCATCATTACAACTTAATGCAGAGTAAAATTTAGCTTTGAACACTCTGTAACTGGAGGCTAGAAACTACCTATAAAGTGCACATGAAGGGATGCTCAGGAAATGCAAACATTTAGTATGTGAGATGTGCAACTTCTTTCGTATTACCAGGAAATGCATGAAACAATATTCTCAACAGCCAGATAATTAAATCCATTTCTGTTCTAACATGACCTGAAATGCCAAAGGGAATCCTGTAACTGTTAGCTCCCACTTGAAGAATAGTTTCAGTAATGTCAGACAATTGTCAGGTATCCATTACTGTGACGTGCTATTTGCATTACCTTTAATGATTTGTCAATTTTTTCATACTTTTTTTTTTTTTTTTTTTTGCATTGAAAGAACAGAACAAAATAATACAACCTCTGGATTTAACAAGTGACTATCATCATATTTTATGACCCATTCTTCATAATCCATGGCAAAAAAACCTAAATATAGTGGGTTTACATTCAGTGTAGAAAAAAACAACTGAAAATTGAACTTGATGAAACTGTAAGCCAAATGGCTGGAGCAAATGTGCACTTCCGCATCGTGCTTCATACATCGTCACACCCTTACTCCCTAGTTTGTCTCAGAAAGCTAAAGGAAACCTGATTATGATGGTAAGGTTTTCTTGAGAGACAAATAAGGAACAACACCTGGGATATCCCGTAGGTATAGAGGAAATGATTGCTTGAATAGTTTTATCTGTCAGCTCCATGACTGAGGAGTGATGTACTGTGGATCAGGAAAAGATTTTTACTTTACTTTTATAATTGAGAAAATACAGTATACTTGACTTTACACCTGCAACTTTATGTCCTGCTTAATCTTAGAGAAACAGATATCTAATTGTTTCAGCCTTTGAAGAAGGAGTGTTTAGCGAGGTTTCTGTAAGTAATTTTTGATAGTCTGCACTACCAGCAATATTCTGCTGTTATTTAGATCATTAAACCTCTAATGTGTACTAATGCTGGTTATAGCCTCAACAGGTCACTTTTTTGTTTCTTTAACTGTTCCTTATATTACAAAGACAACAAAACAAAATGAAAACAGACCAAAGCCAACACCCACCCCTCATGGTAAAAAAGCCCATTGTGACACAACTATTCAATTTCTATTTTAAAAATATTTCCCATTTAGACATTTATTTTTAGTTCACACATTACTTTTTCTGAGCATTTAGTGGTGAATCCATTAAATCACTTATGAATTCAAAAGAATTAAAGCAGGCTTCTTTAGGATATTCAACACTTGTGTCAGCCAGATCTTCACCTCAAAGGATTTTAAGAGAAAATTATGCAGGCAATTACATCTTTACCATTTAAATTAATTAAAATATTTAAAATAGACTATATTTTAAATGGTTATTAAGAACACACTTTAATCTCAATTGTTGTATCTAATGGTTATAATTATGTAGGATTTATAGTTTTTTGTCAACAAATTAGAGAACTCTTCAGAGACATGTTAAGAAATTGTAGTTGCTGTAATCATTAAGCCTTTCTTATGTACGTTTAATTGCTTATAGTGGTTTCCTGGATTCTGACAATCCTGTTAGAAGGAGCAAGTTAGCCCAGCACTTTATAAAGATCTCAATAATACAGTTTCATAAAAAATGTTAGCTAACACACTGATGCTTTCTGTTTGAATTCCTTTTAGTGCAAAACTGTGTTTTCTGGAAAATTTATAATAAGTAAGTGCGGGAACATACTGTGAGCATGTCACTTACTTCCAGAAGCGTAAGCAAGAAATTCAATCGTTCCCTACTGGCTTCCTGGAAAGAACAGGAGAAACAGCAATTTATTTCATTTGTTGAAACTTGGTGCTATTTACATGTAGTTGAACTATACATTTTGAGTATAATAACATATAGCATAACAAAGCATAATGTGCATTTTCTGATACATAAAACCTCCACAAAAACCAAAACCACTGTGATTCGAAAATGAACATGGAAAAAACCACAACAATTTGGTGTTAAGCCAGTGCTGAGTCAAATTTAAAAAAAACAAAAATAATTGCTCATACCTGACCATTACCTTTGCATTTCAATGTGAGGAAGGTCTTGTTTCTTTCTTATTTTAATTTATTGTTAAATAAAAATAAGCTGCACATCAAATTAATCACACCAAATTAGTTACATATGGGTTCTTTTAAGCAAGTATTGTCATTATATGTCACCATAGAACAAAATGGAGCTCTGATGGCACCTATATGACATCAGCTGATGTCAGTTTCCAATCTTTATTCTTCCTAGCCTGAAGTTAGGATAGTTTTCAAAATCCAGAAAACATACATATGCCTTCATAGAATCTCAGAATCACAGTGTATGACGAGTTGGAAGGGACCCACAATGATTATCAATTCCAAATCTTAGCCCTGCACTGGTCCATCCCCAAGAGTCACGCCATGTGTCTGAGAGCATCAGTCAAATCCTTCTGGAACTCTGTCAGGCTTGGTACTGTGACCACTTCCCTGGGGAGCCTGTTCCAGTGCTCAACTAACCTCTGGAAGAAGAACTTTTTCTATCTAGCCTAAATCTTCCCTGACACAACTTCAGGTCATTCCCTCAGGTTCTGCTACTGGTCACCACAGATAAGACACCAACAGTAGACTGCAATGAGATCTCCCTACAGTCTCCTCTTCTCCAGACTGAACAGACCAAATGACCTCAGATGCTCCTTATAGAGCTTCCACTCAAGGCCCTTCTCTACCTTCATTGCCCTCCTTTGAACACTTTCTAATAATTTAATATCTTATATTGCAGTGCCCCAAACTGTCCACAGTACTCAAGGTGAGGTTGCACCAATGCAGAGCAGAGCATGACAATCCCCTCCCTGGACCGGCTGGTGATGCTTTGCCTGATGCCCTCCAGGACAGGATTGGCCCTCCTAGCTGCCAGGGCACTGCTGACTCATATCCAACTTGCCATCCACCAGCCCCCACAGGTCCCTTTCCACAGCACTGCTTTCCAGCATCTCATTCCCTAGTCTGTACTGAGCAACCCAGGATTGCCCCATCCCAGGTGCAGAATCCGGCACTTTCCCTTGTTGAACTTCACATGGTTGGTGATTGCCCAGCCCTCTAACTTGTCAACGTCTCTCTGCAGGGCCTCCCTTCCTCTGAGTGAGTCGACAGATCGATCCTCCCAGTTTTGTGTTGTCTGCAAATTTGCTCAGTATCCCCTCCTGTGTCCTAGTCATTTATGAAGGTGTTGAAGAGCACAGAGCCCAAGATGGAGCCCTGTGGAACCCCCCTAGTGACAGGTCACCAGTCTGATGTCACCCCATTCACTATTACCCTCTGTGCTCGACGCATGAGTCAATTGCTCATGCACCTTATGATCTGTTTATCCAACTGTAGATTGGACACTGTCCAGAAGGATCCTGTTAGGGACAGTGTTAAAAGCATTACTGAAATCCAAAAAGATTACATCAACTCGTTCCCCTTGATTAACTAGGTGGGTTACCTTGTCATAAAAGCAAATCAGGTTTATCAGGTTTGATAAGCAGTACTTGCTTCTCATGAAGTCGTGCTGGCTGTGATCAATGACTGAGCTGTCTTTCAGGTGTTTATCAGTATCTTCCAGAATATTCTCCTTCATAACTTTACCAGGCCCTGAATTGAGAGTGATAGGTCTGTAGTTTCCAGCAGTGAGCCTCCTTAAACCAAGATTAAAAGTAGAAATATATAATAAATCATACATTCATTTCCCTTTATCTGTCTTTTCCAATTCCAAATATTTAGAAGTGGATTCAGCAAAGAACTAGTGGATTCAGTATTTTGTAATCTATTGAGTAGTCCTTTTTTCAATAACCAGACACCCCCAGACAGCATGTTTTACAGATGAACTGGTACAGATTAGACAGTCACAAGTTAATAATTGCCAACAACAGTCAGTATGACAGCTAATCATAATATGAAATAGCCATTAATTCCTTTCTAGGTTGGATAATGAGAGTTTTACTCCAGTGAACTTTACCCTTATATTATTGTCTGAACTGATAGAGATCAAAGGCAGTAGAAGCTCAGTTAATAATGATGAGCACTTTAAGCAATTTTTCCATTTTCTTTTAACACACATTTTCAGCCCAATGGATATTTGGTAGAGATGTTCTACCAAATGTCTGCCATTGCTCAGTTAAGGATTTTTATTGCGTGTTTCCCTGAAGGCTTCCAGTAGTCACTTCCTGAGAGTACAACTAACACTTTTCTTGATGTGAAGTGCAGAGGCTTAATTTCTTTTGCAAGAGAGCTTTTGTGCAGAGTGTCTATGTTTTCAGTCAGATTCACAGCACAGGTAAAAACAACTTCACATATCCATTTTTATGCAGTCTACTTAGGCCTAGTTTCTTCACAACTGTCACAGAATGAATTGTTAGCAATAAGCCTTTCTGCAGCTAAAAAGACCATTTCATACTGTTTACTTTGGAATGGTTGTCTAACTTCTTTGTAATTGTATTAAATATAATTTTTCAATGGTCAAAAGCCAGTCCAAAGTCCTCGTTACTGCCTTCCTGCAGTTATTGCCTCTCATGGTCTCAACAGTGGAACTTTTTTCATTGTCTGCATGGTCTAACACCTTTGCTAAGATTCTTCCTCTGTTCTCAGCGTCCATACAAGGACTCAAACACACGCACACACACACGTACACAGTCAAGCACATATACACTCAAGTTTCATTCCCTCACTTTTTGATTGAAATCTTTTTTTCTAATAGATTGTGTGAAGAAATCAATTCCACACTTCTATCAAACCTGAGCAGCCATGCAGCAATTTCTGACAAGTTTCCATCTTCTCTCTGTCATGTTAATTGCACTGTCATTCATTTCATGGTTTCCATTGCATCTTGTGACTTTTATTTTCTTCTTTCAGTTTGTGACTCTTGATTTTCTATTATGTATAGCTCTGAAGCAATTTTCCATATCTGTCAATAGTGAGAATCTGCTAAAGAGAAATTTATGCTCAGGGTGTTGTACCAGTTTGACTTATTTTTATTTCAGCCTCATTTTCCAGGTGTGAGTTAATTGACTGTTTAGGTGTTTTATTAATATTTTCAGTGTTATGCAGACCTGAAATCAGAACTATCAATTCTTTGCAGTATTACAGTACATATCTGTTGACGTCTGAAGGGATTTTATATTTGTAACATGAATCAGGAAACTCTTATCTCCAGAGAATCATTATTTTAGCAGTATCTCTGAATATATAAAGGCTAATGCTTTTTCCTTTTGTTTAATTTCTTTATTTCTTTTTTCTATTTAAAGAAGAATTTAGATTTGTCTATAGATATCTTAGCAGAAATTTTGCCTTGTAAAAATTAGTTCAATAATCCCAGTGTTCCATCAACAACCAGGAAAGAAGTTTTCTCACCAGCCCATTTGTAAACACATCTTTCTGATTTTTAAACCTGGGGGGAATATTTAATAAATTTGAACATGTGATACCAGGAATCTGTAATACAGCTCCAAACAATTAACTCATTTTCTTACTTTAGTATCTACACTCAAAACCTGTCAGTGGTGTAAATAGCTACTATTCTAAGTGTGTATGTTTTCCTTTCTTTGCTCATCAGTACATTCAGAGTGGAGGTCTACAACTAATATCAGTTCAAAGAAAAATCTGATTATGGAATCTGACTTCTAAATGAACATCTATGACATGAACTGTTTATGTTAGTTTAACTACCTACAAAAGGTGAAGACAAATCAACAGAACTTACATTTTACTTTCTCAGATGAATTAACAATTCTTCAGCATTGTGATCTTTAGCTATTTATTAAGACAACATCTCATATGAGTCACAATAATCACATTAGACATTTTTAGACTAAAACATGCTCTGAAAAATGTCCATCAAGTTGTTTTTTTTTTCCTTCAGAGACAGAAGGAAGTGTTTCCTGTGCTTGCCTGAGGTTGCCTAGTCAAATACAGTTAACTGCTCAGCGACAACTTTCTTGTGTGATTTAAGACAAGTCACATATATTACCCTACTAGTAAAAAAGGTGTAGTTTTCTGGATTTTGAGAAGCGTTATAGGCTAAATCTATTAAAGAATGAAAGGCACTGAGTTACTGTGATAATTAGGACCATATAATTACAGGAGTGCATAATTTCTTTTTTTTTTCCTAATAGCTTAGAGGATATCCAAAATTCCGTAAAGACTAGATAAGACTAGTAGATTAAAAACCCCTTTACTGTTCTGAATGAAATATTTAATAAATAAATATTAGAAAAATTATAAAACCTCAGTATCCAGAAAAAGGAAAATTCTAAATTTTATTTTTGAGAAAAGTATGATCTGAATAGCAATCTGTTTAATATTAACAGACATTCTTAACTAATAAAACTTTTTTGCTATTTACATGTAGATATATAATTACATTTGTGCTCTGTGCCAGGCATATCAATATGCATTTTCTTCATGAGTTATTGACAGAGTCAGCTGATGCCTGAGATTTCAGCCCATGAGAACTGAAATGACTGCACCATGTCAGCAGGCAGCTTGAGCTTCACATTGTGACTGCTCAGGAAACAACCCAAATTAATATTTGCTGTGATCTTAGATCACAGAAGGCAGCAAAAGCTGAAAGACTGTCACGTAGCCCCTGTCAGGTTTTCTCTAAAAGGCTGCAAAACTATAATGCTTTACCTATTTTTGGTTTGTGGCAAATGAAGTAGAAGTCTTAAATGGATTAACAGGAGTTTCTGAAGTTTGTTCTTTCTTGTCTATTTTTCCTTTCAGTTTACTGGCAGACGTGCCAATTCATTTAAAAACCACCATATAGTCCAGCTTGAAGATGCTGATGGTCAATAATGGATGTGCAGGGGAAAGCACGATGTCAAGGAAACCATTTCAGATCTTCCTTATTCTTTTGCACCTGTGGAATCACACCTTTCTATCTGTAAAACACTGTTGCAATAATCCTTTATTCCCTAAGCAGCTTTTAGTATTTGCTTTCTGTAGGTATAACTGACCACAAGAGGAAAATGGCAGGAATGGGTGGGACTAACAAATTCTTCATGTAGTAAGAAGTTTGTCATATTTGCTATTTACAGTTTCACAATGATTGTAAACGCAATCTTAAAACAAGATAAACTGGTAGGATTTTTGGTGGTTTGGTGGGTTGTTTGTTTTTTGGTTTTTTGTTTTTTGTTTTTTTTTTTTTTTCCCCAAGTTAGAAGACAGCAGGTAAATATACCTTTAGAAGTTCAGGACAGGAACTGGTTCACCTGAAAGCTAGACAGAACAACTAAAAGTGAATAGTCAGGTTTAAGAATGTCCCATTCTTAAACATTAGAACTTTTGTCTTATTGCTAAGAATTTGGCAATTTTTCAGCTGTATTATGAGTACAAAATTGCTTTTTACTTTAAATCACACCTCTAAAATATTTCAACTAACTGTACCAGAGAAGTAGAGATGGAATTATTCTTGCTAGAGAATTTTGAACCTTCTGCTTTGCATAGTATGCAAGACTTCATCTGTAACAACACTGTAATTATCCCTCTTTGCCAAAATTCCTTGATTTTATTTTTTTTTTTCCCCAAGATATTAGACTAAGGGAACTGAGATACACTCTCCATTATATTCTGCACAGTTCAACGGTCTTCTAAAAATGCATGGGACAGGTCTTCCTCTCCAGATCATTTCTCAAAATGGTCTCTAATGAGAATGTTCTCAAAATAACCTAAATAAGAGTCTAAGTAGATCAAAGGTTAGACATGAGAAATTTCTTTAACTTTGAATATCCTTCTGTTGCTTCATCAAACTTCAAGATTTACCCTTCCAGAAATGTTACTGTTCTCTCACCTGAGGAGAGGATATTCATCTGCCTTAGAAAAAAAAAAAAAATAAAAAAAAAAAGTATGGAAAAATATTAACCTAGGTAAATAAATCAGAGGACAAAAAGGCAGGAGTACCAAATCAACAAAGTGTATAGTTTTGGACCTGGATATTTCTGTTGAGTTATCATTCCGAATTTTTAATACAATATTTTCTTCCACATAAAATATAAAATGTCTATTTTCTGAAACAGAAATCTTATTAAAATGAAGACTCATATTAAAAGGAAATGGAAGAGACAACCAAATCCACCCACAGCATGAAGATTGTTTGATGATATGATATTAGAGGGTCAGACACTTGCTTGAATCTATGGGCTCACAAAATACAATTAATACAGAAGGCTGAGATTTAAGTTGTCAGTGACCAAATAGGCTGAAAATATACATCCATATGATCGTGTGGTTTTGGTTTTTACTTTGGTGAAGAACTACAGAATAATTTTACTTTAATTTGAAGTATTAAGCTATATTCTATAAGCAGATTATATAAAATACATAGAGTATATTTTATACAAGTGCAATACTCTAAAACAAATTACTTAAAGTGTAACTGTATTTGGACATAGCTTAATAAGTTCATCTAGAACCACTTATCAGACTGAGACAATATTAAAATAGAGAGAAGTGAGGAATAAATGGAAAGAGAAAAAGGAAATATGCATTTTTTCACGTAAAATAGCAAAATAAATGCTATTTTTTTCTTCAAGTTACAAGGCATGTTAGATACCAAGGTTTAAAACTAAATATTGTTAGCAATTTAGTGAAGAGCATCTTGTAATACTCAGTAATATTTCTATTACAAAATGCAAAATGTCATGTCCCTGATAAAAATAAATATTGTCAAAAATGTCTTCTCTAATTAAACATAAATTTCTTTGAAATTTCTGAGCAATTATCTCTGCAAGAGACATCATGTTATGCAATGAGTTGCTAAGTTTTGTACAAAGGTCGGAAAGTCAACTGTCTGTTTTAGTCTGAAAAGCTGATAAATGTTCGTTAAGTAAATTCCAATTCTTTCTCAGAGGGGAGGTTAATAACTTTCTCATCTCAAACAGGTGTCTTTATTGTCAAACTATTTAGCTCGCTGTTACTAAGTTTCAAACAAGAATGAAAGGAAGGGAATCCCATGAAATCATGTGTCTTGAAAATGCTTGTTAAATTATAACTTTTAATGAAAAATAGACTTTTTAAGATAAAAAAAAATAATTTAGTAGCAGTAGAAACTTCTATATAAGCATTTTTTTGAAAATGTAAAAACTTTTACCTCATTGCTTTCATGCCTATAAAACAATAATTTAAAGTTAATTTAATAATTCACAAATTGAAATCGAGATTTAAGAGCAGATTAGTCATCACTGACATGAATAGTAAAAAAATATTATCTTTTTTTTTTTTTTTTTTTTTTTTTTTTTTTAATAAAGGAATATATCTTGTATAGACTACAGGAAAAGTATCCTTTTTACAGTAAAAAAAGTTTGTATACATGTTTCAGTTTTCATTAAAGAAACTTTTTCCAGTGGTCATATATATAACAGACCTGTTAGTAGGAGTTTCGAAATTTTCAGCTTTATAGTGCTCAGTGTTAGGTACACATGGTTAGACAAATCTATCAAGGTTATAACCATTATAGCTATAATGCTGAATCAGAAAATATTTGCCAGATTCCAGGAGGAAGACCTGTACCCTGGTTACATACCAGGTTCAGGTCGGGTCTAAAACCACATAAAAAATCCTACGTCACCTTGACTCCCAGTACCTGTCTTTCCTACTTCCACTTTAACTGTTGTAAGAAAGAGAGAGAAATACACGAAATACATGAACTTCTAGATAAATTCTGTGCTGTATAAACTTCAGCCACTACAGTGACTCCTTTAGTGGTCAGATTTAGACATTTACTTTTGGATTACCTTGCATTTTGTTAGGCATTATCTAGTGAGGTCTAGATGTAGTTAAACAGCATGTTATGAACAATTTACTTGATGTTGCTTTCCCTTGCCAATCATTACATCCAAAGTCTGCAGGTTCTAGAAGGTTTTTTTCAATTCATTAGGTAATTGGGTTGGATAGTTATAAAAGTCAGAGCAACATCAGCCTCTAGCAATGCTTGTTATATAAGTGAGTCAACAAAAATGTATTTTCTAAGGTAAACACAATTTAACACAACATGGCATTATTCCCTAAATTCAAGATGATCTCCAAAGTGAGTTTCTTATCATCATATTTTTTTTCCCTCTAGATTGCAGTTTTGGGGATCAGGGATGTGTTTATGTGCCAGCTATATACAGACGAACACTTTCTTGTGAACTCTGTCATGTCTTCTTCCCATGTATTGTACAAACTTCTTTATGTCCTTTTGCTGTAAGGTTCTTTTTCTATAGCTCTTGCCTTAGTTCTCTATTTTCATCTGCAAACATGTCCTGAATCATTTGATGATGGATTCTGATTTTTGTCTCTAGCTAGTATTCATTTTTCTATGTATTTATGGTCTCTAATGTTTAAAACAAAACAAAACAAAAAAAACCCCAAACCTTTAAAAAAGATTATATCACATATAATGTGAAATTATAAGTAAAGACAGTGTAATTGTGATTATTGTTTCTGAATTATACTATAGTAATATCCAGCTGATATAAATATGCTCAGTTCAGATGCAGATAACAATTTGATAAATGTTGCTGGATTTCTGTGAGCATTCATCTCCTAGCTAGCTAGGAAGATTAGTCCAATTCCTTCTTCAGCCTCACCTGCTATTGGAAGTGTTACACTTGTCAAGTTGCATTTTTTTTTTCCCATGCTCGCACGTTCTTTATGCATCTCCTCTTGTGTCTTCTGTGTCTCCATATGGCATCATCAAATCAAGTGAAAATTCAGCTCTGTCACAGTTCTCAGGGTCAGATTTGTTTAGTTTCTCTGATGTGTAAGCACACGAGTTCCAGTCTTACCAGCTATTTATAGGCACATGTGAAAAGCGTTAGCATAACTGCAAAACAAATATAGGAAATATCTTGTGTAAGGTAAATGTCTAACAAGGGGTCAGAAATTACTTAGCTTTCTTCATTAATCTAGTCTGCTGCTCTGGTTTGTATTCATTTGCTTTTAAAATGACTAATGCCTTCTGTCCTTTTGCTGTTAAAAAGAATGTTGGAAGCTTGAATTTTAAGCCTGGATGCTTAAATACATCTCAAAGATTACTGCAGCTAAGACGATTGCCACAAAAATCCTCATTCACTTACTTCATCTAGCTTGTAGCCCAAGAATACGGTCCTCAAAGAGGCTACATATCTTGCATCAAAATTGATTTTTTTTTTTTTTTTTTGGTTTAAATACTCTCAAATGCCTCAACTTCTGCTTCTAAACCTTCTCTGGAGTAACTATAATCTCACAGTGGCAATATTTTGTCTCAGATTTCTGTGGTTCAGTCATAGAATCATAAGCTTGTTCAGGTTGGAAAATATCGAAGAGCCAAGATCCTTGAATCCAACCCTTAATACAGCACTACCATGTCCACTGCTAAATAATGTCACTAAGTGCCACATCCGCACATTTTAAAAAACTTCCAGGGTTGATGATTTTATCACTTCCCTGTTCCACTGCCTGACTACTTTCAGCAAAGATATTTTTCATAATATCAAATCTAAACTTTCACTGGCACCATCTGCAGCATTTTCCTCTCGTTCTACTACTTGTGAGAAGCGTTGTGTCATCTGGTGAAAAAAAAATATTTATTTCAGTTTTAATTATTATCTCAGCTTATTTTAGATATTTTTCTAATACTGACATTTCAGGAGAGCTATTTTACATTACCTTATCCTAGATACTTGTTTTAACACAGTCTATAAATTTGCAGATGACAACAAGCTGAGTGGTGTTGTTGAAGGACAGGATGACATCCAGAGGGACGTGGATGAGCTCAAGAAGTGGGCTCATGGGAATCTCATGAGGTTGAACAAGACCAAATACAAGGTGATACACCTGTGTCGGGGCAACTCAGGCTTGGGGGTGAACAGATCAGGAAGAGCCCTGCTGAGAAGGACTTGGGAGTGCTGGTGGATTAGAACCTGGACATGACCCAGCAATGTGCCCAGAAAGCCAATTATGTCCTGGGCTGCATCAAAAGTAGCATGGCCAGCAGGTCGAGGGAGAGGATTCTGTCCATCTAGTCTGCTCCAGCGTGACCTCACCTGGAGTGCTGCATCCAGCTCTTGGATCCTCAGAACAGGAAGGACATCGACTTGTTGGAGTGAGTCCAGAGGGGGACCACGAAGTTCATTAGAAGGATGGAGCTTCTTTTCTATGAGGAAAGGCTGAGAGAATTCAGATTGTTCAGCCTGAAGAAGAGAAGGCTTTGGAGACCTTGTCATGGTCTTCCAGTGCCTGAAGGGAGCCTACAAGAAAGACAAAGAGACTTTTTACAGGGGCATGTAGTGGCAAGACAAGGGCAATGGTTTCAAATTGAAAGAGGATAGGTTTAGAATAGGTATTAGGAATAAATTCTTTACTGTGAGGGTAGCGAATCACAGGCACAGGTGGCCAAGGGGCCATCCCTGGAAGTGTTTAAAGTTATACTGGATGGAACTCTCAGAAATATGGTCTAGTGAATGATAACTCTGTCCATAGCAGGGAGATTGGAACTAGATGATCTCTACGGTCCCTTCCAACCAAAGACATTCCATGATTTTATGATTTTATTTACCATATACTTATTTCAGGAAGAAGTCAGTATATCCCTTTTATTATTTACATAGAAAATCTTGTGCCATAAAGGAGGAATGATAATGGTGTGTAGTGGAGGTTGATAGCTAGTACACTGCTATAAGGCAAAGGTTTGTATTTGTCTTCAAAGGGGTCAGACCACAAGGTCATAGGATAAGAAAACTCGATTCTGTTATGATCTGTCAGAAGAAAAGGTTTCCCCCTGTTTTGACTCTAGAAGACAGTTTACATACACAGTTTAGAATTAGGCAGGAAATGGGCATGCAGAGGAAAGCCTGCAGCCAGGGTTACATGGAGTTTCAGGCACACACCACTGTCCTCCGTTCCTCATTTCCCTTTACCTTGTGCTCCCTTCACACCTGCTCTGAGTTTGAGTTATTTACAGTTGAGGTCCATGTGGCACTTTGCAGGTCTCGGGACTTTGTCCTTCCCGACAAAGTAAGATTGCTCAGTACAACCCTTGAACTCCCAAATCAGAGTTCTTTCACTCCCTGTGATTTCTGGTATATTTCTCAAAATTTCTGTGTGCACCCTAACACCAAACTTAAGTGACCAATCCACAGAAACTCCACCCCTTGTACTTCACTAAAACTACAAAAAAAATTAACTAAAATCATTTCAGTCTGTTTTGCCTGAGATTAAATCCTCATTACTCATATTCTAGTCATGGCATCAAAAAAACTGTGGTGGTTTGACCCTGGATAAATGCCTGGTGTCCAGCAAAGCTGTTTCAAGGCCTTTTTCCTCCCCTTTTTATCTTCCAGAGGGAAGAAAAAAAAACAGCTAGGAATTTATGGCTAGAGATAACAACCAAAAAAAGAGCTTTGATTAATACCATGGGCAAACCAGAACTTGGAATAATACTAAAATTTATGACTAGCAAACTAAAAACTAAAAATAAGAAATAAAAACATGTTAGAAACACCTTTCCACCACCACCCCTCAGTCTGTCTACGCCCCCTCCTTCCCCTGACAGTGTGGGGGACAGGGGAATGGAAGTTTTACAGTCAGTTGTTGGGTCAGCCATTCGCAGATGTAAGTCCAAAACTTAAGCAACAGTTCTGTCTCAGGGGGCTTTCCTGTGGGC
>JAWWMO010000083.1:81836806-81882445 GCA_035047845.1 Dendrocincla fuliginosa | reverse complement strand
TGCTCTCTCGTGGGTCATTCCATGGGGTACAGTCTCTCATGAAAAGCTGGCTGTACCTGCTAAGCGTGGGCTTCTCCTTCCGTGGGTCTCGGCTGCAAATCTTTGCAGGACCTCTGCTCTATCTTGGGGGCCTCCTGCTAAGCAACAACCTCTTTCATATCTCCCCCTGCTCTGGCTTGGGGGTCTTTGCACCCCAATGGATCCCGATGGGCTTCAAGAGGATAGCTTGTAATCATCATGACCATCACCACTATCATCACCACAATCATCACCACGTAGTCAGGGAATAATAGCTTTAAGTCCTCTCCCTGATCCATGGGGTCCCTCCCACTGTTTCTCCCTCCTGCACTGACCTTGATGGCTGCCAATTTCTAACTGCACAGCAACTTCTTAAATATGTTTTCACGCAGGGGTGTCACTTAATGGTTCAAAAGCAGGAAGTTTTCCTTGGAGCTGGCCCTCATTGGCTCTGCTCTATAGGATGGAGGGAAACTTCCAGAGGCTTCCGACAGAAGCCAATCTTCCTCATGCAAAAAAAAAACCCCTAAACCACAACAGTATATTAATAAAGATTGAATTTCAAACTCCAGTATTAAAAACATTTACTCTTTCATATATGACTTTCAAATATAATTTCCATGCTAACTTCATTACCGATATTATAATGTTTGCTGCTTTTCCACTGACACTCAGTTGAGAATTTCACAATCCCATGTTCACAATTTTCTGCATATACTGGCATAGTGACTGGTTTATGCAACTACAAGATTCTGATTCATTTTGATTGACATTCTGGATTGTTTTGGTAACACAGATATATTTGTACCAAAAGTTTAATGTATTCTGGGTTGAAGTTTAAAACCTGTCATTCTTTCATCATGAATTGTCATGACTGTATTTGTACACATAAAATTGGAGGCACTTAAAAATAAGAAAGGTTAGTTTAAATGAATCATAATATTCTCTCCTTTGCATCAAAGCCCACCAAAACTCATATTTCACTTGCCAATTTCTACCCTTGATATTTTATTTATAGCTATATTCATATATATATGTTCATATATATATATGGGAATATATATAGGGAAAATGTCAACCATGGTTCTCACTGACTGCAATCCTCTTTTAAAAATAATTAATCCAAAGGGAAAAAGTTCACAATGTTTTGAACAGTGAGACAAATCTAATACAGAGCATGCAGCAGCTGTGACTGTAGGTAGGTGCCCATTTTGCACAAATAGTAAAATAAGATTCTTTGCATGTATCAAGTCCTGACAAACTACCTGATATAATCATTAAAAAAACTGTTTCTATCTGAACTGCTTAAAGGCATCTGTGTGTTTGCATATTCAAAACACTTATTTGCATACACAATTATAATCACGGATTACTTAAATTTTCATGTAATTGCATGTAAGTCTTGGGCTTTGACTTTTGGAAATAACTGAGAATCAAAACAGCTCTCAGATCCCCAGCTCCACATATTTTTTTTTTTTTTTCCTAGAGGTTTTTGGATGTTCAAGAGGAAATTGCTTTGAGGCCTTTTTGTTGGTTTGCTAAAATGGGGAGGAGACATTGCTGCAAAGGAACCTTCTTAAAGAAATTTTTCTTTTTCAGAAAAATCACATAGATCGCTAACCATATAAGGGTTGTATTTTTGTGTACAGAAATTCTATGAATAATAATTCTGTTAAATAATTTTGATTCTGTTCTGTTGTTTTCTTTAAATCTGATGTTGATGTTGAAAATTTCCCTTTTTTTTTTTTTTTTTACTGGAAGAGGTAAGTGAAGGTTTTGATCCTCCTAATGCCAGATCCACTCTAGCAAAATTTCCCTCTCTTCCTGCTCAATTTTCCTTTGTTGTTGTGATGTCTTTCTGATATTGATTGAGCCATGAAGAAGGTGGAAATACTTCTAGAAAATTATTTACCATCTACTTGTGCTAACATCTTAGGCTCACATGTCCAGAAAGAAATATCTACTCTTCTAATATGAACAGGAGCCCTTTCTGTTTGGGAGAAGGCACATAAAATCCTACATGCTCTGTTCCTTTATCACAATTTGATGTTAGGTAATGATTTATTTATTAGTTTATATAACCTACGGTGACGCTCTGAAGAGGTACTCAGGGTGTATTTTTTCAGAATCTCACAACTGCTGTAAGGATTATTAGCCAAGTTGTATCGTTTTCTGAATATTCATCATAAATCACATGATTTTATCCCTCAGTATTATTGCCAGAAGGAAGAGAACCAAAAGTTAATATATAATTATGGTTTATAGATTATTAAGGTTTATGAATTCTTTGTATTAAGTTTATAATCACATAAAAAGTTCTAAAATCATCTTGTCTTATAGGTCTGGGAATCTGAAAATAAATCAGGATGAATTTAACAGGTAGATTGGAGAAACACAAAAGAAACTACCTGGGGTTTGTTTGTTTGTTTGTTTTATAAAGAACAAACAAACAAGCAAAGATAAAAGATCTGTCAGTATGATCAATTATATTTTCCTCTTGTCTGTGAGTTGGAACAGCTGATAATGTTATGACTGACATGACAACGAATGTTGTAGGCATACTGAGGAATATCAATATAACTAAAATTATGTAATGTTAAGATTCGATCTTGTCTATAGGAGGTTACAGTACTTTGACCCATTTAAAAATAAGTACAAATTTTGAAAAGTTGATAGAAAACTGCAGATTTCTATCAAAAATATTTTTATCTATTGTGTAAAGCACAATGGAGTGATCAGGAAATGTCCCTTAGTAAATATGTTAGATTGCTTTTCTGAACAGAGTCACAGTGTAATGAAAAAGTGGCAAGGAATACAATTTTTTCAATAAATACTTGGAGTGTTTGATACAGACTTCAAATGTTTTATTAACTAGCTTGAAATGGACCACTTGATATACTTTATACTTTTGTGGGCTTATATTAGCCTTCATTTTCTGTTAATATCAAGGATGAGGAAGGACACTGAACATTCTTTCAAAATCCCTAAATATGCTTCCCTAAGAGACAGAAGTCTTTTAGTCAATCACTTAATCTTAATTGACTCTGTTGGGATTAGCACTTAACATCAGTGTTAGCATATTAGCTGTATAATGGTAAACAAAAGTGT
This sequence comes from Dendrocincla fuliginosa, assembly GCA_035047845.1. Classification (NCBI taxonomy): domain Eukaryota; kingdom Metazoa; phylum Chordata; class Aves; order Passeriformes; family Dendrocolaptidae; genus Dendrocincla; species Dendrocincla fuliginosa. Next base: position 81,879,319 of record JAWWMO010000083.1, on the reverse strand, counting down.
GAGGCCTTTTGACCCACCAAAGCCCTGCATAAAGAGAAATCCTAAAGGTTATGAACTTTTCTTGTCAGGAAAAATAAAGCTCACAAAAAGACAGATTCAGAAGTACATGTTCTCTTGTCCTTGGAAGTATACTGAAACATCTTTGAAATTGCAGGGCTGATTTATAGATCCTTTAAATTTTTAATTTGTTTAATTTTCAGAAGGTTTTATTTGTGATATTTTGGTTAAAGTTCCCATATATACATAATTACTACAGAGTTCTTTAGGAAATACATCACATCTTTTACTGCAGTCTCTTACAAAACCCTGACATATTGCTGACAGATCACGACAATTTTATCAAGTGTGTGGACAAGATTCTCCACCCATATAATACCAGAAAACATTAGCAATGACTTCCATAATCATTGCATGCATGTAATACGTGTAATATACCATACCTTTTACTGAAAATAGTAATATCATTTTGTGAGGAAATACATTTATTTCATTGTGGTTGACTATTTAAAAATTCCAGCAGCTGTGGAATAAAAAAAGAGCTAACATTCAGTGGTTCATTCTTGATCTGATGGAAACCCATAATTCTTTGTAGGTAAGCATTACAGTGTGTATTACAATTAGACATCTTTAACCACTGAGTATGATTCTTAAAACAAACCACATGCAGAATTTCAGAGTGTGTTATTTCACTTAAGGTCCAGATATGTCAAAATGTATGCTTCTGACATAATATGTTTAAAGCAGAAGATATTTCTCAATGTTGTCCTTGAACGTAAAGCTTTTCAAAATCAAGACCTGACAAAATAGAAGGATCTATTGCAAAAAAGTAGACTTCTAAAACTAAACATCAGCTGAGAGCTAAAATATTAAAAATATTTCTTTTTAATTTGTTTGTAGTTAGAAATAACCATGTTGATAGTTCTTTAACTTTATTCCAAAGTACATAATGAGTAATTATATCATTCATGATAAATTCAGCGGTGAAGAATTATCAGTTGGCAGCTGAGTCTTTTACAATCATGAGTATGAACATGAAAGGGACTAGAAATAACCATCTGCTGAAAAAGACTATTACAAATTTAGTAAAGACCAAAAACAACACCCCAAAAAAAAACAAACAAAAAAACCCCAAACAAAACAAACCTTAGAAAGATTATGGATTACAAAAACACTGTTAACTTGCATAATTGTATTCGTAAACCGGTTAGTTTTGGATTCATTGCCTTCGTAATCTTGATAAAGACTTTGCATGCTTTATATATATAGTGACTTAGATTGCTTGCTTATTTTAAAGAAGGTAACCCATATTAATCTGACAGCATGATTTAACAGTTCATGTATGACCCAATATTGTTCAGTAGATCTGTGAACAAATACACTGGCCTAGGACAGGCATTCCAGGTGGAATAAAAGTACTATGGGGATCAGGAGAAATAAGAATCCCAGATGTCATTTTGCATGCCAGAGAGCTATCGTGAAGTGTCCATGAACAAAATTACTATTAAGGGTAATCAGTATACTTTCTCTTAAGAAACCAAAACAGTGCTGAATATGGTGAGTAAAATTTTACATTTACCTAAATGCTTATAAATTTTAAAGAACGTGATATTATTTGCTAGTAGTGAAATTATTCAATATAAGAGAAATAGAATTATTGAAGAAAGCATCAGTCTAGGGAAAGACTAAGAGGGAGACAAGTCTGGGCAGTATCATATCCTATGAAGAGTACTGTTCAGTTCATGGTCTTGATGTTGAAAACCCTACCTATACACAGAGCTCTCTTTTCTCAGATTTATATTCAAGAGCTGAAGACATCCTCATAATTGTCTCATTCAGTTGATGAAAAGTGCCCTCTGTGTATGTCTGAATTTGCTTATTCAAACCTTGCTCACGACCTTCTTAAAGTCTTGAACTTAAAATCTCCCCTGATTTCAATTCTCGGTTTTAGCTTTGAGATTAAATTGTAGCTTGATGCACACTTAGCAAGTGCACCTGACATTTACGATAAATAAAATCCTTAGTCTTTTCCAGGTCACCTTGTAGAGAATGCATGATAATGAAAATTACTCACACTTAAATGACACATTTTAAAAGTCTAAATGTGTTGCCTAAAATAGGAGAAAAGAACTTTCAAGACAATATTAATATACATAAAATAGAGAGCTGGTCTTTAATGAAAGTGCTTTCGGGTGCTACACAATACACAGGTGTACACCCCAGCATAGAATTCTCACAATTTTATAGCTTTAATTAATTACTTTATCTAATGGATACATCCAATCCGAAAACCATTTGCCACTGATACCACCCTCAGAACTGCCCTGTTGAAGCCTTTTCAAGGGTTCTGGGCTCTCTATCTTGTTGTGACTACAATATATCTTATTATTGCATTCCAGGTGCCTGTGTCCCGAACAAGATGCCCTTGTTAAAATCTTTTTCCTTGAAAAGACCACTAAACAGAAATTCAGAAATGTAACACAAACCATGAGAAAGGGGTTTAGAAACTGTTAACTGCTACCCTAAGAATGAGAAACTATAGAGCTATATTAAAATCTACAAATATATAAAAGTCTTAAGGCATCAACTACGCGTGAAAGTCCTCTTCTAAGGTCACTGTACTTTCATTGTACATGATATAACACTTCTCACTCCCCTTTCAAGCAAAAAGTGTAAATACAACAGCATGTGATATTTCATAGAATATAAGGCTTTAACGTCATAAAAAGTAGTTTTTAGAATATTATACAAAAAATCTCATCCCATTATTTAATTTGTGTTTGATGTGATGCAATCACTTTTTACAAGGACATTAACACGTTTAGAATTTTCTTGAGGGCTCATTCCGAAATTATAAAAAGTAGAGTTTCCAAGTCTACAAGATTCCTGGAAAAAGGGCTCATTAAATTATAGACCCAAATTCTCACAGTAGTCATTGCCTTCATATTTGCATATCAAACTAGAAACAGCTGGAACTAATTTGCAAGGATATTCAGCACCCATAATTCCAGCTGCAGACTGCTAGTGACTGGTAAACTGAAAATCTGGCATTATGCATATAATCATCCAATCTTTTTGTGTGTCTTGTGTGACCAGTAATGAGTCTGCAAATTTCCCCATCCATTGAATGACACCCTGGAAGCATGTTATGTTGCAGTTTTTACTGGTGTGTCCTCCTGAATGAAGTTAAAAAAAAAAAAAAAATAAAAAAAAAAATTCTTCCTTTTCAGCCAGTGCTGTGTAGTCTTATTCTCCACATGCTCCCAGTGATGCACAGTATACCTGAGAAAAGCATGGAAACAGTAATGGTTTTCTACTCTAGCCCCAGCACCTGATCCAGGAAGCAGATGAAAATTAATTCAGCCTTTTGATCCTGTACAGCAACAGGAGGATTTGTGTCAGCTTGGCAGAATCTCAGGTGTTAAGCAGCAATGACATTTCCTTTCTCTTCCACTTTGTCCCAGGGAAGCCACATGCCCAGTTCTTCCAGCCTCATGATAAACAGTTTTCTTTCTGTGCTAAAGATAGCACGCCTGTGTAAGGTCTAGCAGATGAAATACAGAAATAGACCCCTAAGTATATGAAACATCATTCCAAAATTCTATTGATATTTTTAACCCAGGTTTGTGGGCTTTTCTAATCTGACAGTTGTAATTTGTGTGCAAACATCTATGAAAGTGTTAATCACCCTGTTTCTTCAGGAATGGATTTGAATGGTAGCTGTGTGTCTGTGGAAGAATGGGTGCTCAGCATTATCTCATAGCTGTAAAAATGTGGCTTTTTTAAAGAAACAGCTTTAATGTGTCTTAGATACTACTTTACTCTTTTTAAAGAAAGGCAGATGGTGCAATTCTACCTCAGAGAAGAATAGCTCATTTAAAAATAAACATGACTGTCTACATGGCTATTTCCACCAGGCAAAAGTACATTCTATCAATCTACAAGCCCTTCAACACCAAGACCCACCATTATCCCTAGTTTACCAGTAGTAGGTAACTATCCTATCTCATTGTTAGTGCTTATGACTAAATACCTAGCCAGGAGGACACTGAGAAGGATTCATATCTTTTTCTTGGTAGGGAGTTAAAGAAATATCAATAGTGACATGTTTAGCACAAGTAACAGAACCCCTTGTAGAAGAAACATGTCAGAAAAAGGAAGTTATGTCTTTCACAGAAAGTTTCCTTGGGGCATTAAAATTGAGCAGATTTCCTAAGAACTGTCACTGACACCTTGTACAGAAATTTCCTTTGGCTAACAGAATGATAATTTAACTCTTTCCCTGTAAAATTAAAATTATATAAAAAGAGAAAAACTGCAAGAGTTAGCATGCAAAGGCAATGTTAAACACTTCCAGGAGGGTGGATTTTTAAATCCCAATCTCTATAGTTGGAAAGAATAAAATGATATTGTCCCTATGCCCAAATCTATTTAAAAATCTTTTTTTAAGCCAGGACTGAAAATATACTGGGTCTTTCGGACTTAGTGTTTCCACCACAAAGCATTAGCAGCTCTCTTAATGAGAATCCAAGAGAAACACGACAAAAGTGTTCAGATCTGTGTGATATTTTATGACTTAAAGCATTATTTTTATTACTCGAAATTTTTATTCTATTTTTTGTAGGACATAATGTTCAATAAAATCATAGATAACACATCAAGTTTAATGAGCCTACCATGTTTAATAATTAAAATGTACAACAGTATAAGAATTCTGACTGACATGATTCCCACTACATCCTGGAGCAGGAGATCAGAAAAACACAAATGTTAAATGTCCTTTTCTCCTACTTGCATGTAAACATAGAGAATTCCATCTGGCTTGAATTTTCCATCGGAAGCTACTTTAATCAACTTTCTTCTCTTGAGATCTACATAAGAAAGCATGTTTTCCACACACAACCTCCTGTTTCTGTTATCAGCAACAAACTTCAGATGCTTAGAAGCTTTACCTCAAAAGATTTATTTTTTTAATTTTCTTTAAGAAAGACACCTAATGTGCAGGATTCTCATTCTTTGGCTGTGGCTGAACCCCATGTCCCTCATAGAAAGTTTGCACATCCCTGTGTTGTTTTGCCTGAGACAACCTGATCCTGTACAAGGATCTGTCTGATTGATAATCCCATATTTCTGCCCCAAGATAGGTCTCTGTACTTGTTTTCTCACCAAGACATAGGTTGGTTGTATTTTAGGAGATTCATTTACTAAGTAAAATTGCCCAGCAGAATATAAGAGAGCTTGTGTGCTGTAGGTGTGGTATCTTCATATCACGCACCCTTATATATTCAGCTGTGAGTTCAGATGGTCAGAAGTACCTGTGTGTCCCTGAATCTGCATTACAGTCTTGTCTGATAAATGTCTATTCATGGTACAATCAGATCATCTACACCTATTCTTGTGACTGGCCACCACTGAAAATTCCTATTTTTTTAAAAAACCTTCCTTTAAAAATCAGTCTTATTTTCTTCCCATCCACCATAAAGTCAATCAGATCAGTATATTTCAACCTAATATATCTGTTATTATGATATAGTATTCTACATAGCATAGGGGCTTTCTTGACAAAAGTAACATCAGGATACTCAATCTGATCCTTCATCTAAACAAACAAACAAACAAAAAGCTACAAAAAAACCCACATCACAACAACTACCAAACAAACAAATAATACCCAGAAACCCACTGTTATGAGGGCTCAGGGTTGACAGTAGTCTCTACTGACATAGAAACGAATTTGTAAACAGGACTAACTGTGTCCATGGCTAAAACACAGAGATTTAAGACACTGTCTCAAATTTTGTGGCTTCTTGTTGAATATCCATAATTAGGTACTTCAACACAGCTAAAAGTATTTTTGTCAGCGTAGCCTTATCACTAGAGCTTTCATTTTCAACCTGTGGTCAGAATCTGGTGAATCTGTAGACTGCTTATAAAAGATCATAAAAGGTAGCTGTAAGAAAATTGTTTTATGCTAAATAATAATTTCTGAATAGCAAATTCGCAAAAGGACATCACCAGTTATGTAAGTCTGTAAACTCTAAGCATTAAAGTGCTGAAATGTGAACCCATTAAAATGGCCTATAAATGGTTTAGTATACTTTACATATCACATGGACTTAATAACAATTATAGTAATAATAACAACACCACAAATAGCAATAACAATAAATCAGATAAGTAAAAATTTTAAACAGGCATAATGTAGCCAATCTTTATTGATTCTTCTGAGACCATTCTGCTTAATATGAGCTTAGAAATTAATATTTAGTCTCTCTTTGTGTCAGGAAACATCTTGCCTGTGCAAGTCAGATGTGTTTGTGTTTGGAATCAGACCTCAAAGCTCATTCATCAAAAGCGGATCATTTTTTCCCTACATAATTGCTCAAATGGCTGTAAATGTAGTACCATAACAAGGAATCTAAAGAAAGGAGACTTCTTTAATTCTGTTTCTAGCTGTGCTATTAGTTGTTCTACTCTCAAAAATTTCCTATAAGTTTATGTTTTTCTCATCTGAAAAACAGATGAGAAAAGGGATGAAAGCAGAGAAAAAGAAAAAGCAGAGAAAGAGAAAAGGGATGAAAAAGGGATGAAAGCAGTCACTTTATCTCAGATAAAGTGAAAGTATCTTGACATTTCTGTGTATAAATAGTACCATTAATATCCTAAATGGAGTTGGACATGTCAAACTAGGAAAATAATCTTCTTATGATTATGTTGCCCAAATCGTCATTCAAAACCAAATGCGAATACAATAATGAAAGTTCAGACTTTTTGTTTAAACTTTCTCACACCTTAAGTAATTGTAACAGTATTTACCAATAGTGGAAAGTCTGGTAATGAAATTCTGATGTGAGAAGTCTGAAATACTGTTCAGGAAAATACAGAATCACAAAATCACAGAATATTCTGAGTTGGAAGCGTCATCGAGTCCAGCTCTTAGCCCTTCACAGGACTATCCCCAAGAGTCCCACCATGTGTCTGAGAGTACCGTCCAAATGATTCTTGAACTCTGTCAGGCTTGGTACTGTGACCACTTCCCTGAGGAGCCTGTTCCAGTCCTCAAGCACCCTCTGGGTGAAGAATCTTTTTTTGTCTAATCTAAAACTCCCCTGTCACAACTTCAGGCCATTCCCTCAGGTTCTGTCACTGGTCACCACAGAGAATAGATCAGTGCCTGCCCTTCCTCTTTTCCTCATGAGGAAGTCATAGATTATGATGAGATCTCCCCTCAGTCTCCACTTCTCCAGACTGAACAGACCAAGTGTCCTCTGCTGCTCCTCATACGGCTTTCCCTCAAGGCTCTTCACCATCTTCATTGCCCTCCTTTGGACACTTTCTAAGAGTTTTATACCATGGTGCTGAAAACTGCACACAATATTCAAGGTGAGGCTGCCCCAGTGCAGATCAGAGCAGGACAATTCCCTCCCTCAACCAGCTGGCAGTGTTCCCCAGGACAGGGTTGGCCCTCCAGCTGCCAGGGCACTGCTGATTCATATTCAACTTGCCATCGACCAGGACCCTCAGGTCCCTTTTCATGGAACTGTTTTCCATCATCTCAGGTTGAAGATTGTAAAAGGCTTCCCAGAGCACCAGATTCTGTAGATCATTTAAAGGGAATATCTGACCTGAATAGTCATTTAATTTTGCACAGGGACAGAAAACTGTGTTAATAATAGACACTCATCTGGTACAATACAGGTGGAATAAAACTGGGCATGGGATTGACAGCATGATCTCTTCCATATATCGTCTCCATGACTTTGCCTAATTTACTTGGCAGCACTGCATCATGACCCTTTTTAGGCTCACTTGTAAATCTGTACCTGCTTAACAAATCCTCCTTGTTGAACGGCCTGAGGCTCAAGGGTTAAGGTATTAAACACTGAAAATAAACTGCCCTGTATTTAGTAAAAAAGATTAATGACAGCTGAAAAAAGCATGGGGCAGGGGTTGCAAAGTGAAAAAAACTTGATAGGAAAAACTGCAGGAAGAAAAGCTGTGAGGAGATTTGAGTCCAATCTCTGACTTTCCTGGATGTTTCCAGTTTATCAAACCACTCAATGGAAGTGAACTGAACAGACAGTTCAGGAAAGACTGGGATATCTTAAACTCAGATTTTCGAGAGATCAACTGTGCAAGTTAAATTTTGAAGTTTCTTTCTGCTCAAAGTAAACAGACTGGTGCAGACAGTGGAATTAGAATGCCCTGTTAAAAGAAAAAAAAAGAAAAAAAAATAGTGAAAGAAAATTCTCTTGAACTATGTTCCTGAGTCACCATCCAGAGGTATCCCAAAGCATAGCAAAAGGCCCCTTAATCTATTGCTGTTTGATGGAAACCCACCAATAATTACCATTCCTCCTACTATAAACCAAGATAATCTGCTTTTCATATTTAAGAAAAAAGGTTAGCTGTATAGTCTATTTACTAAATTGGTTGATATAAAAATTGCAATAAAACAATATAGAATTAGTCGCAAAGCCCCAGACTGACAGAAGAGCAAAACATTTAGATATCCTATTTTTCACTTTGCTGCTAAGCTAAGAGGTTCTTGTGATGAAGTAAGTTTCTTCTCAGGCACTTTTTGTTCAGAAGAGCTTCTACAAATGTACAGGAGCTGAAACAGATACTGAGAGGAGGATGATGAATATTCTTATGTTTCTCATGCTTATTTGGATGATGTTTGTGCCTTTGAGTAAACACATCTCCATAGTATTCAGCCTATTACAACATTTTTAAAGGACATGATATACTTCTGATGTGATCCTAACTATTAAATTTTGAAATCTGACAACTGGGGTCAGTACAGAACAAGTAAACTTTGCATTCCCTCCCTAAGGCTGGAACTATTGTGCATAGAGTCAATTCCTCACTATAAATTAAAATAAATTAGCATCTAAAATAATCCTGAAAATCCAAAACAGCACCTTGGGACAGTAATCTTAGATCAATCTAAGATAACATGATGTTAGGGTCAGCCCAATAATCTTAGAAAAATATGTTGGAATGATTTTATTCACTATTGAAGGAATAAGAAATGAAGCTGAACCTAATGCCAGTGTAGCATATTTTCATAGTTTGTAGAACATGAAAATGCCTAAAAAGGTTTTCAGATAGTAGTTTTGGAACAACCATGATAAGAAGAAGAGCTAGGATTAAAAAGAAGATAGTTTTCCTATTGCAATCATTTTTTCAAAAGAAAGCAGCAAGACAGAGCAGCTGCAAGGACAGAACTTAAAAGGCGATTTATGTATAAATATTATAATTTTATAAAATTTCTGTGAGAGTCCTAAACTTTATCTGTGGAAATAGTTTTTCATAAAGTTCATCTGTAAAGATCCTTATAGTTATTTTAATTGAGCTTTTAATTAGTCTGCATATATTATTGAAAATGCTTCCACTTTGATTATGTGTAGAGAAGTGTCTCTTTGCCCATGTAAAGAGACCAAATTGGCATTTGCTTCCTATCTCCTTCAGAGCATTCAGATAAGGATAATTGCATTAGTTCCTGTCTAAATGATGTTTCAGACTAAAACCCTAGGGCCAAAATACTGGGTCTTAATTGGCTGCACTACCTAGTCTATTCATGTAGACAAATTAAATTAATTACAATATTTGAAAATGCTTCAACAACAAATTTTAATCACAAAACAAGGAAGAAGCCTCAGGAATTCCACAGAAACCTAAATATGAGCTGTCTTTGGAGAGTCAACTATGGTACTTTGTATAACATGTTGCTTTTGAAAATCAGAGGGGAGGTGAAATTAGTTCTATTTTATTATTCCTGGATGATTTTGCCATTAGAAATGCCAGTTTCATGCTGGTTTGAACATCAGATTTTTGCATTATGAGCACTGCAATGTGCTATTTTTTTCTACATCTCAACTAATTAGCCTATTCATAAGGCAAGTGTCTTATGGTTACAGTAATCTGCACCTGCACACTTGGCCACTCCTTTGACATCATAATTCTAAAATATGGAAAATATATTTGGAAATATATGGAATATATATGTAAAAAATTCACAATGCTTTCTGCATCCATAAACTTAAGTTTTGCCAGACAAGTGATATAGAAGGAGATAGTTTTTATATAAAGATCTAAAAATCTGGATAAGGGATTTTTTTTTCAGTTTTTTCTTAGAAAACAATTCCTAAGAGATATTTCTGAATATCATATCATTAGATTGCACCTGTTCAAATTAGTGTCCAGTTTTTAACCTGAAAAGTCTTGATTCTTTTAAAGGATTCTTGTTAAGCTGTTTTTGTTAAACATATCAAATGTTTGAATTTTATTGTTAAAATTTAATTTAATTTTTAAATTTATATAGCAATGTAAGGCAACTTGATCCTTGTTTCTCATGGAGGCAAAATTTCTGTAATCATCCTACATATATGTGCAACCTTGAGTGATTCTCTTAATAGCTTGTTAATCTGTTAGTGCATTTCATCTAAATCGAGCAACTGGATAGAAACCTCATTGACAATAAAGCTTCTACAAGCTTTCCAAAAGAAGATAAGTGAAAACACTCATATGTCAGACAATTTACAAGGGAAATAAGACTTACAGATTACCTAACACAGAAATCTGCAACTGCCAACCATGATTTCATGAGCTTCAATGCCAATGAAACCGAAGGCATAAGCCCATCAGAAACATGTTCAATTTGTTCTTCAGCTCAGGGGAATTCTCGCACTCATTTTGATATCTTAACAAATTAATATATGCATTAATTAATGCATAATTCAGTAATGCAAACTCACAATATTGCTGTTAAGAAGATGACAGGTGATCAATCCTGAAAGTTACATGTTTCTCTTACAAAACAGACAAAAAATCAGGCTACACAAAGGTATCACATGTCTGTTCTGTCCCAGAAAATATATTGTCTCTACTAGCTTCTCAGAATATAACCTGAAAAGTTCCAAAGTATAAAGACAGAAGGTATAAAGGAAAAGCACAGTAGTGCAAAAGTATTATGAAATTTGGTTATTGAGCCATTAGAATTAAGCATTCTGGAAAGGAGTTACAGCCTTATTACAGCACAAGTAATTTAAAGGTTATCAAACTACAAGATCCCCAGAGAGGGATTCATCTTAGAGGTATGACAAGAAGAGAAAAGTGAATGCTTGATCTTAGGCGCAGAATCCTGTTTTCACGAGCTAAGGCCCCTTGAAAAGACACAATTATAATACGGTTCAGTGGTGGACTTATGTCTTTAAATTAGGTTAACCAGGTAAACAAGCCTGAAAAAAAAGGTTCTGGTTTAAAGGGGGGAAAAGTTCATATGAAAAATTTAGTATCACAGGTTTTTGGGTTTTTTGTTTTCCATTTTCAATTTTATATCACATGTGTAAGAAAGCACCATACAAAGAGTTTCAGGCAATTTACTCTTGGTTAATTAATTATCAACTTCCCCTTTAGGTCAACCTGCTCACTAGTGATCAAGACCTAGTTTAGACTTCAACAATATTCCAACATAATAATTCTTACTGTACTGAAAAAAATTCACAGCCCTAGTTTAACGTTTATTGCTTTTATTTCCAGCACTAACTGCAATGGATGACTCCCAGCAGTGCCTCCCAGAAACGCGTAAGTAATCAGTTTTATAACCATTACAATATATCCTTAATGGCTTTAAGAGGCAGGATTCTTATTCTACAATTATCACAAAATCATCAAATATGTTGACTTGGAAGGGACCCATCAGGATCATTGAGTCCAACTCCTGGCCCTGCTACAGGACACCCCAAGAATCACACCCTGTGCCTAAGAGTTCTGTCCAAACACCTCTTGAACTCAGACAGGCTTGGTGATGTGACTATTTCCCTGTTCCAGCCTTTTCCTGCTACTTCATGCAATTCACTTGAGTCCTGTTGCTGGTGACAAGAGTGAAGAGACTGGTATTTGCCTCTCCTCTTTCCCTCACAAGGCACTTGTAGATTGCAACATGAGGTCTCATTTCAGTCTCCTCCAGGCTGAACAAACCAAGTGATCTCAGACACTCCTCATATGGCTTCCTCTCCAGATCTTTCACCATCCTCATGGCACTCCTTCGAACACTGTCCAATAGCTTAATATCTTTCTTACATTGTGGTGCCCAAAACTACACACAATATTCAAGGTGAGGCCACCCCATTGCAGAGCAGAACAAGACAATCCCCTTGACTGGCTAGTGGCCTGATGCCCTCCAAAACAGGATTGGCCCTCCTGGCTGCCAGGGCACAGTGACTTGCCATCAACCAGGACCCTCTGGTCCCTTTCTGTACCACTGCTCTCCAACCGTTCATTCCCCAGCCTATGCACCCAACCAGGGTCGCCCCATCCCAGGTGAAAAATCAGGCACTTGCCCTTGTTAAAGTTCATATGGTTGGTGATTGTCCATCTCTCTAATTCTTTTAGGTAATTACTGTGGAGAACTGAGCTTAAGATACTCTGGCATATAGAGAATTCATAGTTTAGTCAGCATATAGTAATTGTTCAGTTTGGCAGAAATCTCAGGAGATAACCCATGCAAGTCCTGCAAAAGTACCCATAAAACTCATCCCCAGAGTGGATCATAAAAATGAATGGGCAACAGTGAAACTATTGTTAGGACTATTTCAAACCTCTAGTTACTTTTCTGACTATAGATCAGATTAATTAATTTAAATTAATTAATTTTAATTTTTAATTTTAATTTTAATTAGAAAAAGATGAGCCCAAACTATCTTCTTCTTTCATTGTTGTTTATCATTAATATGTGATACATACATTAAATAATGAAAAGTATGTATTCTAGACACAAATTCTGTGATCACCAGTGGTTTTGGATGTGAACTTTAGTACTTAATAGGTAAATAGTATGATATATTTAAAATGTTCAGCCTAAAAACTGCATTGTTCCTATATAGTTTTCTTTAAAAGATGTAAAATGCTTTGAAAGAAAAGGCTGAAATTGCTTATTTTGTACATAATGGCTACAGGCATTGAAAGAACTTTAAATGGGCCCATATTTTAAATAAGTGCACAAAAGTTGTAATTATCCTTGAGAAGGGGTTCATCTCAATAACTTACACTTGTTTAAAAGTTACACCTCTACTCTAATGTATTTATCTATATTCTCTGCAATAAATCAAGAAAGGGAAACATATTTTTATTCTTTTTTTCATACATATCTTAACAAGACAGTTACATTTCACTAATAAATTTGGACCACAAAACCTAGGTGAGGTAAATTTCAAATATGTAGTCAAAACAAACTACATGGCTATAAAATAGTCTTAGAATGAAACAAAGAAATTAAGGGTCCAGGGAGAAGTAAAAGTTTTTCACATTAGGAAAGTCATCATATATTATAAAGTCAAAAACCTAAGCCTTTTGAAAAGGAAAATTAATTATAGAAAATGTGCGTATTTAAAGGGTTGTATTTAAGGGGGTTTGATACACTTGCAGATTACTCCTCTACTAGAGAAATTGGATTTATAGAAATATTTCAAACAATAAATTAGGAGTTTTTACTGAAGTCTTAGGAAGAGCTTCAAATTATAATTGAAATGAAATTTGGCAATAATTGTATGTAATATAATAATATTTAAAACACATTATCAAAAAAATCCCATTCAAAGCTATTCATTACATGACAGTTACCAAATTATATACAATGAATGCAATAGATCTAAAACCTATAGGAATAATTGTAAAACAGATAACACAGATAATAATTGCTCTTGAAATAACAAATAAACACTGCATTTAGGTTTGAGATTTTTTATCACTTCTCTCATTGTATTTGATTTAGGATTTTTTTATGGCCCTTAAAAAAGACAGTATCTAAGACCTTTTGACCACTGAAAATGTCAGAACTTGTTTTGTGAGAAGCAGATTTCTATCTTTCTGCCTGCAAACAAAACTTTGAAATTAAGAACCTTGAAAGTGAAAAACCAAAGGCAAATAAATTAAATCTAATAGTCTTGCTAATTTTAATCCAGTTTTCTGATATTTAGATGCTTTAGTCCTGATTGAAATGTATGTGTAACTGCAGCACTGAGCAGAATTTTTTTGAGTACAATCTTTCCCAGCTTCTGCTATCATAGAATCAGACATTCTAAAGGAATCCAGTGGAATAACACAGAGAGGCCTGGGAGAATGGAGAAACATATATATATATTCTAGTACTTGTTCCTGTAGTTGCTGAAACATTTTAGTCCAGGACTGAGAGTTTTGGAATGATCAGTTGTGAATCCCTTCAGGGAAGTAAAGGAAGTTAAACTACTGTTTCCTATGTCCTGAATGCTTTACCAACTCAATGACTGAATAAAGTGAGATGTTACCATCCTCGTGGGTTTCAGTATGCATGTTTGTGCAGATCTCAGGCTAGTATACCTATGTCTGACTGATATAGTTTTTGTAGGTCTTACTAAAGAGTCAACGCCAAACTAAAAAAACTAAAACAAACAAACAAAAAAAACCCACAAAACAAACAAACAAACAAACAGCAAGCAAACAAACAAAAAAACCTGCAACACAGATCTGAAGATTCTTAAATCCTGACTTCAGGAGCAATTTCATCCAAAATTTTGAAATGGACCAAATCAGTATTTGTTAGAGCTTACAGTGGTATGGTAATTGGAATACACAAACTTTGGGTTTAGATTCAGATATGAAATTATTCACAGAGCTTCAAAGCTGCTATTTTTTAGAGTTAAAAGGCATTAAAAAAATGAACTACATCCTCTATAATAAGTTATTTGTACAAGTTCCAATACTTTTTTATGCCAAACAGACTAGAATTTTAGTAAATTTGTTTTATATTCTTTATATTCTGTTTACATGTTCTACATATTTGTTTTATTTTTCTCGTTATGGTAGCAAACAAGTCTGGAAGTTTAAAGTTACATTAAAAAAGGAGAAAAAATAAATAATTGTGCTGGAAGAACCATCAAGAAACTTTGTGTTTCCTTGGGAACCAGCAGGCCCCGCTTCCTCGTCTCCCTCCAGCTTCTCAATGACAAGTGGATTTGAAAACCCCTGCTTCTTTTACAAGGGTGGACCTTCTTGGAAGAGTTCTCTACTTTTCTGTCCTGTCACTCTTGAATATCTAATTCAAAAGAGAACTGAGAGATATTTGTCAGAGAGAAGGAGGAGAGTCAAAGCCCCAAAATTTGAACTCTGAACTCCAGGATGGATAGCAAGAAACTTATGAACAAGCATGGAGTAGAGGAGGGAAGAAAGGATACTGTGGGAGAATGAATGGACGATCATCTAGAGTGAAGGAGAAAGAGAGAAAGACACTGAACAGTAAAAACAAGGCAGATACACACACACAACGCAGTGCAAAAAAAAACAAAACCCAAAAAATGCTAATTAAGGCAATGTTCATTTTTAATAACCAGATAAATTGGATATTTGGTGAAGCCTAATATATAAATGGACTCAAAAGGTATAAAGTGGAAAATACAGCAAGGAATTAATCAAAAGTAAGGATACCTAAGAACATGATTCCAGTGGTTTGTCCTTTTGTTTTCTGTATCTCTGAAAAACAAACAAGTAGTATCCAATCAGAAAATAAGGACTGTACTCTATTTTTTTTAATTCTTCCTTTTTTTTTTTCAGTTTTCAAAAAATAGAAATAAAAAACCAGTCAAACTAGAAGTCAATGGGGTTTGTAGCATAAATGTCAAAATACACTATTTTAATAACTAAGAATGTTAGAATAAACACAATATCTGACGGCTGTATGAAGAACAACAACAACAAAAAAAGAGATTCAAGCAGTACTTGAGAATTATCTGTGCTTGCCTTTCCCTGATCCATTGTTGTGAGACATAAGCAAGTAAAAAAAAAAAAAAAAAAAGGACAATTATTGAGAAGAAATACATTAGACTTTCTGGAAATAAAAATTCACAAAGTGTTCTCTCCACAGTAGCAGGGACTCAGTTAAAATGCCTCTGGTTTAACACAGCATGGCAGCACAAACCCCAAATACCACAATGAATTCTCTCTCATTTTTGAGCATTCAAAAGTAGACCATCCCAACAGAACATACATTCATCAAGGCAGAACCAATGCAAGTACAATATAGATGTGTTCAGTCTATTATGCTTTTACTTTCTTAACAGAAATTTTGACATTGAACTGTACAAAATTGAAAGAGAAATGTGTTAGATAAAAAGGTGAAGCAGATATTTAACAGGGAAAACAAACAAACAAAAAAAAAACACAAACCAAAAACCCCACACACCCCAAAAAACAACAACCAAAAAAACCCCAACCAAACAAAAACCCCCAACCAAACCAACCAACCAACTAAAAAAACCCCAAAAAGCAGAGTATTAAGACTTGCCTTTTTTTTTTTTTTTTTTTTTTTGGTAAAGGAACACGTCTTTCATTAAACTAATAAGAAATAAGTAAAAAGCCAAATACTTTCTGAGATGTTAAACACTATGAGATATAAAATATTTGGTCATAACTGTGATCCTAAACTAATATTCAGCCATATCAGATTACAGTTGAGCATCTGCATTCATAAAATTGACTTCATTGAAGTTCATCAATTTATTTATTAGTGAAATTACTTATTTGTGTTATAAGAATAGGCTGTATACTCTGTAGAAAATTCATACTGAAATTATTGTAAGTTTGATGTAGCAGTCACTGTATGGTTTAGTTTACCATTAGTAAAAAGGTAATATAGGTATAAACCTTAGAATTAAATGCTAATAGGTAAACTAAAGAGAATATGGAATTTTTATAAAATTATATCAAGAATAAATAGTAATAAATAGGAATCATTAAATAATTACTGTGGGCCCTTTCCATTAGTGAGGATGAACAAGGCTATCAGGTGGGATCATAGAAAAGAATTCAACTGATGCTATATAAGTTTAAAGCCTCCCTCTGCTTTCATTTTCAAGAAAGGGCTGCAAAATTTGGAGTTTGAATTTGGAATAATTTTCTAATGAGACTGAGATGCTTAACTAACATTAATATCTTTAAGAATATCATTCCTAAGTGATAAAGGATGTCTTTGCTTAGACAGTAGAAAAATACAAATAAGAAGACATCGTTCTTGCCTTCAATCTTTTAAAACACAACAAGAAGTAATGATGTAGTCTCTGCTCATTTCATTGTTCAAGCCATTAAAATCTAGAAGTCTGCAAAAGCAACAGAAACTTATAATCTAGCCATGTGTTTCTAACTGAACACAGGATATGCTTATATCTATCTTCCAATTTGCATGTCTAGGTGATGGTGCCAGTTTTACACTGACACTTAACAACAATAATGTGGTGTTAATCAAATGACCTTTCAGTAATAAGTGATTGAAGAATTAACTTCTTCAGCCTTAAATCACATTTTCACTGAATAAATTAAGTGGAGAAATATCCTTACAAAGTGTCTGCAAGCTCTGTAGCTGTACTAAGAACCAGAACATCCAGCCATTTTGAGAATGAGTTATTAATTTATTTTCTAGCATTCACTTTCTAGAATGGCAAGGACATGGAAAATAAGGGAGACTAATTACTCCACAATAATTTAAAAAAGCACCTAATACTAAAAAAGTACAATAGCATTACCAAAAATGAACACACACACGTATGAACATACAATCTGAGAAAATTCTTCGAATCTGAGTTCTTGCTTATTTTATTGTAGGGCAACATCTTTGAAATTTATTAGTTTGTCCATAAGCCATTGTTGTGAATCTATTTTATTTCACATCAAAAAAGTTTTGGTCAAATGTGCTGCATCATTTTCAAAAAGTAGGCTCTTAAACTAATTTGAAAAAGAAAAAAAAAAAGAAAATTCCATTCTTAAGCAATAAACTTGTCATGTTTTTGTTATCACTTGAACTCTGTAACATGGGCTGGTTTAGAGTTTTTCAGATGACTATTGTGGTTGTGGAATGGTATTCCCCAATTTCATGTTCCCACTGAAACACTCCAAACCATATGCTGCTCACTCACTTCCCTCCCACCTACTACGAAAATTAACCCTGTCCTGGCTGGCAGCAGTGCAACTATGAAAGGCTCTAGGTCAAAAAGCTGTCTGGCCACTGTTCTCTGTGGGTGTCCTAGGTATGTCTATGCTGCCAGTAAAAACTCCATGTCTCTCCTGTTTTTCCAGGCTGATAGAGTTTCTGATTGTTGACAAGTGAATATCTGTTTCAGAACGCTAAATATCAAGGAATAAGATGGATGATGGTCTTGAGTATAGTGCCTCTATCTACTTTTCTGGATTTCTGAAAAAGTGCTCATGCACAGATGATGACTGAGCCATAAAATAGCTGGAGGGCACTTTATCTGTACTCTAAAAAAAAAAAATAAATGAAGTTCTCAGCCTAATAGACATGGTGTCAATCATTAGAATAAACATCACCACAATCCTTTATTACAGAAAGCTGTCTCAGGTTGTAGTATATAGTAATCACTTGTTTGAGTCATAACAACTAACAAACTGTATTTCAACAAATTTTTCTCTTAAGTATATTTCATAATTAATTATGAATTCATGAATATAACATCTCCTTGCTTCTTGTTTATAAAGGTTATCTTATTTCTTTGGAGATGATATGAAGAAAATGAGGAACTATTCATTGAAAATAAGAATAATTTCTCAACACTTGCCATAATCTTTAAATGTCATATTGACAGTTATAGGCAATGAAATTCCAGGAACATTGTTACATTCCATTTCTCTTGTTAAAAAACCATAGAAGGACAGACTATACTCTCAGCAACTGTTTGTATCTCTGGATCACTCTCTTCATTCTTGTTCACCATTAGCAATGTAAGTATATAATGATTAAGAATGATCTATTCAAGGTCCTTTCTGCATATCAGAAATCCCAAAGCATCATTAATTGGAATGAACAGAGCATCTGGTTGCTTGTGATCTTATAGTTTCAGTGTATAGGATATTTAATTAAAATAAATGCCCTTCATCCTTCTGTCATAGGGGAATTAGGTCATTAAAATTTTCAAAGGTGAGAATAAGTCCTCCAGCAAATATTAACATTTGGGAAGGAGCAGAAGACTGGGGGATAAAGCAACCAGTCTTCTGCACATTATACATTTTGCCTCCTGGTGCTGGAAGACACTGCTACTACTACTCATTCATCTTAACCTTGAAGCAGGACCTTTTGATGTCCTCTTTGAAACTAAGTTGGTATACAATACTTTTTTAAGAAACTTTGTATCATGAGTCTTTCGGATTCTCTAGGTAAGTATGCAGAAAACCACATAGTTCTGCCAGAGCTAATTAGTTATTATGTACCTAATTAGCAAATGTTCATAAACCAGACAATCTTCTACTGTCTTATGGCCATAACAACTTAGTCACTGGGTCCTTGAGTATTCTCTACTCATCTCCACCCAGACAGTGCCATCCTGTCTACATTGGGGAACATGCATCCACATAGCCCAGCTATGTGGATGAGGGAAAGGTTGTGGATGTTATTTACCTGGACTTCTGTAAAGCCTTTGACACAGATTCCCACACAATTCTCCTGGAGGAACTGTCTGGTCATGGTTTGGATGGGTGTACGGTTATGTGAGTAAAAAATTGCCTAGATGACTAGGCACAGAGAGTAATGATGTTGAAATGATTTTCAAGTGTTGGCACAGGCTGCCTAGGGAAGTGGTTGAGTCAGCACCCTCGCAAGTGTTTAAAAGACATGTAGATGTGGCACTTAGGGATGTAGTTTAATGGTGGATTTGGCAGTGCTGTGTTAGTGGTTGAACTGGGTGATCTTAAGGGTCTTTTGATTCTATGTGATATGAGTTCTCTGAATTCTAATCAATATGTGTGAGTTTTATATGGCTAGATGGGGGTGGATCAGACCCTAATTCTACTAATTAACTTGCAGTTCATGTGAACTGTACAAGCATTTTTATTCTGGCTTTTGCTTTGTGACATTCAAAGTGTCCTTTTCCTTTGTTCAGGAATGCCAGGACTCCTGCCTATCCATCAATACCTGAGAGTCGAGAAAGTGGAATATGCTTGTCCCTACAGACTCAGCTATAAGATGATCCTATGCATTTGCCCTTGAGGGGCAGATGGGGGAAAGGGTATCTGCAAGGCTTTTTCTCCTATTTCGTCTGGTATAGTCCAGGTAGTCAAGCATAACACCTGGCATCCAGCTTGCTGTCATTTGAAATGCTAGAAAGTTGCACAACTGACCTGTCACACTTTCTGCTTCCATCTCACTGAGGCATGTATTAAACAGACACATGTTAGATCAATTTGACTTTACTGATACCAAATAAATCTGAAAGTGATGTTCAGATAGAAGAGATCTAATACAATGTAAAGTACAATGATGTCAAAGGTTTTGCTCACTTTCGATTACACTGATATGAACATGTCAGGAACTCTGTCATTTTGCCATAGATTTGATTCAACAAGCAGAGCACAGCATAGTTGCAATTTTTTTTACTTTCCACAGGATTTCCATGAAATATTTAGTGATGGGAGTTGCTGAATCTGGTAGCCTGATAGAGGCAGGACTTCCACAACCCAACACCCCAAGGTCCAGCCAACAGTATTTCTGAGCAGGTATTTCCAATAAGTATTCATACACAAATATACTTTGCCAGCATGGCTGCATATGGCCAACATGATCAACACAGAAACTCTCAGCACTTGGGCTAATGTGAACAGCTCAAACAGCATCATCCTGGCCCCCTCTCTAGCTGATCATAGGATCAATTAGTGGGAAACATATGCATATATGTATATATGTATATGCATATATGTATATATGTATATACAATACAGATACCTCTGCTAACTGGCCTTAGGCAGTCTACAGAGTAACTGACCTTTGGATTGTCTCACCTTCAGCGGCTTCACGGAGAGTCACACACATGCAAACAGGTGCGTTTGCAACAGGCTTACGCCTCCTGGTCCCCCCAACAGCCAACCTACAGACCCTCTGGTTTGTCCAGCATTCATTCCAGATTAGTTGTCACGCTGATATCTGGTTTCAAAACCTCTCACTGACTAGTTCTGCCTGATACTCACTACTGATCATACACTGAGAAGTAGCCACACAGTACAGACACACATCAGTCTCACTACTTGCTGAAACCACAGGCATGTGGCCCCAATAACCCATGGTCACCCCTCCTGTTGAGGAAACCCAGGCAGTGTTAGCAGCATAGACATACAGGTCTCTGTGGCCATAGTGTAGCCCCAGTTTCTGTCACTGAGATCCCTGCAAACACATGTACACAGGGTAGAGAGCCCCTCATGTGGGGGAATATTTGAAATTGAATTAAACTAAGACAGGACAGACAGCGATGATCAGGTGCAGGACATGGCCAGGCAGATGTAACAACAAGCAACATGCCTACACACAACCAACTCCTTTTATCATTTTATGTCTCTATTTTCACACTCTTCCTCCCTCTCTCCCAAGCCATCTTCATGCTTCCATCCTTTTCCCTGCCTTTTTTTCCTCCCATAAAAATCCTGTAATGTCCTGTATAATCCCAATAGTCATCCTGTACTAAATCCTATACTCCCAGGTTGTGACCTCTCTCAGTCGGAAAGATCCCACAGAGAGCCACTCCCATTGATTCACAGTGATAGTTACCATCCCCAAAACAGGGCTCATTGCTCCCCTAGGGCAGCCCTGGGCTTGGTTTCCACACTTGCTGTTGTGCCACAGTGTTCCTCTCTGTGTATGGACACTGTGGAGGTTTGGGTTGGCTCCCTGACAAACCCAGCTGCCGGTCACACAGATTCCTCCCCCTCACAAGAGAGAAGGAAAGAAAATACCCAAAGGCAATTGTAGTAAATATATATATATATTCACATATATTACAATTATATACAATCAAACTATGAATCTACAGAATAAGAACCCCAAACAACTCCAAAAGGGAAAAGGGAGAAAGGGAAAGGGGACAAAAATGGGTAAAACAAAAAAACAGATACACACACACGTAAACTCAGGGAAAAGCTCAATAAGTAACTAATACAATAAATTCTCACCAGACTCCCCTCAAGAGAAGCAATAGAAATCTCCATCTCCGTATGGCTGGGACGCCACCTTCTCAGGTAGGCCTCAGCTCATATAGATAAGAGCTAAGCCAACACAAAGATCTGATGTCCTCCAAGCATGTGAAAGGAAGAGAGAGAAGGAGTTAACCTTCCTCCTCACCCTATATACCCCTGATTACACAAAGGAATGATGTGGAGTACTTCCTGAGTTATGACCCTGTTACCAGGGGAGTCCTAGACCAAACCCAAGAAAACTAAACCACCACAGACACAAACCCTTTGGCATACAATCTGACATTAAACTGGATCAGTGTCATGAAAAAAACCAAAAATTGTTGCAAGAAAGTGTAATGAAGTTTATTGTCACAGCCTGATTGTTCTTACTAATCATAAATTCCTACACTAACATAAAAGGACATAAGATTAAGAATAAACTATTTTCCTGACATAGCTGCTGCTACCACTTCCAGCAATCCAAAGTAATAGCAATGCCCTGTGATCAAGCTGTATTTGGACTCAAATTACATCCACATTGATTGACTAATATTGCAAAATGTATTTTTGTCCCATTTATACTTTGCTCACCTATAATAATGACTTTTGTGTCTTTTGTATCTTTTGTATTTATGAGTTTTGTTTTAAGCTTGTTATGTAATCATCTCATTGGATGTCTACTCGTTCTTTTACAATAAAAAGTATAATATCATTCTTTTTATCTCACTGAACATGTGCACAACTTTCTATAATATGATCATGATTTAAACTCAACAAATGTTCCATTTGAAAGTTTCAAGTAATGGGGCAGGTATTTCTCCTCACCAGCAGTCCTTAAAGGTATCATCAACAGCTACAGGAGCCACAGCTAGAACACAAAATAAGCTATGGTATCCATTGTCATTGCAGGTTTTTGTTTCCAATAGACAATACTCTATAGCATTTTTTTTTTCCTGGGATTTGGAAACCTTATGTTCCATCAGAAGAAACTTGAAAACCTACGTCTCCCCAAAGCTGTTTGGAAACACCTTTATAAATATCTCAATTTGAAAATGTTTCACATTGTATAGAAACTAAAAACATTTATTTTAACAGTTATTCATGACTAGTATCTACAATTGTGTCACTTTTTTCTCACTTTTCCAACAGCTATGATGCTTTTTTTCTTTTCCCCGTGCTCACTGCACACCGCATCTATCTAGATACCTGACTTGAGTTGTAACTTCCAGTAAATAGTAGCACCCTAAAAGTTAAGTGATCTTAACTCTGCATGACTACATTATTTGCCCTTTATGAACTGACTTTTAACTTACAAAGAGAGAAAAAGGAATATAATTATGAAACCATGAAGGAGCCCTAGTCAGAACTAATATAAATGTCATATCAGCTGGAACTTTTGTTGAGTGGTGATAACCAGTTAAAATACAAAAAGCATTACCGGAAACATAATGCCCATATTTTCTGAGATTTCAACAGTACAGTGAATTTATCTGTTACACTTCTCTGACTTTCTTTGCTTTGTTGCAGAACCAGTCAGGAACAGCATTAAGAAGAAAGATTCAAAACCAGTTTTAACAGTATTTTAAACCTGAGGAGAACCTTAATAAAAGATGAATCGTGACTTTTTTTTTAGTTCTGTTTTACTGCACATGGTTGTATACAGATTTATATGAATGCATATATACTCTCAGGTGTTTGAATATATAAATATATATTAAAAACTTACTTCTTTTTTTTAAAAAAAATACATATATATATACATCTAAACTCAAAGATTTTGGTAAAAAGTATGACTTGTCCAACAAGGAAATTGAATGTGCTGTCTTTATATCCATTTAAATAAAAAATTAAATAATCAAGAATCTATCAAGTATGCATACAGCCACTGTAACTATTTTCTCTCTAAAGCTAAAACATTCAGGAGGTAAACTACTGGCATTTCTATAGCCACAACTTTGCTTTACAAATCCTCAATTAAGACTCAAGGTGATATATTTCTGAGTATATTAGTTTCCTTCTCTCACTGATCAAATAATCACAGTAAATATGTATGTTTCAATTAAATATGCAAATACTGTAGTTCTGAGTGTTTTGTTTGGTGTTTTTATTACATTTTGATTTTACTGATTATAGACTACAGGGTGAGAATATTTCTGACATGTGAATAACAGTTGAAGACATGACACAGAATAATAAATTCACCTGCAGAGTGGATTACTATTTCTTGCTTGCTAAGCAAATAATTTACTATGTAGATCCATATCTACAGACTTTATCAGATGTAGAAGAGGCCTTTTTCTTCCCAAAGACCAAACAAGACTTTGTCTTGTAGATCATTCCTTAATCACATTGAATTTTGTTAGCCATCTTTCCCACAAAGCAAGTTCATAGCTGTAACATGGACATCATCTTCACTACAGTGTTTCCCAGAGTGCAAAATATTTCCCAAGCCACTTTTTTTGGCCATGTTGTGTGTCCTCATTATGATTTATCCATAACTGCATCTCTCCTCCTGCTATAACAGGTTTTGCCTCATAGAACACAGTCAAAAGCAATATGTGACGATTTTCTACTCACCAGACTGTCTATTATATTTCATAGGTTTAGCATTCTATATCCTTTTCTATATGAATACATGCTTTTCTATCTTTTGTAATCAAATGGCTACTTGAGTGATATGAAGATGAGTCTAGAGCTACTTTTAATTTGAACAGACCAAAAAGATTAATTGTATAGAGCCAGTATGGATGTTCAATATCTACTGTCTGTACTGCCTGTATAAAACTATATTACGTGTCTAAGGAATTACAGTACCATCTGCAGCATTTCTAAGACTCAAAAAATTTCTTTGTTGGTTTGTTCATGTCTATAATAAAATAAACATAGAAGTCATGTTCATCTGTCTCACAGGACAGCAGAACATGCATTTTCATTTATTTTTTTAATTTAATTTACATTTCCATTTTTCATTACAATTGGATACAAACAAAACACCAGCTCCAAATACTCCTTTGTATTTATAATGCATCAAACTGAAAGCTTAGCCTATATTTCATACATTAAAAGAAACTTCAGAAACATCCCCATCTTTCATGTCCCTTTATATCTCACTCTAGCCCTCATAGTTGTGCTATTTTGCCAATGTATATTATATTATTATTATACAATCCTTAGCAGTCGTTATCAGTAACCAACCAGATTCATCTCACATGTTAGAAACAGCTTCAGTTGTTCTCCGAAAGTACATTAATTTATAAAAGTTGAATTCAGACAGAATATTGAGCAAAAGAATGTGCTAGGCTTAATTACTACCTGAAATCATTATGGTTATATTATTATTCCATAAGGACAATACACTGAAATACAAGAACTTCTTTGACACTATTTTGCTTTCATTCTTTATGCCAGACCTAGTCAAGCTGATAGACAACTAGGGGATGCATTGTCAGAGAAAACAGTCACAAAAGGATTTCTTCCATAGGAGGATATGCAAGACCAATATAGTCCATCCAGAATATGCTTTCTTGTTGTCATAATCCTAAGTGATAATATCATCCTTACAGTATCAATGATAAGTGTACCCATTCACGCCAAGTGATATTCATATTATCATGGACATTTTGAACAGGCCAAAACCCTTCACCCTTCTAAATAATACATAGCCCATAAAACTGATTGAATAGATACGGTTTCAAAAACAAAATAAAAGTGGAGTCCTGGGCTAGAATTGTGATACTGTCCTGATGGCTTTTAACTGGCAGGTGTAACATAAGCACTTTTATTAAGCTTTCAAAGAAAAGTGAAGGATGCAGTTCCATTTTCCATTTGAATTTAAATTCAAGTGAAATGCTTAAAACTGTAATTTTAAAACAAAATGCAGGGATTTTCTGGGGCATCAAGTCAAGGGAAGGGAGCGTAGGCCATATGTCCTCTCTGACAAAATGAAGGGCAATACTTTATGTTATAGGACACTATTCTCAACATGCAGGTACTTGTATGTTAATATTATGATCAATTAAGAAAAATTAATACAAATGATACAACATATGGCTCTTCCGCAATGCGGAATTGGTCACAAAGCAACATGGAGTTAGCTAGAGAATTAATTCCAGTTAGGTATATTCCTATAACTCTACTAGTTTCTTGATTTAAAGTCTCATAGTTTGTACAAGATTTACCAGACATACAATAGCAATTACTGAAGTATAACGAAAGAGTTAATTCAGATGCTCACACTATGGTAGATCTGCTGTAATAGCAGGAGCCCCCCTTGGTAGAAACAATTAGTATTGAAAGCGTTTTTTTGGCTGCAAGCATAATAACTAATTCTGTACCATAGTCAGTTTGCTACTGCTTCCTAGATAGTGCCTCCTTTGGGTAAACCAAGCATGAAGCATCACCAGAAAATAAACCAGCACTGACTTTTTTCAAAGGAAGTATTTGTGGCAGAGGGAAAAAATGGAAAAACGCTCTTTTGGCCCATTGCTGGGGAAACAACATAGGGTCTGCTCAGCTATCATAATAAGCTGAAAAACACTATGAAAATGATCTCTGTAGAATTATAATCTTTGCCCTGGAAAGTCTTTATTCTTTCTATGACAAACTTTTACCAGAAATCTTTCTCTTGTCATTTATTGCACTTCATAGTGATACCATATTCCTTGGTTATATTATTAAGAAGCAGAGACTTGGTGCTGCTGAAAATATAGATAGCATTAAAACAGCTAATTTGTTGAGTGAACTGCTATGTATTTAACTAAGGAAAGTTCTTAGTACTTCAGAGAATTGCTTCATATATGCCTGTTTTTATTACAAATTGGAATGCCTTTTTTCGTCTACTACAGACTACATTAATAGTGTCTTGGAGGATAGGTGTGTTTTGGAAGGTACCACTTTTGTTATAGAGAAACTTAAAACCAGTTTCCTTACATCAGATGAAAGGCCTATCAGACATAATATCAATTCTTTGATCATAGCAAATAGCAGAAACTTGCAGAAGACATTAGGAACTGAGCAGGTAGGTAGTAATTCTAGTTCTCAACAGCATCCTGGGTTACATCCATCTTCAGTTCAAAGATTTCTTAAATCACAGGTCATATTCTTGTAATTAGAGGTCTGTCATGGATTTTCTTCAGCAAACTTCAGCTGCTTTTTGAAGTCTTGTAAACATGTAACACTCACAGTGTCCTGCAGGAAGGATTTCCTTGCCTTACTTACATAGAGAATAACCTGTTTCATTACGCTTGTTTTTGAATTTATCTCCTGCTAATTTCATTTTAGGTTTTTATCCTTATTGCACTTAAATAAATGAAAACGGTTGTGTTTGTGTGAAGCCATTAAACACAATCTTTTTGACTGTACTAGAAGTAGGATCACACCCACAGTATGTTAAAAGAAATATGTGCTTACTTGTAACATGGTTTGGACTCATAAATAACCATTTAAGTGTAAAGCACTGAAGAAACATGTACATCATTTGATGCTAAATCAATATTAAATCTTGATATCTTTGATACCATTAGAGATCTATCTCATTTTTCCCCATTTCAAACTTCACCTATCAGATCTGTTTTCTCAACACTATTTTTACTTTAACCATCTGATGAATTTGCTATCCTTTTTTCTGATGATAGTGCCATCTACCGATGACAGTAGTGCTTTTGCTAAGGGGATTAATATACATGAGGCTCTGGGGTTTGCCTTTGCACTATGAGACTACTGAAATAACTGTCCATCACTGATAGATGTCTGATATGTTCTGTAAACCAATGCCTCAGTTATGCTACAGAGGGATAATTATACACAGCCTTTTTTAGGACCTTCTTTACAGTATTAATTCCTGATTAACTGTGGACAGTTCTGTTTTTCTGTCTCAAAAATTGATACCAATAAGTGATAAGAGTCCTTTGCCATTCCTAAAAACCTGTGAATCATTAGCATATGCCTTTTTTTTCAAGATCCTTCTTTTTATATTAATAAAGGGAATGTGAAGGCAGATGTATAATGTTCTTATGCAGCAATGTATTCTTTATTTGGTTTATTAAGCCTTCTTTATTTCAAGAACTCTTCCTGCTGAAACATATTATTAATTGACTGCTTGTTTGGTGTGGGTCTGTTTGGGTTTTTTGTTTTGCTTTGGATTTTTAAATTTTTCGTTTTGTTTTGCTTTACTTTGTTTTAGTTTTGTTTGTTTCCAGGCACTAGTGGGGTTCCTCAGGGCTCAGTATTGTGGCCAAACCTGTTAAATATCTTTATCAATGATATTGTCAGGCACAACATGAATCAAGCATGAGAACGAGAAAGAACTAAAACAGAAGGCCTGAGAATCACCTAACTATTCACACAATTCTAACTAATTCTAACTAATTCTAATTCACACAATCTAACTATTCACACAATTCACACAATAGCAATTTCACACTCAAAGTGTTAGAGAGTTCTGTCCTTTGGATTAAGTTTTGGGTGAAACACTTGCTCTGCCCATGCAAAATTATTTTTTTGTTTCTTCTCAGATATACATCAGTTCATGGTCAAAATCTGCTTTCCGCATCAATCCATTAGCCTTTAATTTCATCTTTGGAGATGCCTCCAGTAATCCCTTCAAACTGTGGGGTTACAAAAATAAGTGAGCTAGTATTTCCTTTGTTCAGCTCTTTGTTTGCTTTTTTTTTTTTTTCAGTACAAAGACACATAAGAGCTTTAGCTACAAAAGTATATTACATAAATAGTATCCTCCACTACTTTTTGATGTTATTGTTATATGACATCATTTCTATATGGAGCATTTTAGGATGGCATCAACTACAAAACATTACAAGCATAAGACAAAGATTTAACAGATATATAATGCAAACTACCTGGAATCAGACCTGCTCCATCCGCCCACCTTTTATTTTCCCTCATGATGCCAAAACTAGAGATTTAAAGTTTGTGAGTTTTTACAGAAGTTTAAGGAAATTATTTATCATTATAAATCTAGTGTGCAATTTTATTTTATTGAGAGTCAGACATCATAAAACAGACCCTACCAGGGGCATTTGAAATTTGGAAAGAGATTACATGTTGGGTGGGGGTAGAGTGATGACAGATGATGACAGCATCTTCATAATGGGTCAGAACACAATCACAGAGCAGAAAACCCTGAAATGTACAATCCTGAAATATTCTGATTATACATTCAAATTTTATGGTATTTATATTTTCTTTCAAGTTACCAATACTTTTTTAAAATATTTTTAGGAAGAACTGTATGAATTTCTCTTCCCCAAGTTCTTAATAAGTTCTGTAGGTGTTCATGTAGAACTTATAATCAAAAAACCCGAATAATAGAATTTAAAATACAGACAGGTTTGGTTTTTTTTTTTGAAAGTTTGAAATTTTAAATATTTCAGGAAATAAATTATTTCTAGTTCTGTCAAAAACTAAGCATTTCCATGAGCTTACCTGTGTGTGCAAACTGTATTTTTGTAAGTAGAGCCTAACTAGCTCTAATTGAAATATATTCTAAGGGTTTTTTTTTTTTTCCATTTTAATTTTTTTTTTTATATTTTATTTTGTTAGTCTATATTTCTGTCGGGGGAAACCTGACAGTTTTCTGACAGACTGTTTTTTTCAGATGCATGACAACAAAAAAGCATCACAGATATCAGAACTGTGTCATTATGGAAACAAATTCTACATCTCCAGTGGAAACACCCCTCATATATTTTTTTGCTTGAAACCGGTGCCTGCTGTCTGCTCCAGCTTACCCTGAATCATCTCTTAAATTTTCACTGTGTCTGAGGTAGCTTTATGTCTTCACAAATCATTTTGCTGAGATTCAATACATTTTACCCTGGGCACATTTATCTTATAACAATGACTTCCTGTTTTGAAGCAGAACTAAGGGGAACCATTTGTCTGTGTGCAGCTAAGACCTTGAACACAGACTTCACCGTTGTCATAGCCTTTACTCGTTTGTGAGGAAAGCCGCTGTTTTGCAGATTTTGACTTTTTTCATAGTGTAATTTGGAAAAAAAAAATGTGGTGAGTCATTTCTTAATGTATTTATTATATTCTACCACCAGCTGCCAAATAATTTGTAGAGATGCATTATCTTTTTGTGAATGTGCCCTAAGAGAGAGACAAAGGTAGAAAGGCTGTTTGTTAACTGTATGACAAATAAAAACAAACATTGTCTTCTGGAAAGCAATTAAAATAGATCACCTCTCTTGGGTAAGGATTAATTAACAGAAAAGTACAAGTAGCATTTTTATTTAACCTCAGGAAAAAAAACCCAATCATTAGTTAATACAATACCTTCAGTTCAATACCATTCAATTGAATGTTTAATCACCGAAGTTCAGCATAGTGAAATACAAAGTCTGGCTTTACCTCCAACATTCAGATCCTCCTCCAGGGTTGCCTTTCAAAAACCCACACACATCTCTATGCCATATTTCAGCATCTTAACTTAAAACCAGAGTCCTTCACTTCTGATTCAGGGACTTGTATTTATGTCATTGACTCAGTCTTGACACCTGGCCTATGGATGGAGATCTATAAGTATTCCTCTGCCTGATGCCTCTGTTAATAATTTTGTGTTTATTATTAGATATGATATAAGACATGCCAGGGTGATTAAAACTTCAAATATTCAGGATAAAGAAATGATGATAATGTACTTTGTAGAAGAGTATTGTTACTAGAGCACTCACTGACAAATGGAGGATCTCTGAGCTTCTTTTCCTGGATTTAAGGGTTATTTCACACAATACATTTGTCCATCTAAGACACTGCCTCTCCAAAAGGTCCACCAAACCCCCTGAACTTGTGAACTTGTTCATTCTGAATCAATAAAGTTTTAATTTATTTCTCATATAGACCCAGCTTTTGGATAAAGCAACTGCTAGGTGACAGCTACTTGGCCATCATAAGTCACCACATGAGGGATTGTCTGTCCTACGATACCCTAGTGGCATTTCAATCTGGGTATCCTAAATACTCCCATACAGAGTGCCACACAGAAGAAAAACAAAGATTCCCCTGAAGACAGGACCATTAAAAAAACCCCAAAACAAACCATACCTGTATTCCTTATAACAAATCAACAAAAATATTTTCTTAGGAAGATATGTTGGCCAGCTATTTACATCTCCCTGTTTACTTCACCAAAACATTTTTGCTAGATAGCTCTAACCATCCCTACTCCTATGGGTGATTATTGTGAAGCATACTTTGAATTCCTTAGCATTCTTTCTACTATGTAGAAAGAGCATGACTTTCAGAGACCGAAGTTTACCAGAGCCCAAATTACAAGAGAAGTGGCTGAAATGACTCTACTAATTAAATTGTGTGATAACTATCACAGAAACGACAATACATCAACTATAAAAAAAATCTTATTATTACTGCAAAATACTCTCTGGTATTAATTACTCCCCTGAGATATTTGTGTCTTGTTCCTTTATCTTCTCTGGTCATTCTTTTTCACATTTTCAAACAGCCAGGAAAGAAAATCTTATTGGTCATGTTTTAGTTGAGGTCAACTCTATCTTACATCTGAAAAAATTACAATCTGGTGGGTATTTCACAAGTCCAAAAGAGAGGACAGAAAAATCTTGCAATTGCTTTTTTCTTTCTATATAATTATTATATAATTTAGAAATGTTCTGCCCCGCTCATGTGGTATATTTCTTGAAGTTTAAATTCCAGCAGCCTGATAAAGGTGACATATTGTAGGATGACATGATGTTGATCGCAAATGTCTCCTGAGGATCATTTAATAAACTCAATTTCTATAAATTCCGTGTCTTTCTTACTCAGAGATCATGAAGTTTATGTGGAAGACAAATAAACTCATACTTAAGGTAGACAAACATTCACAAAATCCGTATGTATGGACTATTCTGAAACTCTTTATATCCTTTGCATTAGTTTAATGAAAGAAATACAAATATACACAAACCTTTTCTTGCTTCTGACAGCTGTCCTCATTTACAAGTGTGCCTAGCATGAAGCAGACAAATACAATTACTACTAGTAGTTTTGCAAAGATTGAGAGGTCTTCTCTGATGAAATCAACTAATATTTGGAGGGAGCATAGGATATGCTAAATTCTTTAGAGTGAAAATTCAAAAAAAACCAGGTAGTTTAAATAAGTAGCATAAGTTAGAAAGCAAAAATGCATGTGCATGTGAAGTAAATTGAATTCTTACAACTGATAGCCCAAAAAGAAATTAAATGAGGCTTACATAAGTTCCATGTCCAGAAAGAAATAGCTTTGGAGAAATTTTCAAGCTCAGTCGCTGTACCTTAGGAGAATATAAGGATGAGTTTTTTGTTCATCCTGTTTATGAGAAAAAGCTGGTGCTCAACATTCTAACTTCAGATATAACAAAAGCAATCTTCTTCAGAGGGAGTACAAACAGGCATCACAGATGATGAATATTGACAGCAAAACTCTGAACTTGTTAGACATGCTTTTAGTTCAGGAGTTGGACCTTATGATTCATGTGGATTCCTTCCAACTCAGGATATTCCATGATGCTATGAAAAATCACTTTGTATAAAATAAAAATAATATTCTATTTTGTTTTTAGATGCAGGGTGCCTTAAGAAAGTGTATACATACTCTTACATTAAACATTGCCGAAATTGACAAATTTATAAAAAATACTGTCCAGTATTGTTTATGATCAATACCCAAATAACCTTGATGTGACACTTAAATCTCATTATTTTTCTCTAGCAGGCAACTATGATTTTTTTTTTGTTCTACTGCTGTAATAATGTTTATATTATTTACAAAGGTCTTCTTTTTTCAAGGAAATATCACCTACCTATGTATGAAAAATATTGCATTACAGTGCAATATCTAATTAGAAAGTTAAAGCTAGATCAGAGCAACTCTACTACTTTGAATTTCTTTTAATGAACTTTTTTTTTTTCTCTTCATATTCCATTTCCAGGGAGCCCAAATATAATGAGGGTGGTAAGAAGGCTTATTATTCTCAACATCTTAGTAATTAATTATCATAACTTTGTTAGTGATGATTTAGAATCCATTGCATTATTTTGAATCAGTAATGTAATTAATGTCAATATGATTTCTGGCAGGTGAACTTCAGGTTAGAAACATCTTATCAGTTTTCTTCTTTTATAGCTTAATGTTCTCCACCTTGCATTTCTTTACACATTTGTTTTCTTTTTTTATTTACTTGATTTGACCTCTAAAAAATCAAACAAGACCCATAAAGATAGCTGATCTTGCTAATACGGAAATATTCCTGTGACATGAATAACTTCATTAATGACCCATTTAAAATGAACCCATTAACAACCTCTTGCAAACAAGGTTTTTTAGCTGTAATATTTTGAAGTAAAAAATGTCAAAGCAATAGTTTTTTTTTTTTTTTTTTTTAAATCTTAAGCCAGTAATAGATGATACTTCACAGTTACACTATAAATAAAGAAGGAAGCTGATTTCCCTGCTTTGGTTTCCAGTCTGGGTAATTTCATAGAATTTCATGGAATGACTGTGTTTGGATGGGACCCCACTGGAGGTCATCTAGACCAAATTGCCTGCTCAAGCAGTGTCCACTAGAGCATGTTACTCAAGATTGTGTCACAAATAAAAAGGAGACAAATGCTGCACTAGACAAATCAGAAAGCAATGAATCAATTCTCTGAATTTCTACAGTATTAAGTCATTTTTCTGCATTCACGAAAAGCACTTCTTGTGGGAAAGTCTCAGTAGAAGTCTTGGTGTGATATTGTGCCCTTAGTGCACACATTAATTCCTGTAAGCAGCAAATCTCCTGTGAAATTGGCCCAGGAATGCTCACAGGGGGCTTTTTTCCTTCCTGCACTGGCCCAAGGAATAAAGGTATACATAAGGTAAAAATCCCATCATATCTCAGTAATTTAGATATAACTGGGCTACAGGTTTTATTTTCTTTGCACCTGTAGCCTGTGTCTGCACTTGTGAGATAGGAAGAGACAAAAGGACCCATGGCAGGATTTTTGGCTTGCCCAACTGGCCTGGTCCCAAACAATTTCCATGCAAGGTGCAGGAGTTAACCCTGTCGGCTGACTTTCTGCGTGGCCATTTTGGGTGAGACTAGTCTGTTGTGGGGTAAAAAGAGAGGTTAATATTATGGAGGCTACTGCTGTGTGACAGGTGACTCAGTGTCAGAAAACAAGCACTTTAGTTAAAGCACCGTTAAGCTTGACAAGAAATCTTAGCTTCTTTTCCTAATTAACTTAATCTCAGATTCATCAGAATGCTTAGACAGCAAAGAAGTTCTTGTTCTCCGTCCTGCTTTAATTTTAATAGCCTGTATTATATCCTCTTAATTTTTCTCCTCCAAAACCAACCAAGCTTTCAAAGGTTGTTTTTTACTTATTGCTATAAAGTAAATTAGAAAGTGTCAGTATAATTTCTTCTTAATGCGTTATGAATACCAAAGACTGAAAGATATCTTGGTTATATGATGCTGTTTGACTGGCATACATGAATAAGGTTTTCCCTTTGCAACAAAATCCATCTGACTTCATTCTCACACCAAATCAGTAGAGGACAAATCCTTTGAGAGATGTGCAGACGTTACGTCCACAGGGTGAAATTACTAAAAAAATTCTTTCTAGCTCAAGGGAGTTGAGGAGGGTTGTTTTTTTCTATTTTTAATAGCTATGTGTTTACATGGTAAAAACATAATTTGCTTTGGTTTTCTTATGTCTTTCCAGTAGTTAATGCAACAGTAATCTTTTAAATATATGCATGATCTGGATGCTTATGCTTAAAACAGAAAAAAACAAAAACAAAAACAAAAACAACAAAAAAACCCACTTGTCTAATTGGTCTACATCAGGTTGTAAGATATGTCTTTACTTTTTACTGCATTGTAGAACAAAAATCTTTCAAAACATTATTGCAAGCATTATGTATTGTAATCAATATAAAGAGGCAAGAAAGGGAATAAAACAAGAGACAAGACATGAAGTGGAAGGAAATTTGAGATCACCTGCCTCAAGCATTGGTTGAACACATCCTTTGGTCTGCCCAAATAATTGTTCATTACTAAGTTCTGGGTTTATTTTTATAATAATATAAAGACCATAAATGTTGCATAAGCTCTCCAGCTCTTGTAGAGGTGACTGTCACACACCTATCTTCACACCTTTTCTGCACTATTATTTACATACTCTGTTATTGAGACTTCATTTGTTTTCTCCCTAAAACAATATTGATTTCCTATGGCTAAGTTCTTCATGGTATATTGCACTTCAAAATGTGGCTAATGTAACATTCTGAAGCAGCAATCTGGCATTTTTAGTATCTCTAAAATAAAAGTATATAGTCCATAGCAAAAAAAAATAAAACCCAGTAAAACAAATTATATGCAGACACAAACAAAGAGAATTATTGGCTGAGAACATGGACAAAGGGTACACATGAACTGAGAAAAAGCCCTTCAACAACCTGAAGAGGGAGAAGGAATAAAGGCAACTCTTTCAATCATAGGAAATTGCCCCAACCTAGTCCAATTTATCTCATTTTCACTGTAGGATTTTGTCACTAAGATTTTCCAGGATTTAAGATAATACAGAACTGAACCTTAACAAAAAGACTACTACTGCTTTCTATGCTGGAAGTGTGAAATAATCCTCTAACTACTTTTATCCAAAGATTGAATGACACCTTCAAATACAGTATCAGCAGAGTAAAACTGAACAAACAGCTACTACACACTATTGTTCCAGCAATGCATGCATTATTGTCCCTAAGGGTATATTTATGGGGATAGGCCAAATGATTCCAGAGGAGCTATAACTGTCTTTTAAATCAATGATGCATGCATTAAAGAGTCCCTAAGCACTCATTGACAGTGTCACACCAAACAGCTCCCTTGACACCTGCTCTGAGGGAGATCTTCCATTTTCAATGGTAGGTAGTGAACAGTGGGCTACAGCAACCTGGCTGCAGCACAGCCTCAGTTAAGCTGCAGTCACCCCAATCATCAGTATCAGCAATGAACGAGAAGTTGTAGTGGCAAATGTAGATTCTGAAAAACTTACTTAACTCTAACATTTAGTTTCTGCTTTGCAATATGATTAAAGGGAGCAAAAACAAAAATTCTGGCATTTTTGAATCAAACAGCATTTTAAAGAAATGTTCCTCATAAGTAAGAGAAAAAAGGTACTCATTTATTTTTAAGCTATCTTTCAAAACAGGTAGAATAATATAATATTGTCTTCTTGGATCTTATTAAAGTTCTGTCTTCCCCCCCTGCTCTGAACTAGCTTAACAGAGCTAAAACACATGCATATATACAGTATTTTTTCTCCAGAAGATAAGGGCAGAAGAACTTAGACAAATTCTTGTCTTTTAATGACCTTATTTGATAAGATATGTAAATTGTTGAAAAGCACACATAGGCATAAACAAAAATCCAGGAGCATTGTAAAACTACAGTAGTGCATTTCTAAGCTAAGCATGCATACTTGAATATTAGCAATGGAATTTTCAACTCTACTTGTACATCTTAGTAGCAAAAGCTCTCATTAATCATGTCCTTCAGGAGTTATTCAGGCCCCAATATAGTAATATTGTACAGCTATAGCTGTGACAAGAGTGGGAGATAACTATAGTTATCCAGTTTGCTTACATTTTGTATTAAATAAATGTCTTTACTTCCTTTGAGACAGCCTGTAGTCCTGCATGTCAGACAGGTACCTTGTCCAGACCAGGAGGCTGACACCTCATTGAAATGTTGTCACTGAGCCACCACTGAGATCCCATTGACTTTGATTGGCCTGAAAGCTGCTGATAACCCTGGGGAAGAGAGTTTGGCTTGTACAAGGGACAGGAGTGACAAGGACATTGGGAACAGGAACGTACCTGTAAGGAACAAGATATATTGGAGAGACAAAATTACACTGTTAAGTGCAGGCATCTGCTCTGCCATGGTACTCTCAATCTTGGGCACCTCAGGTCTTTGTTATTTTCAAAAGTCAGTTAATTTTTGCAAAGTTGTAAATGAAAGTAAAACATTTGGTTGAACTTTTTTTATATTCCCTTGAAGAAGTTAAACCAGGAGTACCCAATGCCCACATACATCTCCCAAGTGTGTCATACTGGTTCAGGCATCTGTGACAGTTAAATATTACTTTCTTTGCTAAACCAGTCAGATATAATACCAAGTGCAGAAGTGTGTCCTGGTGCCCTTCAGCTAAAAATAGGTGAATAAATTCCACTTATGTCTCATTGGTATGGTAATACCTGGGATTTGCCATCAGTTGTGTTGTACTAGGCTGCAACCATCTCATGTTTTCTTCAACACCGAAGTCATTCATTTTATGCTATCAGGCTTTCAACAATCAGCACCCTAATGAAAGACAGTATTAGCTGGATACTATCTGTTGGTGGTCATGGTTTTGGTAAGTCAATTAACTTACCTCCAGGGAACCAACGGTGTTATACCAGGATGCTATGCCAAATTACGCTGAATGAAGCTTTATCTCATGTTTTCAAAGGGACATTGAGTCTGAATTAGTAATGTATTACTAAATTTAAAGAACAGAAATATGTTGTAAATCTTTAAGAAATATCTTTAAGAAATATCAGAGGTGCAAAATAAAATGGCATAATTGAGTCCTTACTGTCCAAAGCTTCCACAAAGCTCTGCTGAGGTTGCTTACCCTTTACACATCTGTCAGTGATGGGGAGGTGGACCAACTCTAGGACATGACTGAGCCCATCAGCCAAGTTGGTGATACTTCTGAGAAAGCTTTTTAAGAAAGTTTATTAAAAAAGCACACAAAAAAAGGAAGGAACAACAACATAGCAATAGAGAGGGACTGCTATGAACTGACCACAACTCTGAAGGCAGTTGTGTTGCAAAAACAGGAGATGGAATGATGGAATTATTTTGAGCTTGAAAAAATTAAGGATGTAGGGAGGGTGGTGTTTATTTTTGTTTCTTGCTACCTGAGTCTATTTTAATTGGAAATAAATTAAATTAATATTTTTCAAGTTAAGCCTGTTTTCACCATGATGGTAACTGTCAAGCAATGTCCATCTCTTTATTTCAACCTACTTTCTTCATCCTGTTTTCTCTCCCTGTCCTGAAGAGGAGAGGGAGCGAAAGAGCAGCTGGGTGGGCAGCTGGCTGCCAGCTGAAGATAACCCAGCACAGCACCACAAATGAAAATCTGCCTTTCAGCCTCCTTCTAGTATGCCGTTAGCTACTTGAAACAAATGGGCCTGTCTTTGCTTTTTTATGATATTTTTTGCAAAGTCTTGGCTTCACTGGCATGCGAAAATACCTCATCAGTCTTTCAGGGAGAGAAGGACTTTTGATTTTAAACTGATAACAGTGTCATTTTTGTGATAAAATTAATAAACCAAGTGCATATTTTTCCCCCCGCTGTACTTCTTCTACTGGTTATTCTGCCAAAGCAATGAGATGTTGGTCTCAAATGAAACAGAAAGTCTCATCTTCTCAGACTACAACCTGAACAAACTTATTATTTAGTGAAATCCAAACTACTGTTTAGGATCTGTTTAGTACATGACAGACTGCTGGAATCCCCAATAAAACCAAATGTCTGAATCCCAGAAAATAAAATTCCAAGAGCATAGCGTCCTCTTAAAAAGAATTGATATCTAAATCTGAACTTTGTACTGCCAAAATTCTAAGTTACATAATTTCTCTCTTAGGAGATCCCTTGTACTAGTCCTGCTCTCTCTCACAAAATGCACTGTTGGGAAAACTTTTATTGAATGAAAAATTAGAATCTATTAAAACTTTCCAATCTAAAGTATAGGCCCTAGGTTTAAACATCTCCTTCAAGAGACTGGATAGGACTTTTTGAAGAGCAGATTTTTGAGTAGTCGAAGTCAGTTTTACAGAAGGTACTCCGGCTTGTGCAAGTGCATAAATATTATTTGCAACAGGGACTGAAAATTGACTACCCACCTCCAAGGTGAATAACCTTATCAGTGGACTGCTGGAGCAAACTTTCTGCTCTTTCACCTTCCTAGTAAATATTTATCCTGCAAATTCAGAAGTTTTAGAGAGAAAACTGATTTCAGCAAACAATTCAAGGTCTATTTGCTTGCTTACATATTAATATAGCTTAAAATATTTTTCCTGCTGAAAGAGAAGGAATTGTTCACAGCATAGAATTTTCTTTTAGGAAATCTAATTGTTCAAGTTATATCTGAAAATTCTATTCATTACAGTCCCACTAAGTCAACATTTTTTATGAATTGTATTTTTCAGACCCTGTCTAGTAGTAATATACTTGAAATAATGAATGTTTATTACTGTAGTTCAAGGAGAGGGTGGGCTAAAATCCAATCAATCAGGTCAAGAATGTTAACCTCCCAGATAAACATTTATTCTTCATTTATGACAAGTAAAAACATAGATTTGCTACTTGCAAGGGACATCTAACAGACTAAACCAAAGTTGCAAATCTAAAAGATATTTTCCTTTGGGTTCCCAGTGTGGCTTGAGATAAACACCAAGGCATTGCAAAAAGGTTAGGCTACTACATGTATATTTGCAAAAGGAAAATTCATTACTATACGGTGTTTTTAGAAAGAAAATATATAAACGAGTTTAGGTATAAAAAGTTAACCACACACAAACTTTCTTTGAAGGTCTTCAAAGACTTTTACCACTGACTTACCTGTGACTAGGTCAGGAACACATATATAAAGAAGGCTGCTTCAGCAAGCACCTAAATGTGAGTGAAAATTAGACTCGGACTACTTGATAAATAACCATCTTTGGTTGTTTACTGGCTCTGTACTTGTATTTCAGAACAGAAAATGCTTCTTAATTAAATTTTTTATAGCACTTTTTTCTAATTATGTCTTTTTGAATTTCTCCTGAATAAGTTAAGAAAGTCTTGAGGATTTCTTTTATCTTTTGCCACCTTGACTTGAAGATGAACTTCAATTTCTTTTTTTCATTTTCTCATTTTTGATAGTGATTTTATCTCTCAGGACTAGGCCTCAGGAAGACTGCAATGCTGATTTTCTTAAAATCTGAGAACAATAATGTTGTTAAAATACACTAGTTAAGGTTTTAAAGAGCAATATAAAGTGTTAATATAAAAAAATCTTTAGAGTCTTTTAAGCCACCTTTCATTCACATCATCATTAGAAAAAAAATAAATTAAAAATTAGCTATTTCACAGTTTGATGTTTCACTAGAAATCATCTAATTTACTCCTTTTGAAACCAGGCTTTCTTCAGCTTTGGACTGGGGAGGCAATCCATGAAACTGAGAACCTAAGAAGAAGGAGGAGGGGAAGCACTCTACAAAGGAAAAAAATCCTTCCTTAAGGTGTATAGCCAGTCTCCAAGTCCTAAAAATCACTTGTGTGATTTGCACCCTGGTTAAGACCCTACCCAAATACCAGTCCAATTTTTCATAATCAGCAGCTGAGTTCAAATATTGAATGAAATGTGTTCTTAATGTATCACACCCTTAGAGAGAAATGCAGCAGTGTAACAAAGACAAGCTGTCAAGCTTCAGCTGTGAATTTCTATGCTTTTGTGAAGGAGAAAACATTATTATCCTGATCTAACTATAG
Source organism: Dendrocincla fuliginosa (assembly GCA_035047845.1). Classification (NCBI taxonomy): domain Eukaryota; kingdom Metazoa; phylum Chordata; class Aves; order Passeriformes; family Dendrocolaptidae; genus Dendrocincla; species Dendrocincla fuliginosa. The sequence continues at coordinate 81,838,750 of JAWWMO010000083.1, read as the reverse complement.
TTATTTTTCAAAGCTATCAGACTGAAACATGCTGGAATCATAGAATTAAGCTCCCTCAAATGTTCCTTATATGACTTATTCTCCAGGACCTTCACCAGTTTAGTTGTCCTTCTCTGGACATGCTCCAGAATCTCAATGTTTTTATAAGAGCAGCCTAAGACTGAACACAGGACATCAGGTGTGGCCTTAACCAGTGCTGATTACAGGGGATCAGTCACTGGTCTGGTCCTGCTAGCCACACTATTTTTGATACAAGCCAGGATATCACTGGCCGTCTTGGTTGTCTGGGCACACTGCTGGCTCATCTTCAATTCACTCTTCCACCTGCTTGTAGCATTGCATGAGGTTGTTGTGCGTAAAACACTTTGCCTTGTTGAACCTCCTACTGTCAGCCTTGCCCCATCCATCCAGCCTGTCCAGATCCCTCTGCAATGTCTTTCTAAATTCCTGCAGATAAACACTCCCGCCCAACTTAATGTCAACCAACTGCGAACTTAGTGAGGGTGCACTCTCTCCCCTTGTCCAGATCGTCAATAAAGATATGAAACAGGACTGAGACCAACACTGAGCCTGGGGGAACACCAGCCAGCAACTCAGTGTAACTCATTTAGCACCACTCTCTGGGACTGGCCATCCAGACAGTTTTAGCCCAGAGAAGAGTGAACCTGTCCAAGATATTGGCTGCCTGCTTCTCCAGAAGAATGTTGTGAAAGACAGTATCAAAGGCTATACTGAAGTCCAGGCAGGAAGAAGATTTTAAAATGATTGCTTCTGATCAACTCTTATCTGGGTATTATCCATAACTGCTACACAATATTATGGTTAAAATAAAAAATAAATACAAACAAAACAACTAAACAAAAGACATCACCAAAACCTCTCTTTGTAAAAATAAGTTTAAAGAGTTTTCTTTCTGCTTTGCCTTTGTAATGTAGGATTTCTTAAGATTGAGGAATAAGGTGCTACATTGAATATTCAGGTAATATTTATGATTATAATTAAACTTTGAATAGTAGGCAATCCTCATAGAAACTGCTAATACATATACTTCAGTTGCATCTGGATTGCTCAAGCAATCCAGAAACATTTACGTCACTTATGAAACCGGAAGAGGGGTATAGCTGCTAAATTTTCAGACCAAATTAAAAATAACAGTCATTGAATCAGTAGATGCGTATTTCATAAAAATAATTTTGTTTTGAATTAGCACTTCTTCACATTTTTGTCAAGGTAGATCAAGTAAACAGTTCATAAAAACAAATTATTCACATTTGTCACCAATTCCATCCAAACTTTCCATTCACTCTTCAGGTCTTTATTAAACTGAATATTTAATTTATGTAATTTCTTCAACTTCTCACTTAGGAACTAGTAATGACCTTGTAACACTGTGGCATAACTGGTGATATCAGTAGGGAATGACTTTGCTAGTGAATTAACCCAAATGTTATGACAAAACTTTTCATGGTTACAGTTTGATGTTTAGAAGTAACCGCTGAATGTTACCAAGTACCTAGTACATCACCTTTGAAAAATAGAATGAATAAAATATTCCCAATAGAAAGATTTAATTAGTTAAACAGACTCAAACTGTGCAAGAGATAATGCCATTATAGAAGGCGGTATTGAAATATCCGAGCAGTTCTTGCAACAAGGGCACTGGTTAGGGTGATGAAGCTTTTTTCTTGTTGCCAAATAATCTTAATGAATAAACGAGCTCAGGTCACTGAATTTAATACTCATGTTTTTTACCTGTATAGATTAGGCTAAATTATTTTGATAGAAGGAGGTAGAGATGTGGGAACAGATCAACATTTACTTTGCTTACTTATTTTTTTTTAATATTTTATTCTGTTTCTCTCATGTGCTGTTTTCAGAAGTAGTTCTGTCAATGATAGGCATTTTCTGGTAAACTTAAAATTTATTAATGGAAAAGGAACATAT
>JAWWMO010000083.1:81789284-81836706 GCA_035047845.1 Dendrocincla fuliginosa | reverse complement strand
AGAAGTCTGATCTTCATAATTGGTTCAGCCAGTGCTGCAAATATGATGGAAAGAAGAGATTGGTTAATTTGCAATCATTTCCTTCCTTTATGTTTCCTCCTAACAAAAGTTAGTCTGTTGCTTTTCAGCAACAGGGATATAACACATACTGCAGTACTTGAGGAAAACAACTGATAAATCAGTTTGGGAGGCTGCTCAATACCAAAAATCATTTAACTTGATATCCAGTAGACCTCCCCCTTATCCAGTATTATTTGCCTTTTGCATTTAAGAAAACTACAGATTATAAAGCTTGAGAATGAACTGGATAAACATTATAATAAGGAAAATTAGCCTAACTAAGAATAAAGGGATCAATACAACTAGGAGCTCATCATCATTTTCAGAATAAATATGTTTTGACTTTCAGAGGTCTAGATGCTGATATTGTGCCGGTCTTCCCCTCAATCTGCTAAAGAATAGCACAGTGTAACTTCTTACTATCAAAAGTGTGGTAAACTTTATCAGAATTCTCGTATTTGCAACTGATCTCATGATTATTATCATTATTATTGAAATATTTTTACTTTTGCTTTCTCATAGAAAAATCTGAAACAGCATATACATACATATATACATTAGAGGCAACCTGGGCTGCCGTGATCATGCATTGGTGGAATTTGCATTCTTAGGAACTTGTGGAAATGTGAGCTTGTGGAAATGTGGAACATGGATGAGGTAAGGAGTGACATTAGGTCCCTGAACTTTAGGAAAGCTCTTCAGGGAGATTTTCCCTGATTTTTTTTCAGGGAAAGCTCTTCTGAGAGATTGCCCTTGGGGACAAATAAGTGGAAAAGAGCTGGCATATCTTTAAGGATGCTTTCTAACAAAAGAGATAGCAATCCCCAGGAGGAAGAAATCAGGCAAGGAAAGTAGGAGACATGGCTGAGTAGGAACCTGCTTCTTGAACTAAAGGGAAAGAAGCAAATGTATAGACAGTTGAAGCCAGGATAGGTGACCCAGGAAGAGTATAGAGGCAAAGTACGCTTTGTGTAGGGGTGGGGTAAAGAAGGCCAAGGCAAAGCTGGAACTGAACCTGGCAAAGGACATAAAACGTAACAGGAGGGGTTTCTACAGGCATGTTAAGTAGAAAAAGAAGGTCAAAGGAGGGGTGCCACCCCCCCCCCCCCCCCAATAACCAATGATGACAAAATGGTAACAATAGATGAGGAGGACAGGTACTCAAAAACTTTTGTTCCTCAGTTTTCACTGGTAACCTCTCTTCCCACACCTCTTGAGTGGATGGACAGCAGGATGGTGACTGGGGGATCAAAGTCCCTCCCACTGTAAGAAAAGATGAGGCTTTTGACTACCCGAGGAAGTTGAATATACATAAGTCTATGGGACTTGATGAGATTCATATCAGAGTCCTGAAGGAATTGCCTGGTGTATTTGGCAAGGCATTGTCCATAATATTAGAAAAGTCATGGCAGTCAGGGAAAGTCCCTTGTAACTGTAAAAGGGGAAACATTCTACTTGTCTTTAAAAAGGGTAGAAAGGAGGACGTGGGGGAACCCCGTCTGGAGGACTGCCAAAACGACCAGGATGAACACTTCCAGGAGTGTATGGAGCTAACAATCAAGTGATCAATACCAGAGATTGACAACGACCCCAAGTTACAGAAGTTGATGTTTTAAAAGGTTTTTTTTTTTAGCATAGATAGTGACTATATGTATTAGATAGACAGTTATTTCATCTGTATTTGTACATTGGCTGTGGCTACCAGGTTACCAATCCCCCATTGGTTATCTGATCCCTATTTTTCCATTGGCTAGTTGGTGGTGCAACACAGCATCATCATGTAAGGCTAGCCACTCCCAGTTTTCCCCATAATTGTATTGTTCCCTCCTCTCCTTCCCTATACTTGTCGCGCTCCGCCCTAACTCCTCCCAGTTTCCAAACCTCTCCCACGAACCCTATAAGAGTCTCATGCGCTCCTAATAAAGTGTTCCAGCTTTCTTCACCCCTCACCGGCTGTGGACCGTTCCATTGTTCCCCCGGCGGTACGCGGCAGGAGGACCCTGAAACAAGAAGCCATCTTCAAGAATTTACTTTTACTGATAGGGCCAAGCCAAACAGCAAGTGTATCACAGGATGTTCATGAAAAACTTGTAGTAAGGAAATAAGAGGGTCAGAAAATGAGAGAAGTATACAAATCCTGCAAGACTATAAAGGATAAAGGAAACTTAGAGACTCAAAGTACAATTCTTATGAGATACTGAAGGACCTTATCCAACTACTTTAAAAGAAATTATTTAGATTTCAAAAATAAAGAGCTTATACAAAGCATTTAAGAGCACTCAATTGCAAGCATTGATGTTGGTCTTGGCCAGAGTTTAACAGTTTAATAGGGTTTCTTCTCATTTTTACACTAGAGGAAGAAATTAAGGCTGATTTGATATTGCTACTAGTCTTCTTAAGGAAAGACTGCCTCATATTTCCAAGTAGTGAAACTTATAGTATAAATCTGATTTTCGTGCTCAAAAAACATAAATATCTAGTCCAAGGTAATCAACCAGTCTGTTGGTTTCCACTGTAATGATAATTTATTATATCTACAGTATGCCCTTATTTCAGTCTTAAGTGGATTAACTTCAGAAAGAGTCTACTCTCAGCACTATGTAGAAAACTCAGATTGTTCTCTTACACTCTATATTTGCTTTTTAGCTGTCTAAATATACAGGAATAAACTTCACTTGAAGCAAAAGCTGTGAAATACTTTTTCATTTTGTGAATCAATCCACAATGTTTGTATATCACCAAACAGAAAATGCATTGTCAGATCCAAAAATCTTTTAAATCTCCCTTTTTTATCTCTCTACAATGACTATTTATACCACTAGCATTAGTCCTTTCTCACCCCTGTAAAACAAAAGGCTAAAAGCTGATTCATTGTTTCTCAAGGCAAAGATATCTCAGTATGAAACATAACATTTTTTTTTAAACTGTTTTGTAAAACTTACTTGTATGAGTTGGATCTTTCTTAAGTTCAAAGTTACTTTTCATGTACTGAGATCTGGGCCTCTGGGACATTTGTAGCCTGGAGAGTAGAAGAGGGATATGGAGGATTTGCCTTGCTTCACTGCTTTCCTCTCATTTATTTCAAAAAACCTCACAACCTGGGTCTCTTGCCTGTTTGTTTGCTGTAGTGAAGTGCTCCTGAAACAACTTCCAGAGCTACAAGTTTTGGACCATCAGACTGATTCATGCCTATATATTGAATTAAACACTTCATGCACTGGCATGTGCAATCCTCTCATCACCCACCTACTGGAGCATCGTCCTGTTCCATTCCTACAGTGTATTAACTTTTATGCTAATGTAGCATTTTAGAGTTGACTACCCTTTTCAGAGGGATAATTATGGACTCTGAAAACATAAACTTGTTTTCACACATTTCAGTTTGAGGGAATAGGAATTATAAACCTTCATTAGAAATGGAAACTCATATAACATCTAGAATTTAATGGACAAAAACTGTGAAATAGGACTATACTGTCATTTGGGACATTGGTAGATCTTCCCTTTAACATTTTTTGGAGGCTAAACTCAAAATGTTTAAATATCTGTTTTGTGATGAATTTTTATTGAATAATACTGTTATGCCTACCAATTAGGAGCACATTCAGCTGACATACTATGACACAACAATGAGTACCAAAAGAGCACCAAAATGAGACTGGTATTCCAGTCTTATAATTTTCAACTTTTAAGTGGAGTCTCTACAAGTGTAAGGGTGCCTCTGTGCTGAGGCAGCAAGATGTGTCAACTACATTCAATATAAATGTGTCAGAAATCTAATAAGATAATAGAAATATTATTGCTTAGAAAGTAACTGTTTTACAGCCCTCAGAATTGAAATTATTAATTTAATAGTTGAAAGAGCTACATTAGAACATCAGCAGTGAAAACTTTTATCAATATAATCATATTTCAGTTTTGGAGGGATACAGCCTGAATTAGATTGCTTATACTTTGGCTTTTACCAATAATACAGAGATATAAGAACAGAAACCAACTAGACCTTTCAGGAGACATAGTTTAGTGTTAATTAGGTTCCATATCAAGAAGAGGGTATTTAATTTATCATAAAGGAGTGCAGGATCTTTGGCAGAACTGTACATTTTCTTATCTTTAATAACAATATTACCTTTGTAATACAGAATAGAGAGACATTAAATCATTTATCAGTGACATTTAAAATGCTTAAATATTGATGGGATTGTTTCAGTATCAAATGCAATAGACAGTGAAGTCTAGCAGTTTTTTGGGGTATACCTTTCTGTTTAAATCAGAATGGATCTGCAGGATTTTGAGCAAAACTGTTCTATAGGAAGCAGCTATTTAAATAAAATAAAAAGAAATTAAAAACAATATTGCTGATCTAAAAATAAAGCTTTCATCGACAATTTATTAAAATTGTCCGCTAACTCTAATTATTTCCTTCTCTCTTCCCATACAAAGCATACTATTTACCAAATATTGAATGCACATAAGAACAAGCCAGATTTTTTCCTAGTTATTTTTCTTTTTCTTTTCTGTAACAAAGCACAAGGAAGTCTCATAAATGCTCATCAAAAAATCATATTGATTCTAATAACATCAGACTCACATATTGTATATATTCATTTGTTAATATTTATATTCATTTACTCATAAATTTGTAATAGGTTTCACATTTCACAAGTTCTTTAATGTAGACCTGATATTTTAAGAGACTTCAGACAAATAGAATCAATGTTCCTATGAAATTCTGCAGCTTATACTGCTGGAGCATGTGGTGTAGATTTAATTGTGTTTCCTAGTAAGTATAAGACTATGTACTAGTAAAGTTGATAGACTATTATATTTTGGAAAACAAACTTTTATGCTCTTTGATCTACTATCCAATAAATGTGATGCTTGTCTTACTTCTTGCTTTTTTTTGTTTAAATTCTGAATACATAAAGCTAATTCTTTTGGTTTTAATGTTAGCATGACTTTAAGTCCTGTACAGGTTCTATATATTTCTATTTGCTAGATAAAGTTCACACGCAAAATTAAAAATTCTGTTGCTTTCTGGATTCATGCACCAGGACATATAGAGACTAATATCAGAATGTCATTAATAATGTTCGACAATGCTTTTTCAGTTAAAATCTGCTCATTATCACAGTATTCCTCAGGAATATCTTTTACTGAATAAAAAATCCACTTTCAGAGAAATCATCTTGCTCTATGGATGGAAAATTAAATGTCACGGTCAATCTTGTCTTGTTATATTTTCCATTTTAAATAGAATCATAGTATGGCTATTGAATGAGTTAGTTTACTTTCAGTATTGAGTATCAGGTGAGACCTTACAGATGGCATTGTTGTTATCAGTGCTAGAAGTATTGCAACTATAATTTTTGGGTGCAATACAGTATCACCAAGAAGACTAACAGATACAAAAGTTTGGTATGAGGAACTGCAGATCCTCAAAGTGTAAGAAAATTTACATTTACAAAGTGTTTTCAGTCTGAGCAAACAAGCTTGGAAGTTTCCTATAGCAATTGACATTCTAGCATATCTAGTATCAAAGAATTTGACTTACTGAGTTCACTAAAAGAACTTATGCAAACCAAGAAGCTTGAGGAGGAATAAACATTAAACCGAGCTAAATACTAGATCTTAAAATAGTCTATGTCTTAGTTACAAAATGCTTATCTCAGGAAATAGGCTGAGAGCAAAAGGGATCCTCAATCAGAAAGTCATTCAACTGTTCATTCAACTAGAAGAGTGTGAGTCCAGCCACTAAGGCTTAAGCACACATTTAAACACCTTGGTTACCCAAAAACTATGTATATATTAAAAAATAAGACCCGAGGGAAAAAGACATACTTACATAAAAAAAATAGACAAGCAAATAGACAGCACTTTGTGAAATATTTTTTTTTCACAAACAAGGTAAAAAAAACACTTCTGCCACTCTAATTTAAGAGTTAAACTATGCCAACTGAACCACACCAGGGAGGTAGTACTGCTTATTAAAATAAAAAAACTGTGGTTCTCTACCTCTGACAGCAATTAACTTTTGAAATGCTCTATCCAGATCAAGTTACAGTGTAAATTTTGTTATGACTGCTATGTTTGCAGCAAAAGATCATAATAAAGAGAAGAGAAAGGACAAAATAAAAGGTACTGCAATGTCACTGATTACTCCTTTCACAGTAACATGCTAAGCATGCAATTATCTTAAAAGCAGTCAATAAGCCCATAATGAAGACTATCTGGCTACTTTTAACCAAGGAAAATCAAAGACAAGGTAAAAAATTACTCTATCTCCAAGTTCTGAATTGTTGTGCATGAGACCCTATTTGTAAATTAACATGCACTCTTGATGGTTATGATGGAGCTCAGAGAAACCAACCCTGCTGAGATTCTTCCTCCAGCATCCACGAGCACAAGGAGTAAAAACAGTGACTTTCAGAGACTTCATGAATGTTTATGACAGCTGTGAATTTCTCCAAGGTTTTTTATTCAAAGATTGATATCCATGAAATCTTAAGATTATAAGCACACATATTGGAAGGTGTCCCTTCCCTTGTCAAGGTGTTTCAAACTAGATGATTTTTAAGGTCCTTTCAAACTCAAACCATTCTGTGATTCTGATTCTATATTTGATCACATGAGTTTAATGAAAAAAAAACCCAACATATTGATCAATTTTACTTATTATTTTCAGGTTTAAATTTGATGGCATAAGGACTGCTCTGAAGACATTCTTGATATGGCACAGGAGTGGTGCCAGCTTATAGTCTTGTCTCATAGGCTACAGAGTTAAGTCAAAAACTCAGCTCATGGAGTTCTATTAGGAATAAAGAATCAGTTCACATTATTTCTTCTTTTACTAATTTTGGGGTGGCAACAATTAGCAGAGGATTTGGCAAAGAGCTGGGGCCAGAACAGTAACCTCTTAAATGGCCTACCTAACTCTCCAAAGCTCATTTGTCAGAGTCATTAAACTTGTTTGTGTAAAGACATCCATTAGTAGAGCCACAATCTACTGGTGCACTTTTGAAGCACCTAGAGATTGCTGTGATGGTCCACACACAGATGTGTAAATGAAATCTCTTATGGTATTGACTAGGTTTAAAATTAAGAGAAATAAAAGCACACTCATTATTACATGTTGCTCTTTGTTTTGTAATACTTGTTCTTTAGATTTTTAATAGAAGTGTTTTAGAGCAGGAAATGGTTCTTCAGACTGTATTTATGAAATCCATAGTACAGAAATGGTGACAACTGCTACCATTGTACAACAAGTGCACATATATCTTCCAATGCACATTTGCAATAGAGGACTAAAGAAGGCCATCTCAAGACCATAAATCCAATATTAAAATACTCAGATGCAGTTTCAGTCTATTCCAATGTCTGATGTAGAGTTGGAGATTTATAATTTCTTAGTTAATAAAATTATGGCAGTGAAAGGCAAGAGGCAGAAAGTGGCATACAGGAAGTTTTATTTGAACATGAGGAAGAACTTCTTTACAGTATGGGTGACTGAGCACTGGAAGAAGTTGCCTAGAGAGGTTGTGGAGTCTCCCCCACTAGAGATATTCAAGAAACACCTGGATGTGATCCTGTGCCATGTGCTCTAGGATGACCCTCTTTAATCAGGAGGTTAGATGTCTGGTACGTTTGGTGGAAGGTCTAAATTTCAGCTATGGGAGAATCCATGGTGTGCCACAACGCCCCTAGGTCTAGCCGCCAGCCGTTGGAGGGACAGGGTGTGTGTTTGCACTGGAAAGTCTAAATATCAGCACCTGGAGGAGGAACTGTAGTCTGCAGGTCCCATAAGTGGAAGCAACAGGGGAAACCAGACTGTGTGGGAGTCTAAGTGCAAGTAATAGGAGAAGGTTTCCTGGCAGTGTTATATCTGAGTATTGCTACAGACATTGCTCCTTCTGTAGCAGCCTCTGTGGCTGACCATGTCGGTGGCCTCTGTGAGTGTCTGTGCTGGGAAGGGAGAAGACCTTAGGCCCTGGATCAGCTGGGTTTAGAAAGTCTCACAGCATTATTAATTAGGGTTAAATTTAGCTTTGTGGTGGTTTTTTGTTTGTTTGTTTTGTTTTGTTGGGTTTGTAGGGGTTTTTTTCCCCTTTACCTCCTTGGAATCTCTTTTTGAGAATATCAGCATAAAATCATGGCATATAATAATGTAAACAGAATGGAAACTTTTTCCAAAGATACAAATCCAAAGAAAAATCTGAGACCACTTATGACAAAATTACTTATTGCAAGGCTTCTTAATGCAATATTAAACACATAGATTCAGGTGACAGGTCATCAAAGTGCTACCTAGCTTTTTTAGAATGACAAATAGTTCTAATTAGTCTGTTAATTTATTATCAATCATTCTAATTTATTTAGTCTTTAATCTATCATCCCAGTAAGCGAGATTGAGAAGAAAGCTCAAGATATAAGTAGGAGTGTTGTTTTTTAAACTGTATGAATGTTTTTACTTCCAATTTCAATGGCAGAGACTGGACACTTTTGAAAAATGTCTGATTGCAAGTGATAAATATTGAATTATTGGACACTACCAGAGTATTCAAGTATTCAGAGCATTTAATTTATATCTTGATGAAAATCAGCATTGTGTAGCTTGTTCTGTTGTGGTCTTGAACTTTTAAAAATGAATCTTCAAAATAGTCTCTCAGCTGCAGAGCACTACTTCATAAAGTTCCAGTAAATGTATTTAAATTAGAGGCATTTATCAAGGAGAGCAATTTCTAAGTGATATTTTGAACATCCCATATATTAATTTCAGGGCACTAGTTCAGAAATCAACTGACAATAGTTTGATTAACTTTTTGAGAAACAGTAATTTTATACAGTATATTAAATCAATTGTTTCATTCTGAGGAGGGACAAAATGTCATAATGAAACAATTAGGTTGTAAGTGATGAAATAAATTGATCAAGAATATATTGGATCATAAAATCTCATCTTTCATAATATATGGATGAAATATTGCCAGTGGACTTATTAATTCATTATGGGCATTGTATTATTTTTGATTTGGGAAGAACTGTGACGTATCATATCCTTAAAATTTTACATTTTTTCTAGAGAGAAGAAACAGTTTGCAATGATTAATACTGTTTTGGGATTGTGCCTAGCATGTTTGGAATAATATGATTTTTTTATTTGATGCATTTAGTTAAAAAAAGCAGCTTCAATTTTACAAAAGAGTCTGGTATTTAATTCTCATTAACCTCAAGCATCAATCAATCAGTCAATCAATCAAACATTTCAGAAAGGACATTTTAAATTATAACTCTCAGATCTCATAAGGTGGCAGCATCCAAGGGTATGCATTAGACTGACAAGTCTGTGTAGGTTGGATTCAGTGAATTTTACAAACCAGTTTGTGGTGTTCAAGGTCAGGTTGGATGGGCCTTTGAAGAACCCAATCTACTGAAAGATGCCCCCATCAATGGCGGGAAGACTGGATTAAATGATATTTAAAGGTTCCTTCCAATTCAAACCATTTTATGAGTCTGTGATAATGCTGGAGGCCCAGGCTCAAAAGCACCTCTGACTCTAGATAGCAAGTTCTAGAGTCCTCTCTGGTCCCGCCAAAGCAGTGTCATAATACAAATCCTGTCAGAATGTTGTAGATATGCTATGGCATGCAATAGATTCTTGAAGAACAGCCTTGCCTCTCTTCTGTAGTTTCTGTCTAACCTAGGCTCCCTAGAGAGTGTGAAGAAGTAGTTTTAAAACAGTAATAGTTTAAAAGAAATAAATCTGGGAGTGAAAATGACTCCATTTTTTTTTCTGAACAGTTATTAGTTACTTGATAAGTCATATTCATCCTACTTAAATTTAGTCTGCTGACTAGAGCAGAATCAAAATAAGGCCATTTATAAACATTAATTGACAATATCATATTATAGTTTTCTAAGACTTACTTCAATTCCACTTTCAACTTGCAGTTTTAATCCAAATCTCTCAAATATCTTTATGAACTGATATATTTAGATACATTTTTACCTCTATATTTTCTAAGCTTAGACCTTGCAAGGGCAAAATGGAATAAGTTAACCATTACTTGCCAAAATTCCTGTATCAAATATGATGGCAGTGCTTAGAGTACAAGCATGCCTACAGCTAAAGGAATTGAAGGTTCCTGGTCCTGAGCTGATGGACTCATGAGGAATATGAAATAATACAAATAATACTGGTGTCTTCTGTATTCCAGTAGAAGGGAGAATACAAAGATTAGAGACCCATAGGAAGAAAAGTAAAACAAGTTGTGGATTTTAATAAAGACACTGAATACAATTCAAACATGAATTTAGGAACTATATTCATTAATTTTGTGGCATCAGTTCATTCAATAGGAATTTTAATCTGCCTGACTTCCATCTCAAAGACTGTCTTGGTCAATCAAAAGGATAGGAGCACATGATTCCCAAATGTGTATAACCCTGCATATTTATTATCAGACACTAATGACAAATGTCTCACCAGAGACAAACCAAAGTGTTCCATCAGAAACACATACTCCCACAGCTGTAGCAGGAAAAGAGAAGGCACAAACTTGTGGAGGTACACCATGTCATTTATGAAAGACTCAGGCCAGAATTAACACAGAATTATAAAGGTTGTTAAGGCTCATATCCTACTATTGACAGTGACCTTGTTATACCATCATTTTCATAAACTGACAAAGGTCCATCTTCAACATACCATTTCCTATCATGCATTTCCCCTGGAAAAAGTGTTTCCCACAATGAACAGCTTTTTGCCAAATAAAAGCAAAGATTTTTTTAATAAACTGCTTTCCAAATGAATTAGCATCCCACTTTTCATATCTATAAAGATTCTCTCTAATTATTTAGTCTTAACTTTCCTTGAAAATTTGAAAGTTGAAGGCTAAGTTCAAGATGTTTTAAGTGCCTGCCCATTTGTATTTTGATGTTTTATCTCTATAAATATTGTTTACTTCTCAGGTAGGAACAGGTATCTCACATATAACAGCCATCACCTTCTGCTAGAATTCACTGCTATAAGCTACAGCCCTTATATCACATTTCCCTTTACCCCACCAAGCAGTGCAATGTGACTTGTAGATTTCCATGCAATATGTAACACATTAGAGTTACCTCAAAAAAAGTGAAGATGGGAAATGTCTTAAACACATCTATAAAGAGAATTAACATTTCTAGCTGACTAGGAGAAAAAGTTGGTTTTGAATTGTTGCAATTCTGGAAGTCTTCAATTGTCTAGCACTGCTGTAGTTGTTAGTAGCAAAATTGTTCACAATAAGAAGAGATCAGTAAGTTTGTACCAGGTTGCAGAGGTGTTTCTGCTGAGCAAACAGCAACTTAATAAACGTAACTAGTAATAATCTTTCATGTACTGCTATTCAATTTTGCATCTTCTGTTCTAATAGTCATTTCATATTCAAAATTTTATTTGTGGGTATGAACCTTTGTCTTCTAACTATTGCTACAGAAAATCACATCAATTATACAATCCACAAGGAACTTCATGAAGTTCATTGAAGAAGAAAGTCAGAACAAATCCTATAACACATTTATATTGCCCTCTCTAATCTAATGAAGCAGGCAGCTCTGTTAATTTGCTTCAAGAATAGTCATCATATTACTTAAAGAAAAGCAGTGATGCGGCTTCATGTTATTGGTAACAGCCTCATATATATTACAGTGATAAAGACAGGTAATACAAATTCCTAAAAGGGCAATAAACCAATTTGGTTTATTACAAAAGCCTGCAATTAAGAGGAAAATAAAATGTTTGTGCATTTACACAAGTGCAAACATATTCCAAAACCAGCCAGAACAAATCAGGAGCTGAAAATGGACCATCATCCACTGGAACAGAGGCTAGCTCTCCCCTCAAGCAGTGTGGCACCGTGTGATGTGGAGAACCGGTAGTTCACTGGTGGAAGATTTTCCCACTTCTTTCTTGAATAATACCAAATTTACCTCAGAAATACTGGTTAGCACCAGGATATAAACATGTCTTTGAAACATACTGGTGACACAGCAGTCCCCGGAGGCCTTTGTCAACTGGGCATAAGATGAACTGTCCAAACAAAAGTAATTGGTATTTTAAACTTGTGAAGCTATCACAAGATCTGCTTATATTCCCTTAAATTGTTTCATAACCATCTCCGTTCCTTGTTGACTATCACAGTTTTGTGGACTTAGAAATTACTTTTCCCAATCAGCTGCTAATCCTTACTTGTCATTGTCCCGGCTCTAGCATTTAGGACAATTAGGGCTCTTTGACAGATCAGTTCTCGTGACAATGTGTTTCATTATCATGGAAGCAATGATGATGTCATAAGCGTTGAATATGAACATTACTGAAAGAATCAAGCAAAACAGAGATATTTAATCAGCAATGAGGAGAAAAGTAATTCAGAAAGGGATACAATGTCTCCAAATGAGGCTTAGAAATTGCATTTTATTTTCTAAAAAGTATACTGAAGTGCAGAATTACCCATTAAATACAAACCCAGGGGACACATCCCCTGCAGTTGATCTGAGCAGACAAGTAAAAACAACATAATCTGACAATGAATTTCTAATCAGTGACATGACATTTTGTTTCTTACTTGCCGCAGATGTTTTGTGCAGTATTTTCTGCATATTGAAGATCAGCTGTGTCTGTGATTTTGCATTTATTTGAGTGACTATCTTCCAGGATAGGATAGGATCATATTAACAAAAAAACTTTTGCCTACTGCACTTAAGAATAGAACTTCCAAAAGAGTGAAGAAGTACAACAGGGAAGCTAACTATGTTTGTCTTGCCAAAGGTCTTTTTCTACATGACTGATTAGGAGTAAACCAAATTCCTTTTGCACAACTAGCATTTACTTTTCTGTTATATGACACATTTCAATCAGGAAAATAAAGCTAAAACTTCTATCCATAGTGAGCCAGTCCTCATTCTTGGTTTGTCATGGAAGCCCCTATGGGTTTGCCTAACACAAATCACAATCTGTTGGTTCCCGTTAAACCTCATATATTAAAAAGCCTTCCAGCACACTTCATAAAAGATATACCTGTCCTTATGAGACTACAGAATATACTGTGAAATAGTTAGGTTGCACCATGACCTATCCATTGTATTAATTCTGCACTTCTGCCTCAGTCTGAGGCAAATTTTCCTGTTTCAGATTCTAAAACGAGTCTGTTCCTCAAACTGGTATGTTTCTGCTAGACCATTCTAGTTTTCTCAAAAGAAAAATATGGCCATTCCCTCACCAAACCATACATCTCTTAATGTTTTTATACCTCCATGAGTACAATACTACCTCTATTATATAATCTTTCAAATACAGCATTAGATTCACAGCAATGATTAATTAACCAGATGTGAGACCCCACCGTGAGTACTGCATCCAGCTCTGGAGTTCCCAGGACAGAAAGGGTATAGATCTGTTGGAACAAGTCTAGAAGAGGACCACCAAGGTGTTTAGAGGAATGGAGTACCTCTTCTACAGACAAAGGCTGAGAGAGTTGGGATTGTTCAGCCTGAAGAAGAGAAGGCTTCGAACTGACTTAAATTTGACCTTCCAGTACCTGAAGAAAGCCTACAAGAAAAATGGAAAGGGACTTTTTACAAGGGCATGTAGTGACTGAAAGAGAGTAGATTTAGATTATATATAAGGAAGAAATACTTTATTGAGAGGGTGGTAATAAACTGGGACATGTTGCTGGAAGAAATTATGGATGTCCCATCCTTGGACGTGTTCATGGTTGGGCTGTATGGAGCTCTGAGCCACTTGGTCTAATGGAAGGTGTCCCTGCCCATGACAGTGGAATAGAACTAGATGATCTTTAATGTCATCTCCAAACCAAACCACTCTATGATTCTTCCAGTGAATAAATGTAATCATTACAGTATAGCACAATCTGCAAGATACAGACTGATTCTCAGGCTGTCTGATGTCTATCATTGTTTTGTTACAGAACATCCCTAGGCATTTTACTTCCCTCTGGTGAAAATAAACAAAATAATGTTTTCATATTCACAGCTCTTTAGTGCTTGCATCCCCTTAAAATGCATGGACATTTTTTTGCTCCATCTCATAAGACAACATCTGGCAGTTATATTGAAGGTACTAGTCCACATTATAGAAGAGTGGCAGAATGAAGTTGACATATAGAAGAAACAGGTAGGCTTAAGAGCCACTTTCCAGCTATCTGATACCTCCTGGAAAATATTCAGCAGATTATTTTTCATTGGTGAAAATTTCTCTTCCATTTTTTTTAAAGATCTTTAAACTTCTGGATGATATTTTTGAGTCCCAGGGAGAAACAGGAATCCCAAACAGTTTAGAATTAAGCATCCCTGGTCCTGTAAAGACAAAGACAACTATTCACCTTGAATTCCCAGTGCTTCCTGATATTAAGCAGTTCCTTGTCTTCTTACCAGTTTTTGCAAAACTTATTCTTTAGCCATAAAAAATCTAGGAAAGCAAAAGGATGCAGTAAGACAAGGAGAATCAGTCAGCATAAATTCAAACTAACAAGAGTCTGATTGGAGGCTGTATCCTGCAAGGAGTAGTTTTAGTATGTACTACAATCATTAAGGGTCATTTAACCTGAAAATGTATTTACTTTAAATGTATTTGTGTTATATGCTCAGCTGATTCAATGCATTCAAGGTTCCCTCAACTGTACTCTGAAAGGAAGCTGTAATAGCAAGTTGCATAGCACAGAGTTTTACAGTTTCCAAGGTCTATATTTCAAAAATGGGACTAGTTTCATGTGAAACAGGTAAAGTGGTTTCCTTATTCTATTCCTATTCCAGGAGTGATCAAAGTACTTAAAACCAAAAGATAAACTGTCAAAAATTATTCATTTTTTATTTTGAACTAGACTCTTTATTCTAACTTGCGATCTATCATCTGTTACTTTATTCTCAGTATATACGAAGCATTTGGGCCACACCTCTACCATCTGTGTTAGTTGTGCTAAACAGCTTCCCATGGGTCCTTGACCAAGTGGTGCAGAAAGTTGACGGCCTTTATGATTAAGCCTATGCCCTTCAAGCTAGATTCCATTCATGCTAAATATTGCTGGAGTGTTCCACAGAGTAAGCACTGTCCTCTCAATATTTTTATTTAAAATTAAATTAGTTTTAGAGAGTTGCCACTGATAAAAGGAACAAAATTCAACATGATCAGTCACACTGTATTTTGAACTTGCATCAGTCAAAAAAAATGCTCTGGGCTAGCCTGGGTTTCACTACCTTGAAAGTGTTTTGATAATACCTGGAGCAGAGCTTGGATCACAAATAACACAACTGGAGGACCAAGACCACAATCTAGTTCATGAACCTAGTGCATGAGTGTGATACAACAGGTTCTCCCAGATAAGACTAAAAGAGTGGCCTGACCTTTTGATGAGTGATTTGTATCTGTCAAAACGAAAGGTGTTATGTTTTGCAGTTGTTTAATTTTATGATGCTTATTATTTTCTCAAATCTTCATTAAATATCTCCATCACTTCTAATTGTATCTTCCTTCTCAGGTATAATTCTTACTCTGAGGTTTTCTAGTCAGTTTGAATAGACTTAATATTAACTCTTTAGAGGACATAATTATGGTCAATTGAGCCTTTTAAAAGTTTGTTTCACTAGAATATAACTGAACTTTGCTTATAATAAAACTGTGAGTGTAATGTGAATTTGTCAACTTAGAGCAATGCAGATATAGAATTTTAAAAGTGTGATCTCAAGCAGTTGCAGTTGTGGTAATGGCTCTTTCTTCTCTCCAACTCTGTTATACTCAGATACCTAAGAGACAGCCTGTACACAGTTCACAGAAGCAAGTTTGGTATCAGATTGACCTGCCAGGCATGCAGTGTTCTATGTATCCTGGAGGCAGTGTCCCAGCAGTGCCTATGTCTCATCCTTCAGCTGGTGTTAGCAAAGCAAACACACCTCCTTGAGGGGCAACTTCCCAGACAGTCCAGGTATGGCCAGTGACATCCAAAAGATGTCTGGCTCCACCCATGTCTTTGAAAATAATTAAGGCAGAAGAATTTTGTGAGACAGTAACCAGACCTGGTCATAGGAAACAACCTTTCTGTGTATAAACACTTTAAAAGTCCTGTGCCCTAATTTTTGACAATTTTTTTTACAGTTAATATGTGTATTTAAGACATGTTAAGATGTATTTAAGTCTACTGTTACTGTGCATCACTCAGAATGGTTTTCATATCCAAAAAAAGGACACACATTTTACAGCCATGTCAGTGAGTGGACAGAAATACACCTTAAGCTATAAATAAGAAGATACAGTTGTTGAGTACTTTGGTAGAGGAAAGCTATTAGTTCTGTCAGTTTTCATGCATGCATATGATAGAATCTACTACTCCTATCTGTGAGAAAACTAACTTGTCCCAGTGGCAACAGTATATACAAATTAAGTTACTGTCTTACTGCAGTATATATCAATATTTATATATATATATATATTCATATATATTTATATATATGAATATATATAAATATATATATTTATATATAAAAATTATAAATTATAAAAATTATAAATTATATTTATATATAAAAATTATAAATATATATATTTATTCATAAATTACACAGAAGTATCAAATATATCTTTCATATATCAAGGCATATAACAGTTTTTGAAGGCAAGACTTTTCAGTGCTGCACAGGATTGCAAATGTGACCAGCAAAAACAGATACTCCTCAAAATTATTGGTTAAATAAAAACAAGCAGAGGCACTTTGGAGTCACTCAACTGAGGCTCTTGATCTGCAAGCAGTAAGATCTCTTTCAGAACCATATAAAGCAACACCTTAAAATCTTAAAAATATTAATTTTAAAGGTTTTTCCAGGACCTTACTTTCCAGATAATTCTTTAAATCCAGATTAAATGTAACCATGTCCAGCTGCTTTTCTCAGTTGAACCTTAATTAAAGGCTTACAAAATAAGTTTATGTAAAAGATATTATAAGCATATTAAATATTAGAATATGTTGTATTAAATTGTATAGTGTCATATAAATACTGTATATACAACATATGATCTTATAGTATGCCATATTAACAGCATTTCTACTTTAAATGCTACACTTACTGTGATAGAAAATTCTTTTAGCATAATTAAAATGCAAAAAAGTAAAAAATAATGTACTTTTAAAATAAAAATTGTATCTGATTGTGAAATCTACAAAGCATTCTAATCTGAAATAATTTTCTGTAGGAAATTCCACATATGTAATTTGGTACTGACTTGGTATAAAAGTAAGTTTTGAACTGCTGAGTAGAAAACATAATTATGAGTTTCAAACAGTTCTGAAGAGGAATAATTAATGTTATTTTTCTTTTTTCCTCTTTTTTTCCCAAAAAGAAAGGCTTAAGAATATGCAATGTCAGGGATGCTGTCTAAGCAGTGATGTGAAGTTCAACAAAGTCAAGTGCTAGATTCTGCACCTGGGACAGGGCAACCCTGAATGTTCATACAGACCAGGCAATGAGATGCTGGAAGGCAGTGGCACAGAAAGGGACCTGGGGGTCCTGGTGGATGGCAAGCTGAATATGAGTCAGCAGTGCCCTGGCAGCCAGGAGGGCCAACCATGTCCTGGGGGGCATCAGGCAAAGCATCACCAGCTGGGTGAGGGAGGGGATTGTCCCACCCTGCTCTGCACTGGGGCAGCCTCACCTTGGATATTGTGTGCAGGTTTCAGCACCACAGTATAGGAAAGATATTAAACCCTTAGGGAGCATCCAAAAGAGGGTAGCAAAGATGATGAAGGGCCTTGAGGAGTAGCCATATGAAGAGCACCTGTCACTTGATCTGTTCAGCCTGGAGAAGAGAAGACTGAGGGGAGACCTCATTGCAGTTACAACATCCTTATGAGTGGAAGAGGAAGGGCAGGCACTGATCTCTTCTCTGTGGTGACCAGTGACAGAACACAAGCGAATGGCTTGAAGTTGTGTCAGGGGAGGTTTAGGTTGGATATTAGAAAGAGGTTCTTCACCCAAAGGGTGATTGGGCACTGGAACAGGCTCCCCAGGGAAGTGGTCACAGCATCAAGCCTGACAGAGTTCAAGAAGCATTTGGACAGTACTCTCAGGCACATGGTGTGACTCTTGGTGGTGTCCTGTGCAGGGCTAAGATTTGGACTTGATTATCCTTCTGGGTCCGTCCAACTCAGCATATTCTATGATTACCTGAACTCAGTTACCATTTTTCATGAGCAAGAAGGATAAAGATTTTGAATAAGAAAAAGACCTAAATGTCCTCAGCCTAACTATTTTTGTTAGTCCATAAACCAAATGTATGCTAAGCTGAAATGGAATGGCTGTTTCTAAACCTTCTCAACATAAATCTCACAAATGGTTATTTAAAAATGAATCAGGGAAAAATAAATAAACCCCACTGGTTTAGTTGGTAAGTTTGTTTTTGAAATAACCCTTACAGATCAGTAGGTCAGAAACTCAATATTTTAACACAGTGCACAGTAAAATCATAATGTTCCTAAATTTTATCACCAAAAAACTGTCACTGAAATCTCTTAATGCCTCAGGTCAAAGGAAAAAGTTATAAAAGCAGTAGAATGAAACAAGTAATAAACTTCTTGCCTACATATAGCCAGTGTAATGGAACAAATTACTCAACAGTAGAGAAAATCCTTGTGAGATTGCAGAAAAAAAGCACAGCACCTTAACACTAACCAATGTACTTGTACAGAACTGTGCCAGGTAAAATGTGTGTCAAGCTGTAACAAAATATGAAGTCCTAATAAATGGCTGTGAAACAGAACTATTTACAAAGTTTTCTTATTGTGTACACTCTTTTCTGTGTTAGAAGATTCTTTTGATGTTAAAATATCATTATAGTTTTTATAGTATTTCAGAAAACCTTAATTTGATCTTTGCTGGCAAGCTGTTGTTTAAATAGTCTTAATGAAAATCAGTAACAGATTTTGCAGTTAGCAGGTTATGATCATTGTCTTGAAGGCATTCCAGGATTTTCAATTACACGAGTGATTCAAAACTGGTTAAAAACAAGTATTTTAAACACAAATATAATCAATCACAAGTACATTTAAAAAGGGATTTAGGAATGTAATTTTCAATTGGACAGTACTATCTAATTTGTTCCCAAGGCCAAGACTGATTGGGGATTTCAAGCACCTGCCACTGAGACCAGCTTAAAATAACTATATTCTTAAATACCTTGCTGAACTAGTACTTCAATTACTACACATCAGTAAGCATTAGCAAACCAGCTGCTATACTTTATTATAGAGCTGATGCCTTTAAATTTTAGGGCAAAGTGATCTTTTGGGGAATTCAGATGTGGTGCTGTACTGTGTCCAGCTAGGTAACCTCTCCATGAGTTTAAGGCCTGAGCAGGCAGTGAATGGAGTCAACTTTCAAGGCACACCAGTCTGGTACCTCCATTAAGGGAATGTGAGAGGTCATTCACATCCTTGTCTTACAACCTGTGGTTTAGCAGTGCAACTCTTTCTTCCTCCTAACGCAGTTTTTCAACATGACAGTACTGTTAGCGTACATCTTTGTTCTTTCTGTCCTACATATTTGTTTTATTCACATTCCTCATTCTTCTGAATTCTTGTTCAAAGTGCTTACTTACCTTTTTTTCTGCTGTGTCAAGGAGTAGAACAGTCTTCTTTTTATGGTTTGAGGAAAGGAAAGTACTGGAGACTCTGAAAAAGGAGGGGAAGTTCACAGCTTCCTCATGAGGGGAAGAGGACGGGCAGACACTGATCACTTCTTTGTGGTGACCAGTGATAGGACCAGAGGGAATGGCCTGTAGGTGTGTCGGGGAGATTTAGGTTAGAAATTAGAAAAAAAATTTTCACCCAGAGAGTGGTTGTTCACTGGAACAGGCTCCCCAGGGAAGTGCTCACAGCACCAAGCCTGACAGAGTTCAAGAAGTATTTCGATGACACTCTCAGGCACATGGGTGTGACTCTTGGGGATGGTTCTGTGCAGGGCCAGGAGTTGAACTCAATGACCCTTATGGGTCCCTTCCAACTCAACATATTCTGTGATTTTGTGTCTGCTTCTTTAAGGGTGTCTGGTCAGGGACTTTCTTCAGTGCAAAGAAGGAAAATAATAAAGGGAGAAAGCCACAAGCAAGAATATGGAAGGAGACAGACCTGGTAGGTGAATGATTAAGGAGGCAGTGATGAGACCCAAACCTGATGAGTTATACTAAATTGCTGAGAGCATGTGAGAGCATGAGAAAGTTATATAATTGGAGAACACATCAGTTGGGGAAAAAAAGGGGAAATGGGAGCAAGCAGAACCAAAATACAGAGACACAGATCTCACAAAACAAACATGGACACAACAAGAAGAAACAAACCTCATCAGACACTCTAATTGACAGGCTGTCAAGGCAGATGCCACTTCAGGAAGATCAGCCTGGACTTTGTGACTGCTAAGACTGTAAACCAGAAGAGACCTGTACTGGAAAGAGTGGAGGAATGGAATGTGCAGGAGGAGTGAGTGCAGGGAGAAACAAAGCAAGGGGAAGGCAGAAAAGGGGTAGTACAGTTGTCTGGCCAAGCCTTATGTCTGATCACCACAGTCTGTCCTATCATTTTACTAACTCTTTTCTCAGTGATCTCTCTAGATAACCTCCTTCTCTGTGTGTGATCGCTGCAGGCACTAAGAGCCAGCTACTGGTGAGACATCTGTGTCTATGTGAGTGAAAACTTGTGGCAGTTACTGGAGTCAGAGCAGGGGTTCAGGTGTTCTCAATAATTAGCTACCAGGAGAGCCAGCAGGAGTGAGGTGGGTGAGAGTCTTGGTGTTGATGGCTGGAGCATGGCCACAGGTCACAGTCCATGTTCCATCTGCTGGAGTACGACTGTATGTATCTTCCCTGGTCCTGGTGTGTGTGGAGTGTATACCTGTATTCACTGGCAAATGTGAAGCTGGACCAATCAGCAAGCAGGGGAGTATCAGGTCTGGGACAGAGTATCAGGTGGGTAGGGGGTCCATGCTGGTACATCCAGGGGACCTGTGAATATACAGTGCAAGAGGGATGAGTGTGTTTATGTGTGTGTGTGCATGCATGCAAGCATTATGCTCATGACTGAGGACCTGTGGGAAGGGCTGGGAGCTAGGCAGGAGAGCCAAGAGGAGCATAGGGATTATACAAGCTCTTTTGGGATCCACAGACATGCATGTGTGCTTGAGAACATGGAGAGTGTCATGTGTGCCTGCACTAGTGACCTGTCTCTTGGCATCTGAAGAGAAGGAAGACATGGCTGACTGTGTTTGCATTTTATGTGAGTCTTCTACACAGGCTGGATGAGGGGCCTTGCAACTCTTAACAGGCATCACCTTCTGTTGTAGATCTATGCAAGTATGACAGCATGGTGAGCTGAGAGCCACCACTGGACCCTGACCCGCAGGCAGCTTCAATCTGTAAAGGCAAACGTCAAGCTTTTCCACCACTCATGATGTACCCAGTGACTTATGTCCCCCTAACTCTCCTCAGGCAGGCAAAAAATTATGACATCAGATAATTGTTTTCACAGCTCCTGCAAAGCGAAGACAGATACCTAATCTGAAATGAGGAATTAAGTTCCTAGCCCTTAGGTGTTAAACAGAGTATATCATAATGTTATCCATTAGACTAAGTTCCTTCCACTTCTTGTGCTGATCACACCTATATTAATTCTTTAGAACTGATTATTCTAATGATTATTTGCCATTTTTAGGGTCTGTACTTTTTCTGCTACTAATCTTGTATCTTGAAAATATTGTTTGGATTTTACTGTAATTAAAGTGACTAACAATTTAATAACATAGCAAACCATGACATTATTAAACAAGTGGTAAATTATTGCAGAACAATATATTAAAAGTGTGCCAAATTAAGAATAATTATTCAGTTATTAATTTTTGCTTTTTAAAAAAATGCATGAATAATTAATTAGTGAATATGTCACATCACATAAATGATGCTATTGTTCTGCTGTATATTCTCTTATGCTTTTTCTGAAGGTGTGCACTATGTATTTGCATGGTGTTATTTCTAAAGGCTTTAGGAAAAATGCAAAGCACAGAAGGTAGACTCCTTATAGTGAGGCTAGACTTGTTAATGAACCCAGTTCCAAGGTTTCCTTGACAGCAAAGAAAACAATCATGTTTTTGTAGAGGATGTAACAGATTTCTATTTGACCTTATTGGAATAACAGCAAAATTGGCAGACAGAATAAAATGACATCCCTTTAAAGTGATTACTCACAACAACAGAAACTATGCTAAGAATATATGTGATTTTACAAATGCACGTATTATGTTCTCTTCTGCACTAGGAAAATTCTCTGACCTGTCTGTAAGTGTTGGATTCTACTTCTGCATAATGTGAAGTGTTGGTCTTTGACACCCTGTGGATGTTCAATATTTATTTGAGTTATGGACGGGAACCTTCCTGTAAATATGCAAGTATACATATATATACTTGCATATATATGGAGTATATAAAGTAAATAAATAAATAAAGTAAAGTATATAAAGCAAATATACTTTAAAAGTATATTTAATTCAAGTTTTAATTCAAGTCAAAGAACTGGGCAGAAAAAAGCTCAGACATAAGGATATTTTCACACCAGTACTGTGCAGAGTATGCATCCCAATCTCTTTTCTTGGACCTGATCCACATTCTGCCATATTAAAGGGCTTTAAACTAAAGTTACTGGATGAGGGGAATCACAATCTATTCCACTCTTATGGCTTGATGCCAGTGGCATCAAGAGATTTCTAGAGCTTGGAGAGGGATCACAGGTAAGTAGGAGAACACCTGAAGAAAAACACAAAGGAATTTCAATCACTCCATCCAGCAAAACAGATTAATCTAGGGTCCAACTCAAATGCCTCTATGGAAAAGCAGCACGGGGAGTAAACAAGAGGACTTAGAGATGTGCACATGCCTAAAGAGCTGTCATTTTATTGACAGCATGGAGATGCAGTTGAATGGCTCTTCTGACTAGAATGGATGGATATAGGTTCTTTAGGAAGGACAGGTAGGAAAAAAAAAAGAAGCAATAAAGTCACCAGTGAACAGCTGGACTGCATGGAGCTCTACCTAGGGATGGATGAGGAGCTAACCAAAAGCTCAGGATTAAGTGGATGGGTCAGGATTAAATGGAGGGTAGGGACAGGTCACGACATAATGAGGGTCTGCTATGGGTTCCCTGACCAGGAGAACCAAGCAGATGAGCCCTTCTATAGACAGATAAAAGCAGTCTCATGCTCATAAGCCCTGGTTCTCAAGGCAGAGTTCAACCACCCTGACATTTCTTGCAGGGGGAGCACTACAGGACATAAGCAATCCAGGAGGTTCCTGGAATGTGTTGATATTAACTTCCTTCTCCAAGTGACAGAGAAGCCATCAAGGAGATGTGCAATGATGAATTTCTGTCTCACTAACAAGTATGGGCTTCTGGGGCTTGTGAAGCTCAAGAGCAGCCTGTGTTGCAGTGGCCATGAAATGGTGAGTTCAAGAACCTCAAGGCAGCCAAGGGGTGAACAGCAAGCTCTCTGTCCTGGAATTTAGGAGAGGAGACTTTGGGCTCTTTGGTGATCTACTTGGTAGACTACCATGGAATGAAACCTTGGAGGGTAGAGGGGCCCAAGAAAGCAGGTTAATATTCAAGATCTTCTCCAAGCTCAGGAGTGCTGCACCTCAACAAAGAGGAAGTCAAGAAAAAATGCCAGGAGGTCTGTGGGGATGAGCAAGTAGCTTCTGGACAAGCTCAAACAGAAAAAAGAAAATCACACAGAGTGTGGAAGCAAGGACAGGCAGTCTGGGAGGAATACAGAAAAAATGTCCAAGAAGCCAGGGAAAAGGTTAAGAAAGTTAAAGCCCTGATAGAATTAAATCTAGTCTGGAAAATCAAGAGCAACAAGAAAAACTTCTATAGGTACATCAGTGATAAAAGGAAGATTATGGGTTCTCTCTGGAAGGAATAAAAGCCTTGGTTACCCAGGAGAGGGAGAAGGCTGAGGTACTCAACCACTTTTTTACCTGCCTTCACTGGCAAGTGCTCCAGTAACACTGCCCAAGGCATTCTACGATTCTATGAAAGAAGAGACAATTAATTTCAATCAAATTTATATACATTTATATGATGTCAGATTATGTTTCAGTTTGACATAAACCTACAGTGACACAAAAGCGAATAGTCAACACTAGGCTGTTTTCTTTTGTCACAGAACTGTCAGAGGAAAGCTGGAGTTACTGATGTCTAAATAAGAAGGAGGTGGGGATTCTGATATTTGGAAGAATGGGAGGCATCTGAACTAATTGTCATTGATGGATGTTTCTGCTAGAACACTCATTAGTGCAGTCAGAAGTGCCACTGGCATTTAGTTTGTCATCATTATGTTTTCAAACCAACAACCTAATAAAATTAATCTGGGTTATCTTTTATTTTGCCCCATCAGCAGACTAAGGACAGCTTCTTTATTCTCACTTGAAATCATGGTTTTTTTTTTTAGTTGCCTTCATGGCCTTTTCCTTTTACATCACAGTTTAGATATTGCAATATTCAATTCTAGAAAAAAAAAAAATAGAGAAAGGCTGTGGTCAGAAATATTCTGAATTCTGAGCATAGGATTTCCACTTTTCTGTTCCTCCATACATATTGAACATATGATACATAATAATGGCAGTCTATGTGAAGGGAAAAAAGTCAGCAATTTCAGAGTCATAGATGTTAAGGTCAATGTTTAATTTTACACTAATATTCTGAAAGAAAACTAGGAGAACAACAAAGGGAAAATCTAAAAGAAAAGTTGTGTGTAAAGTTTTTTCATCACCAGATCACTACAGTACATGATCACTTGTAAGAGGAACACAAACTCAATCAAACAGTGCTGGATTTGACTTAAATCAGTGTAGAAGTCCTGTCACTACTCTGGGAGCAGCACTGGGATTACAAAGAAGTATTTGATGTCAGAGATCAAAGACTGCGGCTGAAAAGGATAGATTCTTCATTAGAGGACAATGGCAAGGCCGGGTTAAGCATATCAAATATCACCACTGAAAAGGTAAAGAATGGTCAAGAGCATCTGACAAACTAGTGCCTGGACATAGACTTTTGTAACCTTTTTCCCCAAATCCTGTTGCAAATGACTGTATCTGCCATCTCATGCCCGGCACTGAAGTTCCCAGCAGTTCCCACCTGCCAGGCTGTAGCTTGTTACAGAAGATGACAACACATGGAGTAATGTTAGTGAAGAAGGAAAGGGAAATACCTGCTGAGTTCAATAAATGAAGACTAAAGAGATAAGGAGCTTAGGAGTCAGTTTTAATTCTGCCATCTGGATCAATGTCCTGCAGCTCAGCTTGGCAACCATCCCTCATGTCTATGTTTACTGAAATATACTTATTATGGTTTCTTAAGTGGCAACAGTGCAAGCATAAAATTCCATTTGTTCTGCAAGGACTTCTGGTTCTTTTCTCCAATTTTTGTCTCATCACTATCTGGAATACTATTAAAAAAAAAAAAAGTCACAGAAAGAAATAGACATGTAGATGTGTCATTTAGATTCATGGTTTAGTGGTGAACTAGGTTAATGGTTGAAGTCTTTTTGCCATTGATAAACTTGCTGAAGAGTGCACTCAATCCCACTGTCCATGTGACTATTAAAGATATTAATCAGCACTGGTTCTAATACCAACCTCTGAGGAATACCACTCATCACTGGTCTCCACCTGAACATCAAGACTTTGACCACAACTCTTTGTGTGTGACCATCCAGCAGTAAGTGACCCATTTGTCAAATCCATGTCTCTCCAGTTTAGAGACAAGGGTGTTGTGTGTGATATTGTCAAATGTTTTGCAGAAGTCCACGTTAAATGGCATCACTTGTTTTTCCTCTTCCACTACATCTGTAACCCCATCATAGAAATTTGTCAGGCATGATTTACTCTTAGTGAAGCCTTATTGGCTGTCACCAATCACCTCCTTTATTTTTGACATACCTTAGCATATTTTCCAGAAGAATCTTCTCCAGGATCTGGCACCAACATGAGACTGAAGTCTGTAGCTCTCCAGGTCTACCTTATTTTCCATTTTCAAAAGGGACAGTGTTTCTGTTTTTCTGTCAGTGGGAACTGCACCAAATTCTCAAATATGGTAGATGTATCTTGTGCACCTTCGGGTTCCTCAGATATCTCAAACCTGATCTTCTACAGTGAGTAGTTCTTAATTTTTCCAGTCCCTGCATTTGCCTTCTGCAACTTCTGCAACTTGATTGGTGTGGCTGGAGTACTTGCTGTTGAAGACTGGGGCAAAAAAGTTGTTGAGTAGCTGTCATGGTTTAGGAATGGTTTCTCAATGTTGTGCTCCAACCGAGACTCCAAAACTGTATGCCAGTCGCTTGCTCTGCCCCTCCTTTTCCTCCTGCCCTCCTCACTACAGTAGATTGGAGAGGAGAACTGGAGGAACAAAAGGCACAAAGGTTGAGATAAGAACAATTTACTGGAAACAAGGAGATAAGAAAACTAACAGTAATGACAATAATATTAATAACAAAAGGGTACAAAAGAGGAATGGGGAACTCAGCCTGACCTCAGCCATGCCAGCCCAACTCCTCCCTCTGGATCAAGATCAACATTACCCCAGTGCTCCCTCTGCCTTGCTTGCTCCACTGGAAGCACTGCCCTTTCTCTTGGAAGCCAGAGATTTCCTATCCCTGCCCCTGGCAATGAGATGTGGTAGGACAGAATAATCTCCTGGCCAGGCCCACACAGGTCCAGGCTCTGCTTCCTCATGGCCACTGCAAAAAATTGACTCTGTCCTGACAGGAGCCAGGACAAGTACCTCAGCCTTCTCTAGATCCCAAGTAACCAGGTCTCCCACTTCCTTCCATAGAGAGCAACATTTTCCCTAATCTTTCTTTTATCACCAATGTACCAGCAGAAGATTTTCATTGCCTAAATAGACACCAGATTAATTCCCAATACTTTTTTAATTTTTTACAACAAAGAAACTTACTAGGTTGCATCCATTCTTACACCATTTGAAGCATTTTCACACCTATGCTGTCACTGTTTGCATTAGCAAATGTTCCTATCTTTCAGCATGTAAGTGGCGAATAAGAGCTTAGATATACAGCCCAATCATGTCACAAAATAATTTGTATTCCTGGTCCCTCCTCTTTCAAGACTCAAAGTTAACAGCAGGAAACCCTTATGTCATTCTGTTATTATTTCTAATTTTTTTCCTACATTATGTTTATTCTCATCTTAACTTTCCTTCTTTTTAGTCCTTCACATAGGCATATTGTGATGTCAGGGCCTGCTCACAACTCACAGCAATGACAGTGACACTTTTGTTGAAGTCTTAACTCCACTTGAAATTATGCTGCAGATTTTATAATTTCATTTTATTCAAAGCTCATTGAAACCAATACAGACTGCAAATTTCTGTTGTAGAATTATGGTTTAGTTTATTTTTCTTGTGTGTATTTTATGGCATTTTTCTATAATGAAAATTTACTGTACTTTCTTCTTACCGCATCACTCAGAAGGGGATGTGTCTTGTTAGAGCACTGTAGTTGTTCCAATTAATTCCCTCAATAATGTAAAAAAGTCAGAATAAGTTCATTATAGATATAAAATATTGCCTGGAATAGGACACACTCTTAAGCATATCTGAAAAGAAATTTGAAAGGTAGAGCAGGAATGAAATTGAATAAGCTATTCAGTAACACTGATGGTATTGGAATTTACTCTCCACCTATGATTAAAAGAATGTATTTTCTGTATAAGCCTGTATATCCATGTATAAGTCTGTGTAATGCAACAATGAAATTTTCATTCTGAAGGAGGCAGACATGTTTCCAGTACTTGTAGGATCTTTGGAAACTGAGACTGGTGGTCTGTGGCTACTGTGACTGGAAACAGAGAATGCTTTTCCACCCATATGACAGAAGCCACAAGAAATATCTGAACTCAGACTAGTAATATTTGCTTGATATCTTACCCTTCAAAAGCTAGGGAACCATTGCCATATACTCACAATCTTAATGGACTTTGTGTTAAAAAATATTCATCTTGTAGACTTGAATGTTACTGGCAAGCAGTTTTTCAACATATTGAATGATGCTCTGGTATTTTCTCAGTAATGTTTTTTAATTTTGGTTTGGGTTCTTTGGGGTTTTTTTTTAGTTTTGTTTTTGGGGTTTTTTGGTTGGTTGTTTTTTCCCTTTTTTATTTCTATAAATCAGTTCTTTATGCTAGAAAAAGTACTTTAAAAGCTGTCTGAAATCACTTCAGTTTACAAGAAATTATTAGCTTCTTAAATAATTTCCAAGGAGACAGTTGTCTTTTCTTACAGCTTTTGCACCATTTATTGCTCATAAAAGCAAGATTCAGAATCCCATTTCTGTGGTTTATTCATTTTTAGTGCTTCCCAAAGTATTTTCTGTCTTTAACAACTCAACATTGCTACATACTTAGCTGTTATTTTTGAAGCTTTTTTTGAATAGAAATAACTGTAACATAAGCACTCATTCAGGGCCTCACAAACTTGCATGCCATATGAATATATTACAGTAACATTTTTCTAGACCTAAATAACCTTTTAAAAAAGGGTAAAAATAAGTAAACTGAGATATAGAGAAATTAATATCACCATGTAAAATAGTTTCCAAACCAAATCTTCAAATATTTTTTAGTTTTCTCAGTTCTGAGATGTCTTATGATTTGCATGCTTGTTTTTTCTATGTATACCTTTATGTTGTGAAACTATTTTTTTTTATCTATTTCTCCAATGCAAAAATGAAGGCAGGTCTTAGAGTATACTTATTAAATGAGAAGAAAAAGTCTCAAGATATGCAGATTAGTTTCTTCCCAGCTCCCCAACACTTTTTCTTCATTAGAATTTTTTTTCTCCTACTTCAGACATGCCTATTCAGACAGTGGTTCCAGTTTTGACCAAAATAAGTACTTCAACTTCTCCTTTTTTCTACTGCAGAAAAAAAAAATCCATAATCCTGTCAATGCATGTCAAAATGTAGGCTTCAAGCCAAGAGCTTGTGCAGTAGTCTCAAAAGCAATAAGTAAAAAAAGAAAACAATGGTGACAGCTTCTAAAACTGTTTTTCTCATGTAAACTGCTACTTATGTCATCGACGCTGCCTCTGTCATTAATGTACAGCACTTAAAAAATGCTCATCTTGTGGCAAATAAAAAATACCCACTCTGGAAGCTAAAACAAGTAGTTGTAAGACTACATACTTTTGAAAATTACCAGAATAAACCCCTTAAATTATCATTTGTCTAATTAAATCACTCTTTCTCTATATATATATGTTTTTAAATGTGCAGGTTGTATGAGTTCCTTTTTACTCTAAAGTGTACCAGAGCTTTTAATGAAAAGCTGCTTTATCTCAGATGCTGATGTGACTATAAATTTCAGCTAATGACAGTGTTGAGTGTCTTCAGATAAACTGGAGAATGTGAGCCTACTCTCAGAATTAGGATCAAGAGAGGAGTTCAGATAGATCTCAGTTACATTGGAATAGCTTGTTTTTCTGAGATTCATCTAAACCTAAGGAAAAAAGGTGGACCCCAGGAAAAGTGGACCTACAGGAAAAGTAGTCTTCGTATAATTTGCAAAAAAAAAAAATAATTACCTCTCTCTATCTTCTTTCCTAAATGACACGTCTATCCTGCAAATCACATTCTGGGCATTGCATTGATGACCAAAAATAGATAGGTCTTCATCATATAGCAGATATCTTTTCTAGACTATGTGTACCTTCTGAAGGTCTTTTGAAATTAAATTGAGAATGTTACACTTCATGAGTTTTCTGCTGGATTGAATGCTGTTATTTCTACTAACTTTAGGAGAAACTGGGGTTGTTCAACAGCACCAGTTATCCATAGGGATTTAAGAAAGGAACTAGGATTTAGTGCTTAAAGAGTAGGATCCTAAACTTGAAAATGTTAGTCTGGACAGTGAATAAAGAACAAATGCATTTTCTCCTCTTAGAACATCTGAAAGAGAATTTGGGAAAACACATTTTGGTTTCTGATTTGGGCACTGACATTGTTGAGCTATATGAAGGAAATAGTACTTCAATTCCTTGCTGTAACACTAAAACTTCAACGTTTTCTATTTCCAGTAGTTACCCTTTTCAGATAGCAAACTCTTCAGGGCAGAACACAGCTGTAACACCAGGCTTTCACATCGCTTTTGTACTGTTGTAAGTCAAATAATTAATTAGATTAGTACTGTGAGAAACAGTGTATTCAGTACTTGAATTCTCATCTTTTGGAAACATTAGGTTATGTTGATCAGAATAGTTATTACAGTCTTCTCCCACACAGCCCTTATGGTTTGGTGACCCAGACGATCTTGGTTTATGTAATTCCTACTTTTTTTTTCCTCTTTTTACTTTAACCATGTTTATTTCATTAAAAAACTTTACCATACAGATTAAACTGTTATATCTAATGGCACAAGTCTGAGATATAATTATAGACATAGATTGATATTATATTTATAACAAAAGATTAATATATATTGCAAAGGAAGTATTTTATCATTCAGCAAATACTACGTTTATATATATATATATATACATATATATTAAGCATCTTTCACAGTGTTAAAAGAGTTTCACACTGATGAAATTGAAAATGTATACCTAACTCTGTAGAGGACCAGAGTTTTCTCTGGTCCAGAGAACCAGCATGTTTTCTCTCAAACGTTCTGAGAATTGCTATGAGAAAGATGATCCTGTAGAGTTGGGGCAGAGCTGTTCTGAGCCAAATTCTGGTTTGAAAACTCGTGTGTCCCTCCCAGCTCACTGCCTGGAGAAGGGCTGGCTGTGCATGTGTGAAAAAAGAGCAGAAAAAATTTAGTTTACTTAAGAGGTGTGCACCAGGTTAACTATAAAACAAAGTGGATCGAGACCCCCTGTCATTTTCCTCTTGTTCTCTTTCACTCTTCTTTGTCTCACAACCCCAGATGTGGTCTGTCCATGCAGCAGGACCAACATGGGATCTAGAGGCTGGTGACATTTTTTTCTTCTTCCCTTGCTTTACCTGGGTAAAGCACAGCTGTCATATTTTACTCTGTACTCTGTAGAGAAGTTTATTGTGGGAGTGGGTAGCTTGTGGAGGTGTGTCATGGCTTGTGAGCCAGCACCTTTGAGGAGTTTGTTATACACAAAATGAATATACTATACAAAATGAAGGGCTTGTTAGCAACCAGCTTTTGTGGAAGTGGGTTGTAAGAATTTAAGGGGTTTTGAGTCTAAACAATGGGCTGATTGCTAGAGTTAAGCTGACTGTACAATGAAACATAAGCACCCCTTGACATGTGGTTCATGGTCTTTGTTCTGCCTGAAGAGAATTTATAGTGATCATTATGTCCCCTTATCAATGGATTGTACAAACTGTAACAGAAGTTACATCAGTGAATTCATAAATTTTCATGTGAAATAAATACAAATAATGCGTGAGCAAAAAAATGTTTGTTGTCATAAATAAGATTGTGTTGAATACCTCACCTGGAGCTGGTTTATATACAAATCCAGTTAGATTACACAATTCATTTATGTTATTCATATCACTCACCAGGAAAGATATGAAATTTATACAACTACTGCCATTACATATGAGAGATCATTTTAAGAAGGCCTATGCCTGTCTTTCAATTATTTTCCCACACTCCCCTTCACTAGATACTTAGGCAAAATCTTTATAAAATCTGCTATATTTACCACTGCCACCTGGAATATTCTCCTTCCATACTCCTGAAGAGAGTTTGATGCACAAATCTTCTATTGACTGTAATCTGTTTATCAAAGCACTATTTATAAAAGGCCATCCACCTGATATTGTTAATGAATTGCAGCATAAAAGTAGACTTCTGACTTTATATATATATTGCCCTTGAATTTTGTTTCAAGGGGAAGTTATAGTCTCAGAATGATGCCTGTACTCAGGATATAAATAAGAACTTCCAAATACAAGAAAATAAGGAGAAAAGTTTGGAGGTAAAAGGAGAATCGATAAATAATAATATTTTGGTATCACAGCAAAAGTCAATACTTGATTCTGAAGAACTGAATTTTTCATAAAACATTTCTCGGCTCCTAGCAGCTGGTTAAGTTTAAACTGTCTGTCCTCTAAAATGCTTCACTGATCTGAAAATATCACTGACTAGAGGTGACCATTAAAGAACAAAAGTATAAAACATCTGCAGGGTTTTTTCTATCCTTGAAAGTATGGAGAATTAAACTACATTTTGCAGTGTATATGATATATATTTTCTTCAAAAATGATAATATAAAAACTAAGGTTGACTGTAAACTGATGCTACCAATATTAAAAATAGGTTTTATGTACTAGTGTCTATAGACTATAGATTAAACCACTGTTAAATCAGCAAGCTGTAAAGTCATTCAAAAAATAGTATTCTAGAATTTCGTTAACACAATCATACAGTTTGTGTGAAGGAATTTCTGTTTTCCTATTGTTTTAACTGAATGTGTAGATCTACCTTTTTTTTTCCGCCACTGTACATGATGTCTATCTCAGAGTTTCATATACATTTCAGTATCTGTAAATTTGACCAACTTACTGAGCTAACTCTTCCTACATTTCTTCAACTTTTCATGAAGGGTTATTACATTAATATAGTTTCTGTTAAATACAAATCAAGAGTAATTACTCCTTGTAATACCATTTAGAACAAATCTAAACTTACTATGGACCTGTTAAAATAATCAAAAATTTGTATAAGTGGTTTGGTACAGTTTAATGGAATGTAATCAGAGCTTCTCTCTCTTACTTGTAAGTTTATTTAATTTAGAAATATTTATGCAAGCCACAGATATGCAATGCTTTACCCTACAAATATTTACATTGCAATAAAATTATCAACTCTATAAAAATAGGAACTCAAGATAAATTTTTTAACACTTTAATCAACAACAGCATTTTAGTGCTTCATCAGCAATCATAAAATTTAATTTTTACCCTCTTTGGAATTCTGGGTTTCATTGAATAAATTATTTGCAATGTATGTTGCTTTGCAAAGTAGATATATCCATATTCATTGTAAGAGTGAGGAAAACCAGATAACCATGTGCTCAAACCCAATGTTTTAAACAATTAGTCTTATTAATAGATCCTAAATCAAACATTTATTTTTCACAGAGATCAATATCATATTAAAAATATATCTGAATAAGATTTATTTTTACAGCTAAGGTTTCAGCTGATGTTATTTATGAGTAATTAGTCTTTGAGTTCATTATTGTGTAGATCTAAATTCTGTGAAGTATGAAAAGCAGTGGATGCCTCAAGGGGAACAAGATCTCCTATTTACTGTTTGTCTGTATTTCCCAAAGGACTTCTAGCCTCTCCTGAAGTCATACATGTTGCACAGCTGTGAAAATCAGAATATCCCTGTACTTTCAGAGGATGCAATATGCATATTTTGTGTGTCACAACAGATCTGCAGACTTTAGCCTAGGAAGAGAACCTATTCCAAACAGTAGTTATACTTCTTTTTTCTGGGTGTTCTGCATTTTGTGGAAGAAATCTCTGTATTGGTCCAAGCAGAGTCTCTGCCATGTCCACCCATCAGTGGAGAACACTGGTGACCCTACTCTCCTGTTTGCTTTACAAATTTTATATTTACTGAACAGCCAGAGTTTCCTCAGGTGTGAAAATGTAGTAGATTAATAGTAAGTTCCTTGGTTTTATTTTTTGTGTGTTTGAGACTGTGTTGTTCTGATAGATGTTTAATATTACATAGTGATTGAGAGGATTAGTTAAAGATTTTATAAGGCTGTGATTTTGACCTATACAGCCAGTTTTTTTGTGGTGTTTGTGGTGTTTTATTTGCATTTTTAAATAAATGAAATTTATAAATTTCTTTCTACAAACAGGCAAAATTATGTGTAAGAAACACATTCTTTTTATCCAACCAGTAAGTCTAATATCTCTCATAGCTGCAAATATTTTGCATGTAAAAACATGCTAATGTCACCTTCCTGAGTCCTTTAAGCTAGTATGTCAGGGGCTTAATTTCCAATAAAGAAATATAATTGCTCTCTATTTAGCAAAGGTGAGATTTTTTTCAAGATAGTTATTGCTGTAGGTTTTATTCGCCAGAGACTTCTTTATGCTCCTGTGGAAGCAAATGATAGGACCCATATTAAACTGCAACTCTGTGACAGAAAGAAGTAAACTGCTCCACCAAGAGCTCCTGACTTCCCCTTCCCCGGTCCCGTTCTAGTCACCTCAGCAGGATCAGCTGTAATAAATCAGCTTTGTGCTCATTTCAGCAATGGCAAACAATAAATCACAATAATTCTCTTACTGTTCAGAGAGATTTCAATTCTTAAGAGATTTTTAATCACAGCAGAGAGGAAAGAGCGTTAATGAGGTCTATAAATTACCTTTAAAGAGGGTAATTATGTCCAGTGTTGTAATAAAGGCTGAGACAGCTAATATCATTAAAGCAATTAAACATTTTTTTTTTTTAGTTTGTGAAGATAAATTAGAATTAAAATATTACTGTAAACAAGGGGCCCATTTATTATGAAACAATTGATTAAATAGTGGACTCAACTAATATTGCTTTGACTTAAACAGGTTCTGTGAACTTCACTCAGATTTCACGAAGTAACAAGGTTACATATTACAAGTAGATTGTTATTGCATTATCATCACATGAATCAATGAACAGCATCTCTACTTGCACTCTTAATTAAATTTTGTTGAATGCAATTATTATAATTTCTTCTTAACTAGCTCCTGCTCATCTTTTTTTCTTACCTTTCAGCTTTCTTTGCCATGGTCTGAGTTTTTTAAAAATAGAAGAACTTCATCATGAAAATTAAATAACTGGACATTTCTGGATGCTAAGATACAATCAGATTTCCATGGATACATTCATCACAAAAAAACATTAGCACCAGAGGAGTTTTTCATGATGAACACTCATAAAACTTGAATACTAAAGGAATTAGTAAAGATTTAATATTTTCTATTTAAGCTATACTCAATGATAAGCTGAAATTAAAAACTCAGTGTTGACTACCTAACTGCCCCTGATTTTGTGTCCAAACTTAAAACAAAATATCTTTTTCTTAGCCTCTGTTTTTTTCCAGAATAATGCAATACATTTCTTCCTTCAGTACAGTGGCAAACTTCATCAGCAAAAGAGAAAAATATTCACACAGTAATTTATCTTATAGGTTTGTGACTAGGAAATTTTTAGAAAGGAAACAAAAATTGTTATTTTATCAGCCCAAAGATGACATAAAGTGTAATTTTCTCAGTAGCTGATCTAGTAACCCTAGTCTAACTATAAATTGTTTGATTATGGGAAGCAGATACCTACAAGAGACTAACAGAAGAATGGCCTAGCCACCAATCTGTGGGATACTGAAGGAAAAAAAAATATCAGGGGAAAAAATTAATGAAAAGAGTGTGGTAGTGTCACATTTTTTTTTTTTTTTAATGGAAAACTTAGATACGAACAGGGAGGGATCAAGCAAACACAAGATCAGTTGACTAGCCCAAGAACCTAGACATTCATTTAATAAGTGACAGACCAACAATTTATGTAATCCTTGTCTCCAGGAGCTGTTACCTCCCTAAGTGCCCAGACCGAGTGCACAGCATAGTTTTGCTTTTGGGGATCCGTGAATATTTAGATAGAACAATGAACAATAGTTCATTGCTGGAAGGAATGCACTGAAAGTCCTTCAAGTTGGGTGGAAGATTCATACTGGGCTCCTACATAAAATGGAGAGGAAAGCAATATTATATGCTAATGATACTTTATTTCATATTTCTGCATTTTAGTTACCTATATGTTTTGAAATAGTTCAGTAAATTATTTCCAAAGACTATTCATGGACATGGACACTGAGAGGTCCCTAAATCTGGAAAAGAAGTTGGCATTTAATGCATTTCCCTATTTTCAGTACTTTTTGTTTATAAGACAAAAGTGACTTCCTGCCTGCAGTGACTTCCTTTTTGAGTCTTCTTACTTCCCATCTGTACTGTTTAGTGCCCATAGGAAATACCACCAGGGCTGGTTCTATTCTAAGAACCAAGCAGAAGATAAAAGAACAGTGTAAGATTCTAATGAATATCAGAAAATACTTGTGACCCTAGTTAACTACTGGATATCTGATTTTGTTTCCTGTTGTTTTCCAAGGTTACATACAGGCTCTGTCAACATGCTGGAAGATTCCTCTTCTCAGCTCTTTTTTATACGCCCAGCTACACAAGCTGTTAGCCTGTGGATTACTTTTCTGTATTTTGTTTCCAAAAGCTGCATTTTACTTTTATTATAAAACTAAATAAACTCTTTTTCAAGATGAGATGCACATTTCAGTCCACAAGAGAGTTCGGTAGCTCTTCTACAGTCTGCGGCAGCAGGATTATAAAAATAAAACTGCAAGTGTTTTCAAGCCAATTTATCCAGGGGTATATGTATATATGAACACAGTTTTAGTAAAACTGTTTTAAATGATTGCCAGAGGATTTAATCAAGGGAAAAGTGACAGACCTATCTGAAAGATATAATCTTAATAACGCTAACTATTAATCAAAGCACAGGTTGAATACTAAGGTCTACCTGTATCTCACCTGTCCCATCAGTGAAGTACCAAAAGGAGGAGTATGGTATCTGACTGAAAACAATGGAAAGAAAGGCAAATAAGAACAGAGAAGTTTCTAACTGAGCAGACTGCTTGCTCTATTTATTTGTCTACACAACTAAGTAATGCCATGGGCTCCGAATTTAGAAATTCAGTTAAAGAGGAAATACACTTTTTCTAGGGAAAAAATCAAAAAGAAAATAAGTTCAAACTTTAATTATCCTCTTAATTGCAAAAAAAAAAAAAAAAAAAAAAGAGAGAAGAAGATATTACTAATGAAATGTATTTATATTTGTATAAAAATTGTGTGCATTTTATGTAAATTTCCAAAATCTCAATTAAAAGGAGACTATTCCTGTGAAGGGTGGAAATTTTTATTTTTTTTTTATTTTAAGTATAAATTCATTTTTCTGTGCAACTGATATATATATTCTTTTTACTCTGTAACAGAGGTAAAATACTTTTTCTGATATTATGTGATTGGATAGGTAGACTAACAGCGGCTACAATATTTCCTGGTTACACAGAGGGATATTCATAACTTTGGTACCCATGCTAGGTTTTAGTTCCAGTACATGTATAGTAAAGGGTAGCAAGCACTCTTACCCAAACCTCCCTGAATATTTTTCCTATGTTACATAGCACAGCAGACACTTGAGCCTGTCTCCTCTCAGGATGAAATTGAGGAAGGCTGT
Organism: Dendrocincla fuliginosa; assembly: GCA_035047845.1. Taxonomy (NCBI): domain Eukaryota; kingdom Metazoa; phylum Chordata; class Aves; order Passeriformes; family Dendrocolaptidae; genus Dendrocincla; species Dendrocincla fuliginosa. Next base: position 81,799,274 of record JAWWMO010000083.1, on the reverse strand, counting down.
TCGGTATATCTAATAATTCTGAAGCACTTCCCCACGTTTTTTTAGACTTTCCCCACCTCTTGGTCAGGGATTTCAACCCTGTTTTCTGTATATGTTGGGGTGTCACCATTCATTACACCCATCTACATGTTGATAAACCTTCTAACACATTGGAACATTCTTTTAATATATATATATATATAGTTTGTTCATTTTTTTTTACAAGGCTAGTGAGTTAATGTGCTTAAGTGGTGGAGGATATAGGTGGAAGAGGAGAGAAAATGGTGGGATACTCAGGCATAGCACCAAATTATTTCCCAGTCTAAAACTGGCTCATCTAACTTTACACACAAAATAGCCATTATTGGAAGAAATGCAGGCATTTCACCTTCAGTTTGCTTGTGAAAAATCCAGAAAACAGATGAGTATCTAGACTACACAGTTGGGACAATTGAATATTTAACACTGCTCATACAATAAATGCAAAACCATGTGAGATGTCATTTTTATTCTTCTTCAGCTTTATCAGGTTGAGGGGTAAAAGGAAATCTCCAGTCAAGAAGGTAATATGATATCTCCCAACAGGGAACTGTGCTGTGATTGAGTGCCACTTACTAAGAAATTTGTGAACATAAATACTGTGTGAAACAGAAGGCAATTGTAGGACTTTTTTATCTAGTAGTATTTGCTAATTGTAAATGACTGTCAGATAATTGGCTCTCTGAGGGTTATCATGAATATAGCTCCAGCTTAACTCCAATGTCATGGTCCTTCCCTTACTGGTGTATATATTTATCTTGTACAGATATCAAGAGATTTAGCATTTTCAATACAGGAAACTTTACTTAATCTAAATAATAAAATTATGAAAGAAGTAGTGTACACAGTTTGTCAACAAACCAAGAAGTCTGGGCTCAGTAGCTCCAAATGTCTATCCCATATCTGTGTTTCTGTGACCAAAGGTATTGATGTTTCTTGTCAGTTAAAGATTCTTTTTGTACAAGAACTGCACCTGAAAATGAGCACTGGCTATTTCAGAAGTAATCTGGAATAACTCAGCAAGATGTTCTTTCTAATCACTAAAGTCAGAAAGATCCATGTTCCAAAACTTGAAGATTCAGTTCCTTCATGGAGCTCCTTGTTTTTGAAAAATATTTGATGATGTACTCTAAACATCACTGGTTTTTTGTTTACAATTTGTAACTCTGTACTATAGTCTGTAATCATGAATTCCAGATTGCGTGTTTTGTGATAGTTATTTCCATTCACTATGTTCTTGTACATAGCTTCTGCTTTTCAATACTAACACCTCTAATAACTGTGTCACAAAGAAAATGTCTAGCCCATTGGATGGCCTAATCTATTTATACAGTACCTCTTAATAAAACTTTTCATGCAGTACAGGATGAGAATACTGAAGTTTTAATACTGAAAAAAATAGTAAATCATCACTCATTCTGATAGTGGAATTAGAATGTGTTTCTTGCAGGCAGGCACTATATAACAGTTTTAAGCTAAAATCTGTGCATCACATTTTCACAGATTAAAGTGATCCTAGAAAATAATATCAATCCACTGTCATAAATTTAATGTATAATACACACTGAATGCTGTACATGTACCAGTGAGTAGTTACTGAAATAGTTCACACCTGCTTGGAAAACAACTATTCAATATTCCCATAATTTTAAAAGATAATTTAAATAGAAAACATATGATTTATAGTTTCTCAAAATGTAAACAGACTTTTTATCCTAAAATTAGCTAAAAAGGAAGAGAAGTGAGAGATGAGTGATGTTGAAAAGGAAGAGGGACTGATTGCTATATAGGATTTTCCAAACTAAATCTGGCAATTCATCCATCTTGTTCTGTAACCTGCCTAAAGTTGTTACTAGTATCTTGTAGAATACTCCTAGGGAAAGAAGGGGAAGAAAAGAAATCTCAGGACACAATCCATCAGCAATGTACATTCGGTCACATCCAGAGTGATGTTTTGCAAGCATCAATTGCTGTTAAGGTGCCTCTCATTTTTGGTTAACCTAAATTGTACAAACAAATTTAAGGTCATTTATAAACTGTAAAAAAATAAGTTAATCAAACAATGCAGACTGTTTCCACTTCAGATATATTTTTAATGGCAGTCTTGTCTGGAATTCATTTCAGTGGTTACCTGCTATCAGTCACAGACCTAGTTTAGTACTCACCTTGCCCAACCTAATGTTCAGCAATAGTTTTCTGATTATTAATCAGAAGTCCACAGTATAACAGGTGCCCCATGCATCTCACTCCTTTTATATTCAGGCAGGCTGGTACACCTCATTCTCATATGCACACAACACCAAAGCAATTACTGCTAAAAGCAGGTGCATTATTCATTGTGCTATGAAAAGTTTGCTTTCTGGTAGAAAGGTAATGAGTACTTGAAAAGACTAATGTTCAGTAATATTCTGTTAACAGATCACCTGTTAGAAATGCTGATTAAAGGAAAGAGTGAATGCCAGATCCACATTTGATGCTCATTTGCATCACTTTACTGAAATTAATCACCCTACACAGGCATCTAAATATACAAGTAAAATGTGCAGACCTTTAGGAGTGACTCTGATCTCTGATCATTGGGAAGCTTGTGTGAATTTTCAGCTTTCTCAGAGAGTACATTTGACTTTCCCCAAATGATAGTTAAAGATTTATTTGAAAAGTATTAATCCTGAGAATGTGCTTGAATTATAGAGCTGAAACTTGGGTGCAGATACAAAACTTCTAGAATAATCACCATTCTTTGTATACCACACTTTGGAATGAGAAAGTCTTACAGGAAAAAAATTGGATGACTAAGATATAGAATATCTTACCCTGGATGAAACTTACTTCAAAGTTCAGGTTACTTAGAGACACAGCTTGATTCTCATCTAGTTCTGTATCTGTAATGTAACTCTGAGAGAATTAATTCATACCCTGACTTGGACCACAAGTTTCAGTAGCATCCCCTGAGATGTGAGGACCTGACAATGCTCCGTGTCAGTGCTTTGACTTTCATTTGAATGGAGTGTGGACCAGGACACAAGCGTGAAAACTGGACTCCTGTTCCGGAACATTTTTCACTGTACTCCAAAGAAATATTTTTCAAACCATAGAGATAGATGACATTGTGTATGAGACCTCTCTTTTCATGACTGACAGATTAGATTCTCTTCATGAACATGCAAATGGATTTTAAAGGAGACACTTCTTGCTAAGTATCCCTCTGAAAATTGAAAAAAAAAAAAGTAAAAGTAGCAAAACCTATAGTAAAATAATACAAATAAAGGGGAAAATTTTATGAAAAAGTGTTAGCAGCAAGCAGAAAGATTATTCAAACAATTCCAGGCACAGTCACAAGCTCATAAACATTTAAAAAAATTGATAATTTAAAGTATTGTTTCAATTCCTAAAGGACTGTATTTAAGTGCTTATCTATAATCATAGATTTATTTTTTACTAGTGTGTTTCAATGTGGCTCTAGATTAAAACATGACAAAATGCTGGGCAGGTTCCCAAATTTTCCCAAATATTCAATTCTAAATTGTGAGTACTTTGGAGGTAATTTCAGAAATGTAAGACTGCACAAATATTTCTTGAAGACAGGTTATTGCTATGTTTTACACTAAGTCCTACAAATGGTTGATATATCGTTACTTTCTTTTACCTGCAAACTTTCACTGACATTTATGATAGCTATGGAGATGAGTAAAAAGTTCTTTATCAAGGTAGCTTAAAGAAAAGTGTTTGTAGGAAAGTGAAAAATGAATTCTTGCACCAATTTAAAACAGAAACTTTTTCAAAGTTGACCATGTTCCTTCCTGATGTAGTGAACACTTATACTCAAGGGAAACTGCCTGAATTTTCCATTTTTCCTTCTTATTCTCAAGGGAATTTTAGAGACATTAATCATTTTTGTGTGCCTTTTTGCAGCCTATTGGTCAATGCCATGAGACCTTAAGATGGCATAAATCATTTTGTGGGTATTTATTCTGTTTATTGTTGAGAGTCCAGAATTTTGTACAAATTCTACTATTGACCTTCCAATAGGATAGATTTTCATATCAGATTTTAGGAGAAATGCTAAGTAGCTGACAGTGTTTCTTCATGCAGGAAATAAAAACAAATACCCAATGAAGTCCCGAGGATGCAAATGTTTTATAACATTGAATGGAACTACTCACGTGAGCAAAGTAATACACATGCTGAAATGGCTACGGGTGGGAAGCTAATTTGTCAAGTCATTATTTTTGCTGCAGTTCTCCCAAAATATGCACACAATTCAGTCATTTCTTCATTTAATAGTCTGTGGAAATAAAGCTCCCCACCTTGTTCAGTGGAAAAAGGACAATTCCCAAGAGTAGTCATTTAGCATACTTGAAAGCCTACTGTTTTTATAAACAGCCATGAAAAAAATAATTTCTTAGTTACATAGGAAAAAATGTCAACCATTTTTGCGTATTTATCTGTGGACATCAACATTTTCTTCTAAGGTAAAGCTTAATTCCTCATTTCATTCAAGCATACCGACAAGGTAACATTGTTTTATGTTGTCATGTATTCCCAGGGGTTTCACTCTGTTAAAATTTTTCACACACCAGACAATTTTGTCAAAAAATAATTCAAAAGTTCTCAAAAGTTTTCCAAGTAGGCACCCAGTGTTAAATATACCTTGAGCAACAGCTGAGTTTGCATCAAAGCTGGAAATTAGGAAATAATTAAAATAATTATTTTTAAGTCAATATAAACTCATTTTGTAAATTTTTGGCTCTGATAATTTTTTACATATATTGCTTAATGTTTTTAATACTTTACAAAAATTTGGAAGAAGAATATATGTTTATGATGTGTGTATTATTTGATTAATATTATTCAATTTCCTTCCATCAAATCCACATAAAATTAGCCTTCAGAAAAGTCTGTACATCTAAGGACTTTTTTTTTGCCTGGGAGGCAGATTATACTGCCATTGGATTCAGGCTGACATAAAAGTTCCTCAGTTCTGCATGAATTAACAAAGGCTGAGGCATCCAGTGTTTCTCCAAGAAGGTTTTTGCTTACTTTGTTGCCAGCCTATTGGACCATTATGGAAAAATATCAAAAGTGTGTTAAATATAAAGACAGCTGTCAGAAGTGAGACAGGAGAGAAAACTGCAATGCTTTGAAGGAAAATGAAGCAAGCATAAGAAATAAAGGTTTTATAAGAAAATGTGATTGAGAACGGAAAAGAATAGCACAAGCAAAGGTGAATCAAGCTGTTACATAGAAACAGTTCTTCTTAGTTGACTTTTATGTTTGAGACAAAAAATCCCATTCTAAGAACCAGGGTCAAGACTGAACTTCAAGGTGTGGGTACTTCTGAGTCACATGCAACAATAGTTTGATGCTGCATTGAAAAAAAATCTGATGTTAAAGTAGTTTGGCAAGGGCATGGTATTTTTCAGTTCCTCAGTACCCTCTTAATTCATTGCAACTCAGAACACTGAGAAAGTGAGATTATTAATCTGCACAACAACGAGTGACTGTGAGTGTTACTGAAATACTGTGCTTATAAGTCTTGGACAGTTATTTTGCTTCATTCATTACATACAAATAGTCAGATTTAAGGATGGCTGATACTACTAACTTTCGGGAATTTCTGCATATTCTTTACCAAACTTTGATAATGCTTTAGCAACTCCCCTGTGCAGCCATTTAATAAGACCACTTCTGCAGTTTTCAGTCAATTTTACCAAAAGTCTTATTTAGCTTCATAGAAACTGAGAGCAGCCTTCATCCATGGAAAGCAGCAGATGGGAAGGAAGTTGTCTGCCAGTAGCCAGGGAGAGTTAAAAAGATATATAGTTCCTGAGTGCAATTTACTGAGGACAACTCTCAGTGGTTTACTAAATGGTTACTAAAATTCTTTGTTTAAGCACAATATATGCCGAAACCACTGTTTCCACATGACTGGGTTCTGCAGCAGCTATTAACGTTATTATTCCAAAACAACAGAGTGCTCTGTGGGGAACGATGCCTCTTTCTTATAGTCTGTAATTCTAGCAGTTCAAGGTACTAGAGATCACTTTCAGGTACCTTAATGATGCGAGCAGACTTTCAAGAGCTCTTGGTGGCAGTTGCTGCCAGAGCCACTGAAAATACAACAAAATTTGTGTAGGTATTCAACAGAAAAATCAGCTACTTTGAAAAACTGGTCACTAAATTTCAAATTCTGAATTCCTCCAAAACATTTGGACTGATTTTTACCAGCATCAAGTTTGAAAATTCAAAGCAAAATAGTCACAGGGGTTGCATGCCCAGACTCTGGGATGGTTTGCGAGTATTCAAGTTTTACTTTTCTCTGTCACAATTCAAACACCAGGTTTAGACACACAGTGGCTGGAGGATCCCTAGAAAGAAAGGATGCCAGGCACTTTTCTCAAGGCCACAGAGGAAAATGCAGTGTAAGAATCTGAAATAAGAAACATCCTTCTATGGAAAAAAAAACCCCAAACCAAAACCAAACCAAATCAAAAAAACAAAACCCACCAAAAATAACCTAACTAACCTTTGCCTATCCCTTTCTGTGTCACCAGAGGCCATCTGCAACATAAAGCACATGCTTTTCAACGCATTTAGAAGGCCAGATGCAGAAAGGTAATGAATAATACATTATTTTCTTTTATAAAGATTCATACTCTACTAAAGAATTTAAAAAGATTATTTGATTCGTGTTCATAACAGCCCTGTGAATTAGACAAGAAAGTAATACCATAATTATTACTTGACAAATACTAAATGATGTGATCTGTGTCACAGCAGGGAAGTCTGTATGAAAATAGGGGAGCAAAAATATGCCCTGCTTTGCTCTTTCTAGCCTGTTATTCAGTTCATTAGATGAACCAGTGCTAGATTTTCATGTCTTTAAACTTTGTAAACATCAGACATCAGATAATAGAATTATTCCAAATCTAACCTGAGTACTCAAACAGAAATGATCATTAATTAGTAGCAAGAAATCTTAGTGATGAATTGTAAGGTCTCTTATTTCAGCTCTTTCAGAAGATTGTTCACCACAGCAGCTAAGATTATGATGACATAGTGTAGCCTAACAAGAAACACAGACCAGGAAGCTAAAAGCTGCCACAGATGAAGTCCTGCCTACACTTTCTTTGTAGGGTACTTTCTTTCCAAAGTCAGAAATTTCTTTAAGATCTTACAAAGGGTTTTTTTTCTTGCCTTTTTACTTTATCACAAAGAACTTCTAATACTACTGCAGTTATAAATTCTTCTTTTCTCATTTGTTTTTCAAAGCTTTGTCTTCTCCAGTCCACTTGGTGTACATTCCCCTACACCTTTGTGTACCAAAATCAAGTAACTGTGGGTCAGAGAAAGTTAATAAAATGCTGTATTGCCTGCTTTTTATAAGACGTTATGTGTGGCATACTCATTCAGGAGCAACATCAGGTTTAAAAGTCAGCATTGACTATTGAAAGAAATAGATTTCAATTGCGGTATAGATTTTTTTTTTTTTTTTTTAATCCAGAGGGTGATTATTTTCTTTCTCTCTTCCCTAACCAGTTCATGGCACTATTTCCTTTACAATGAACAGCTCTTCAGTTCTCTTCAGGGACTGATAGCAGTTCACATTTGAAACATTTACATTAGAGAAAGTTGAACCAATGTAGCTAAAATAACAAGGACTGTCTAGGTACCTAATTTCTCACCTTTTGTGATTTCATTATTTTTCATTTCTGAACTGATGGCACACAGTCAGGGTCAGACTGCTAGCATTATTATAAGAAAAAAAAGGTGCATGCAACCCTGAAACTAACAGTATTTCTAATACTATTTCCCAATTTCTGTGGAAAGAACAAAAATTTCACAGCATGGTTTACTCCTCTAATATACCCAGATCAATAGTGGACACTCATTTGTTCCCAAACAACATTATATAAACATTCTTGCTCTGAAATATATTTAAAAAATGCCACCCTTTAATAAACACAAAAGATATTAGGAAAAGGAAAAAGTAGTAAAATAATATTAGTAAATAATATTTTAGTAACTAATAGAGAAAAAACAAATTATTCACATTACTAGTAGCTGTACCATAAAATATTCCCTAAACTGTCATCAAATGTCAATCAGGTCATAGACTCTGGGATTAAAAAGAATGCATCAAACAATTAAGTTTAAAATTCAAGATGTATCATTTCAAAATGTGACATGAGAAAGGGCTGAAAAGTTGGTCTGTTTGTCTGCTGTTTCAACGAACGTCCACGCACGGCTGTAGTGGTTTTGGTTTAGGCCCTTCCTGGTAACTAGGGTCATAACTAAGGAAGTATTCCATCTCATTTCTTTACGTAAGCAAAGATATAAAGAGGGGCGTCGGAAGTCAGGGGGGCATCCTTCTTCTGGCAGTGCTGGAGGGCAGAGAAGCTCCCTGCGGTCGCTTGACCATGGAGTGGGCCGAGGTGCAGATCTGCTGATCAGCCAGTCGGGAGGACGTGTCCTGAGATTCGGGAATGACAATATTTTTTTGAATAGAGGGAAGTGAAAACTTGCTTTCTTTCTCTTTTCTCCTCTTTATATATATAGATATGTATGTATATATATATTTAGTTCTACTGAAGTTTGGGTTTGTGGGTTTTTTTTTTCTCTTCACCCCGCTTCTCTGTGGATGGGAGGGGCCTTTGGGGGCCTCTGTCCCGGGCCCTTTGGCTCTTGGCATTTGGCAAATTTCAACCGGTCACAACAGTATAGCACAGCAATGTTTGCACTAGCTCCAAATGAACAGACTAGTTGACTGGGTTACATAGATTTTATTTCTCCAAACTTGAGTTAAAGGGATGAGAATATTTTCTTCCCCGGATACAGAAAGGAATGCAATGATAGTCTTTAGCTGCCAATCACTAAACTTCTTTAAGTTCTTTAAGTTTTTAAGGTTCTTTGTGCCTACAAACCTAGATCACATCTCTTCAAGAGAGTATGTCAAAAAGCACACAGATACACTCTTTAAGAAGATCCATTTGCAGCTGTTCCCAAACTTAAATCACAAGGGTAAGCTACTAGCAAGGAGAAACTAATGAAATGCATTTCTCCACTTTCATTTCTTTCTGAGCTCTTGAATCAACTCAGATTAGGATAGAATCCACTGGAGGAGGATAGTGGTGTCAGATCAATATGTACTTCAGTGAGAAGCAATTAGCACCTCATCACAGAACAAAACTCAGAGCCTAAAAGCTGCTTTGCACCCTATCTGGGGATGTGTGTACTTCGATGCCAGACTGTATTTCCCCATCAGAAACTGCTCTGAAAATGTCAAGACATTCTATTACAAGATACGGCTTTATGCCTGAAGTCTGATATCCATTAGTCCTAGCTCGTTCTGCCTCTATTCTACAGGAAGAAATAGAGCTTTATCTCTGCAAGATATCTGGATCTGACAGCCAAAATAATAATTCCCTTTCCTCAGTCCATGTAGATTTGAGTGCATCAACGGAGTATCCTTATATATGTACTTAAGAGTTCCCACATGAATGTTTCTAAAGATTCTAGACAGAAATATCTCAGCTGTTACTCAGACTGTGGTCACAACTTGAGAGCTGCAGAAGGGTTCTAAGGAAGTAAAAATGTCGTGTTTTAAGCAATGTCAGAAGCAAATAAATATTTCAAGAAGATCTCTTGGTGAAACAGTGCTGCTGTCAGTAATTGAAGGTATTTAATTGTTCCCTGGTTCTCAATACGCAGATGCATCCAGGAAATATGCATTTTAGTATTCAGGGAAAATGAGCCGCAGTGAACTGTTTCCTGTTTATCACAGACTGCTATAGCAGTAAAAGGACTAGTGATAGACTTCCACAGAGGTTATGTTTATAGGGAAAAGGAAAAGAAGAAGAAAGAGGAAGAAGAAAACAAAATGAAAGAAAGGAAAAAAATAAAAACAAGAAAAGATTTTTTGTAATTGTTCCTATAAACAGAAAAAAATTATAACATATAATATACTTGCTG
>JAWWMO010000083.1:81770460-81782911 GCA_035047845.1 Dendrocincla fuliginosa | reverse complement strand
AAGTTGCAAGAAGTGGGCTACCCACCAGGAGCAATGTAAGAAACAGGGGATGCAGAATCTATCGGTGTCCATAAAAACAAGTAAACTTTGGGGATGGCAAAGTCATGGATATATGCAATAGCACCGGAGTCTATTTTATATTAATGCAGATTTAAAACATGAAATATGGTCAGAGGAAATATTTCTTTTTAACCTTGAGGACTGAAAAATGACAATTTAACTTGATAACCTTTTTGCTGCACACTGCATTAGGCTACAAGCCAGACATTTTGTATTAAATGAGGACATATTTGCATAAAATTGTCAGGGTGGTTCTTTTTGTCTGGTTGCTTTTTTTATGGAAGGGGTTTGGAAGAACACATTCCTAGGAATTATTGTGTATACAGAAAGAAAGGAATATACTTATGATTTTGAAAGTCTACTTGTGTTTACAATATGTAAAGTACTTAAAAAAATGTCCTTTTTTAAATTCTGTTTTATTCCCTAAAATATTTGAAAGCACAATTTTTTGTGACCATTCAGGCTGAAAAAAAAAAGGTCAGTGTTAAATTAAACTACTTTCTTTCCTACTGTCCCACAATGATCTTTTCTTATCAATCAGTGTTTCTTTAAAAATTGCAGTTTGATAGCAAAGAGAGCTCAGAAAGTCATTTTTGACAAACCACCAAAGACAGAGTTATGAAGTGCCACAGAAGGAGCAGAACACCTGAACACAGAAGTGGCCTTTCAGATATAATTTATTACAGAGCAGTTAAGAAAGTTAACATGAGGGAACATAAAAATTAAAGCAATTGAACAAACTAGTAAACCAGCAAATATGGCTTTTTTTTTCCCTGACAGCAAAGAAAAACAAAGAATTTGAAGTATTTTCTTTCTCCTTCTTCTCACTAGAGAAAATATAAGAAAAATTCAAGTGTATTTGCTCGGTTTATTTGTAAAATAAATTATATTTATAAAACTTGTACTGAGATTGCTAGATCATGGAAGACAATGATGAACTAATTCTAAGAAACAGATTTGAAAATTACAGGGGGAAATAAAAGTCCTGACTACTTAAGGCTATAGAAAACAACTTGGAAATATTTTCTTTTTTCTTCTATAGGAAATTATGAAAATTCAGTGAGTCAGAAGGAACTGGTTTTTTTCAAATACACTTGACTCTTCTGACTGAACTTCAATCTTAATTTTCTCAGGTCTGAAAATTGTGTTCCTGGTTCACCTGCTTTCCATGTTCACATCTGTCTTTTGTGTAAGTTTACCTACTGGGACTTCTGGATCATTGTCAAAATGCAATTTTCATTTTTTTTATTTTGTTCTCTGCATTTTTTTTTTTCTAGAGAAAGTGGTAACTAAACTATTTAGTACTCAAACCACATTTAGAATATTACTGCTTCTTTCTGGAGCAGAAAGTAGAATCAGATCCCTGACAAATTTTCTTGCATTTCTGATACCTAAAATATCTCAAAATTTATTTCATATTTTTTTCCTTATCTTTCACAGTCCGTTTTGTTTTGTGATGACTTTCTCTTTTAATGCTGAGCCATTTGTGACTTTCAACAACAGTTCCACGTCTTTTCGTTACCCAACTCAGTCTAATTCTTTTTGTTTTAGAGATAAAACATTGTTTCCTTTTGCTTATGGCTAACTTTAAAGACTTTCTATACCTTTATTACTTTAGGAGGTAGTATTTGTATTAGGAAAGTTTACAGACAAGTTTAAAAAAAAAAAAAAAGATGAGGTTGCAGTGCTCTAGAAGACACTCTCAACACAATGAGTGGGCTAAGACCAAGTAAGGAGGCGACTTAAATGAAAACAGAGACACCACTTTTAAAACTTACCTCTAGTCACTATGTACAGCAGACTTTCCTGTTCTTAAAATTTGTCTTATTGCAAATATGTATGAATGTATTTATTCACACCTTTATTACTTCTAAACCTTGCTGCCTATTCTTTAGGTTTAATCAATCAATTTTTATGCCACTCTTCACTTTTGCCAAAAGCAAATGGCACATGTTGCCATTTTAGATATCCTTTGTAACTAATGATTGCTGTTGTCCACCTCTTTGTGCAAAATATGTATTGTCATGCCTTTCAAGAATCACTTTAGAAAATAGTATTTCAGGTATCGCCATTTGATTCTGTAAGATAATGAACAGTAAAGAAGAAATAAAGAGAAACTATTGTTTCTCTAGGTTTTCTATTAGAAAGTCCAGACAAAAACTTAAGTCAATTTGCTACACTGAAAAACATACTGAAAATATTTATGCCTTCCATGGAAGAATTATGATATTGTAGCAAAGAATAGAAGTACTATCATGGATAAACACAGAGATGAATAAGTCTCTCAACTCAGTAACTCTGCTACAGAACAATTTGGCACAACACTATTGAAAATTAAGGCCAAAAGGATTAAAACCTCAATTTCTGAATATCTGATGTAAGAGCTCTTAAAGTAACCTGATTTTCACAGTGTGAAATGGTCACTTCCTGAACATCATGTCCAAGGGTGCCCAGCTATTGCCATAACCCAAAGATCATCAAGGGGAGAAACAACAAGCATTTCTAAGATAAGGCTAATACACAGCGGGGCGCATGCCAGGCTTTTCACAACAACCTGTACAACCACCACATTAAAGTCTGTCAAAAGTGAAATTATGCAGAGAGATCCCTGTGCCTAGAGTTTCATTCTAGAATCCTGTGTGAACATGCGCACCACTTCTTATGAGACAGCACAGTTAGAAACTACTAATCAAACACAGGCATTTTATTGAAATATTAATATTGTTGTCTGAGAGGAGAAAACCAATTTTGAACTCCTAGGTCTGGACATTCTGAATGAAAGAAAATGCGCCATGTACAGAACAAAGACTGTACAATTAGTACGTACACAGACATGAATGAAGCTGCTAATGAGAATCCTACCAGTTAGGCCAGACTGAGATATCTCAAAACCAGGGTAATTTCCTTTGAATCCACAGTTCAGTCACTTTTTTTTTTTTTTTTTTAATATAGGGAAAACTAAGATTTAGTACAGTGCACACTAAAGAGAGAAATTAATTCCCTCAGTAATTTCCAACAAAAATATCATAAACAACACCACAGACAGAGTCCAAAGCGTGGCTGAGGTTTAATGTTTAGCACTTAGTTCAACAGCAGTTAGTTTTACAATGAACATATGAAACATCTGCCCAAAAAAAACTATTTCCCCCCTTGAAGAAGTACAGTATTTTAGAAACTAAGATAAGTGCATGCCATAAGCTTATATTTTATACAAAGAAAAGGTATGTACTTCGCACATATTACCTGATTTTACAGCAATTTAGCACCGCATATGAGTACAGGGTTGTGCTGTAAATAGTAGCAAATTTGTGAAAGGTTTGTTTTATGTATAATGGTAGGAGGACAAACATTCCATTATAGAAAATTAGTCTGCAAAATAATGCTATTCTACTGAAAACCACCTGTCAGAACACCCCCAAATCCTACAATTTCCTCTCTATTTATCCATTTAAGCATAAGAATTAGAAAAGCTTAGCAGAAAGCACTGAAAAAATGCATTAAATGTATTATTTTGCTTTAACCCTGTAAAAAACAGACCTTGCAGTGCAGCATGTTTTTACACAGTTAGACACAGCTGAAGTCAATGAACCACATGCCAGATGAAATCAGACACGTTCTCTTAACATATGATGCTGATTTGAGTAAGTCCAGCCCAGCTGACAAAGAACAACTCTCTTTTATAATTTTAGCATGGCCCACAGATGCCAATTGCTTAGAACAACCTTTCTCTTGAGTACAGCTGTAGCAAATCTTACTGAGATCCACTCCTGGAGCCATCATCGCCAATAGACTGAGGCCAATTGTATGAGTGCAGCTTAGCAAAATGTTAGGCCCACCACTTGTGTCACAACAACCCCGTGCAGCGCTACAGACTGGAAAAGCTGCCTGACTGGTCAGCAGTCAGCTGAACATGAGCCAGCAGTGTGCCCAGGTGGCCAAGAGGGCCAATGGCATCCTGACCTGTATCAGCAATAGTGTGGCCAGCAGGACTACAGAAGTGATTGTCTCTCTGTACTCCAAGCTGATGAAGCAGCATTCACCTTTGGAGCCCTCACTACAAGAAAGACACTGAGGTGCTGGAGCATGTCCAGAGAAGGGCAGTGAAGCTGGTGAAGGTTCTGGAGCACAAGTCTTATGAGGAACAGCTGAGGGAGTTGGGTTTTTTTTAGCTTGGAGAAAAGGAGGCTGAGAGGGGACTTTATCACTCTCTAAAACTATCTGAAAGGAAGTTGTAACAAGATGAGGTTTGGTTCATTTTCCTCACTAAAAAGTGTCAGAACAAGAGGAAGTAGCCTCCAGTTGCACCAGGGGACATTCAGGTTAAATATTAGGAAAATTTTCTTCACTGGAAGGGTGGTCAGCCATTGGAACAGGCTCCTTGGGGAAGTGATGGAATAACCATCCCAGAAGGGTTCAACAGGCATGTTGATACATGCTTAGGGACATGGTTTAGTGGTGGACACAGTTGTGATGGGTTAACAATTGGGCTTGATGATCTTAGAGATTGTTATAGATGAATTTATAATTTGCCAAAAATAAAATCAAATAAGTATTTTTGTTATTTTTATTTGATTAAACTCTCAGGTACCCTTCCCCTCTCATGGCCCCCCTTCCCCCTTCCGGTGCCCAGACTGCGTGTTCGCTTCCCCTCTCATGTCCTATGCCCACTTCCTGGCTGGAGCCTGGACCCTTCCCCCCTTCCCCCCTGTGCCCCGGCGCCGGGTGTGCGGCGCTGCATGACCCTTCGCCAGACCCGTGCGGCGCAGGGCTGGGGCGGTCCCCCCTCCCCCTCCTCCTCATGGTTGGCAGAGCTCCTGGCTAAGCATGGCCATGTTCCACTCCCCCCCTCCATGCTACCCCCCACCAAGGCTGCCATCTCTCCCACGAACCCGCACCACTCCCGGCCCCGATTCGGGACAGGCACTATCCAAAAGCCCTCCCGCATTCTCCAAAAGCCCCGGCGCTGCCCCACCCAGTGCCCCTTCTGTGTCCCATGTCCCATTCTGGGGCATATCCAGTGTCACCGCCACTCTCCCCAAGCCCCACCACAGCCACCCTGAGTTCCAAGCTGCAGCTTGCTGGCTTCCACCATCCTGCCAGCGAACCTTGGCCACCCCTGCTGGGGGGGGAGTGCACCCAAGCCAGCCAGTCCGGCACTGCAGAGGCGTCTTGGCCACTGCTGCTGCACTCCCCTCTGCCTACAGCCACTTCAGAGGAGCAGCCTTGCCACTGCTAGCGGCGACCCAGCATTGCAGAGACAGACGCCGCATCGCTCCGCTTCTGGACAAAGCAACCACAAGTCTGCAGCGCCCACCGCAGCCACCTCAGAAGCGGGATCGCCACAGTCCTGGGACACCCTGGACCACGCTGGGCTGTGCACCACATGGACAGTGATTGCGCAATACCCAGATCTTACACAAAGTGGAACATTTCGCAATACCTGAGCCCAAACAGAGTCTGCGCAAAGGAGCAAAGCTTACATAACCATTGCAACTAGAGCATGCACAAAGGGGCGTGGCTTACGCAGCTAAAAGTGAATAAAAACCGGGCTCTGGCTCAGATCCAGTGCGAGTTTTGGTAGAGCCTAGTCTCTCCAAAATCACCCAGCACTCTGCTGTTGCCTCTTGGCCTACCTTCACTCGGAGCTGATATACTGGGGAGTGGGTTGAAAAAGCTGGAATCACCAAGCTGAAATCACTCATTGCTTTTTCTAATAAAGTTCACTCATTTTTTATTTTAATAAATTACTTAATACTTTTTTATAAATAAATAAATTAATTGCTGATATCACTCATCGCTTCAACGCCTATAACAGATTTTTTTGAGATTAAATGATTCTATGACTCTGTGATCATAAACAGTAATGTAGCTGCTGGAAATACTTTTTAAAGATGAGCAAATTCTGTTGATACATTTTGAAATATATTTCTTACTCCATTTTGTTTACATTGTTTTCGTGCTACTTTTTTCTTTGTTCCCCTTTTGCTCTATATAAGGTTTGAGTTTTCTGGAGCAATTACTTACAGACACAGTAAATGTTATAAGTATTACAGACAACAATCACAGGTATCAATTTTGAATTTAAAAATATGAACATTTGGACTTATGCACCTTCAGCTGGAGAACAATGACCTACCATGACTTCTGGTGTAACTGTGACTACTGAGCACCACAAGGTGAAAAAATGCTCAATTCACTCTTAGAGATAAATAATTATTTGCAGAATTATTTAGGTGGAGTCTGAATTTCTTCTTACTCAGTACAAAAAAATGTATGTTTATGAAGACACTCAATGACTTAAAATAAGACTATACAGTTAGTTATGCTGATAATTGCATTATATTCAAGACATAGTAAAATAATGGAATTATTTTTTATCAACTACAGAAGGCTTTGAATAAGAAGTTAATTGTTTAATTATTTGGTGGATTTAGCAAACACTTCAGCATTTTCGTTCAAGAATGAGCTTAGGGAATCGGGGATATTAACAAACAAAAAGAGGTAGAATTTTTAGGTAAGTGACATGCTATGAACTGCTTGACAAAATTAGCAAAATCCCCCTGAATCTCTGTGGTTTCCTAGACTTAATCACCACCTGTCAGGAGTGTATGTCTGGTTTTATTTTCAAGCTTCAAAAGTAAACCCCACACTTTTAACAGCACCTGCTGTGTACTATTGACTGTATTGTCATGTATTCCAAATGATATCCTGTACGCTGCAGTTCAAGTCTAAAGAGTTTCAAGAACGCAAGCCTCACTTAGGACCTGCATTTCACCATATGCAGGCCTGAAAAATTAAAGACAAGGAACAGATTCTGAAAGATTATCCACTGAAATCCTGCATAAATAGTAACTCTCACTGTAATTCTCATATCCCTTGAAATTAATGCTCTATGAAAGGGGGAAGAAGTTCCTCATTCAGATACCACTCATAATCTTCAGCCTGTAAACTATTATTTATAATCTATTATATATAGATCAGTTTTAAACCTTTCTGTGATTCATGTTTTTTTTAATGTAGGAAAGCTGAGTTTAGAAAGTTCATCTTATGCAGACTGCTGTGTAGCACAATTAAATTATTTCTCTCTTTGTCAGTCATTCAAAAGTAGGAGTAACAACCTGGAGTCTATGGATCACAGGCTGAGAAGCACTGCTCTGTAGGATAGTTGTCAATGATCACTGATGTTTTCAGGCTCGTTTCCTGTTATATCTCCTACTCAAATGGTTTGACACTGTATGCTTCCACTGCTGCTATCCATGCACTGGGCACTGCAGCCCAATTATCTCTCACCTCTCTGTGGCACCATTAGGAGCACGATTTTCTTTAATGGACTAGGGAAATGAGTGTTGTGGTTTAACCACTCAGATGGCTAAGTACCACACCGCTATTCACAGCTCTTCATCCCCCAGTGGTATGGGGGAGACAATTAGCAAAACAGATAAAACTTGTGGTTTGAGATAAAGGGGATTTAGTAGGACAGAAAGGAAAGGAAAATATTAATAATGATAAAAGAATACAGAAAACAAGTGATGCACCATTGCTGTTGTTCATCACCTACTGAGTGATGTCCAGCTGGTCCCTGAGCAGTGGGCCACCACTTCCAACCTCCTTCCCCTATTTCTTTTGCTCAGCATGGCACCATATGATATAAAATGTCCCTTTGATCAGTTTGGGTCAGCCATCCTGGCTATGTCCCCTCTCAGCTTCTTATGCACTCACAACCTCCTCACTGGCAGGGCAGCAGAGGAAGTGAAAATGTCTTTGACTTAGTGTTAAGCACTACTCAGCAATAACTAAAACATCAGTGTGTTAGCAACATTATTCTCATCCTAAATCCAAAACACAGCACTGTAGCAAGTATTAGAAAGACAATTAGCTCTATCCCAGCTAAACCAGGACAACAGGCTCAGTTCTAAATTAGGTGTTTTGGTTGTATGAGAGTGTTTTTATTATGTTTCTCAGTGATATTATTTCAGTATATAAGGGAACTGGCAGATCTGGCAAACTGCTATAGATTGGGGGCTTAGAGGGAAGAGGTGAGAAAAGGAAAAAGAAAAAAATATTAAACTTACATGTTTAGGAGAGAATTGTGGAATTTTTAAGTTTCAAACAAAAGATCAGCCCTTAAAATCCCAGCCTGCATATAAAATTTACAGGAAATATTATTAAAATTGTAGCATAAGCTGTCATGGACAAAATTAATCCATCATTATTTTAAAGCAATGATAAAGTAGTTGACTGGTGAACATGGCAACAGCATGTATTTTGATAATAGGTCAAATTCAATCTAATTTTTCCTCATTGAAAAATACTAGAAAATCCAAGTAATGCAAATAATTTTCATTATAATTCACTTAAAGATCCCTGTTTAATAATGTAGATAAGATTCTACTTAGCTTCAATAAGAATGGAAGAACTATATTTCTCTGATATGTATTATAGAAAAGGAGGATGTGCTATCAGATCTGATAGCATCAACAAAGCTGCAAGAAAATTACAGAAAATAAACCGTCAATCTAATGACCTTTGAAATATTTCCATTCATTGCAACAGAAATGGGATCAGAAAATTTCTGAAGAGAATTATACAGATTAAGACAGCAGTCTGTTCCTCCATTGTGGTATTTTACCAAACTCCAGATTAGGGTGCAAGACAGGGATCAGAAAAAGCAGCAGTTCTTCAGAACGGTCCAGAGTTCAGCCTGTGCATCATAAAGCTAAATGTCATTGGACTCAATAACATATCTGTGTGAACCCAGACTATAGTAAAAAGGCCCAGCTAATGTTACTCCTCACAGAGTTGCTGTTTCTTCTAAGTATTGCTGTGAAAATCATGAGATAAGACAAAACAAATACATAAAGCTGCATAGAAGGACATAATATTATTTTTCCTGTTTCTTCTTTTTTTTTTTTTTTTTTTTTTCCCTGTGACCAGTGGATAGAGACAAACCGCAATTTGCAGCAATACAGTGGCCATCTATGTTTTCATGAAATACAATGCTTAAAGATTGTAACTGTTCTTTCCACAGCCACAATGGATGACTAAAAACACCATTAAATGCCTTCTTCAAAGCCATTTCTTTAAAGAAAGAGGACAATTGTAACTAGAATGTGGCATAGGACCTACAGTATCAGAAATGGAAAAAATCATGCATGAAATGGGCCTGTGAAGAAGATGAAGAAGCTAGCCAAAATGCCTTAAAAACTGAATCTTTTACTGTGTTGCAAAAAATGGAGTTACTGCCTTTTTTCCCTTAGTCACTGTGTTCTTCCCAAAACCCCTGAGAAAACCCTTATCTCCCTAGCCAGGCCTGCAGGAATTCATCCTTGAAGGACTCTGTTTAGTTTCTCCTATTGGCCCTTAGTTAACTCTTTCCCATTGGTTGTTATCCCTAGATTCTTATTGGTAGTAGATAGAATCCCCCTAAAACCTTTAAATACCTCTACCCATGTTAATAAACTCTCTCTCTGCTTCCTCTCCTGTGCTCTCTGCGTGGCTCTTTCTGGGGCATCTTGGGGACTGCGTGGAGGGGGACAAAGGGGGGAGCATCACCCAGCAGCTGTCTCACTATGATACACAAATACCTCATTCATACTATGACAAATGAATTTATCTACGATACATTGCTGAAGTGTCTTCTATTGTCCTCTGAATTTCCTATATGCCACTGCTGTGTTCAGAGTTCAGCTTTATTTAAGCACTGAAGTTTTAAAACCCAGGATTAAGCACCTGTACCACCAGTTCCCTGCCTGCTATAAAAGATTCTGTGCCTCACCACACCAACCCCCACCACAAGCATTGCATGGCAATTCTAACATTTTAAGATCCAAAATACTTCCCCTCTTGAAAGTATAAGGTCAATATAAGTCAGAATCCATTGAGAAAATGTGAGGTTGTTTCAGAAAATTGTTTGAATTCTGGTCACTTTATTATTGCTGCTCAGGATATTACTGTGACATATAATAATATAATGTAGTATTACCCCAAGATAATATACAATATAAAGCTAGCACAATATAATGCTACCATGAAAATAATATATGGTCTTTTCCATTAAAAAAATAAATGCTAAAGAGGAAATTAGGATAAATGAGACTACTAAGTAGCATGGTCCTGGCTCTTACTGTACCTAATCTATCAGACATGATTTGCCAATGACTCTGTAGTCCATCACAACCATTCAGGATGCTCAAAGTTTTACTGTCTATAGACAAATATATGTATCTACTGACAAATCACTCAGCCTGCCACTCTTGCCTGTTGCTCTCATCCTCCTGTAATTTCCACCCTTCCTAGACATCCTATTTCGAGCCCTAAAAGCTCATGCCATTAGCATCAAACTGGGCAGTGTGACTACCATGATCCCTTCTCTGCTGGGGCAGTATGGGTATGTTCTCTTTTCCTCCATGGGAGAAGCAACTTTTAAACAACCACCACTGAAGCAGTGAAATCAGACTGACAGGAAGGTGCAGAAAGACGGTTCACAATATAAGGTTCATATAGGTTATGAAGGGCAAAATCTCATCTGTATTTTTTTAGCAATTGATAGCAAAGCCCAAAAGTTAAATTGTCTCTTAGACAACAGGAGGGTCGAGGCCAAATGTGTGGCTCAGGGAAATGACCATATTGCCTTTAATGCCAAACAGACAGAACATAAAGACATTAGTATGTAGTACAATGAGCTGAAAAGTGTTTCTTCTGTTACGATCCGCATCTGTATTCTTCAAAGCATTGCTCATTACCCACATCAAGAAGAGTGTGTCTAGTGCCATATTCACTGTTGCCACCAAGTGGACCAAATCTGTGCCCCAGAACATAACACAGGTAGAGCCCCAGAGTCACATTTCTTCAGGACTGTATATGGAATTTTGTTAAACTGTAGGAAGTGAAATTGCCAATAGTCTATCTCAATTACTCTTTACAAAGAGCATAACTCTGTGTGTCTTCCAGGAGTAAAATACCTGTAAATTTTTTCTCCCTGAATCCAAAGGTAGACAGTTTTAAAATCTACCAAAATAATCAGTAGGATTTTTATTGACTAGGAAGACACCTTAATGGGAATACCTTCTAAAAACAAAGCCAGATCTTTTAGATAAAGGATGTCATTTACTTCTTCCCTAGTGGATTTTTGTTCTTTCAAGGAGGTACTGTATTTTTCAATGGACAGAAGCTGTTGCAGGGGACAAGGGGCAGCCAGTTTGAGCATTCCCCAGTGGCAGCAGTCATCAGAAATAACAGATACAATACCTTCCTCTTGGCAGTTAAGCAATATTTCCCTAGGAGTTTTCTGACAGCTGATATTGAACCTTATCATTCTGCCATGTATGTAATCACAGCGAAAAAAAAGCCAGAGCATTGGTCAGGGTAATCTTTATAATTAGTTTGGTTTCTTTGCACTCACAGGTGTGAATTGTAGGGAGCCAGAAGACCGACATGTTTCATCTCAAGACCTCCAAGAAAAAAAAAAATCGTGATAAGTTTACATAGAAATCCATACTAACACTGTGATCAAAATAAATAATGGCATATTTTGGATCCTTCCTCACTTTTCCATAAGCAATTTTTAAAAATAGAGCACATAAATAGACAATTAATATGAGAGTCTTAGCCTTTTTGCTATCCTGAAAGAAAAGGCAAAACAGAAAAGCAAAAACCTTTAGTGATATAAAAATATTGTATTCCTTAGGCACATATTTAAAAAGGAATTGGAATTCATCAAGCAGTTATTATACTTTCTAAGAATATCCACTTTTTTTTTTTTTTCTTTTGTCGCACACCTCCAATAGACTGTATCCATTTCTGGAAGTAACAGATGATATTATAACAATATATTTGCCATTTCCTTGATGCTGCTTGCAAATACTATGCTACTTGCCTGTCCTAACTTTAGAAAGTGTGTCAAGTGCTTTTGTGGGGAGCTTCAGAGTTCTAAAAGAATACAGTGCCCCACCTGAGCAAACACAATCTGGGCCATAGAAATACCAGTAGCTTCTCTCGAGTGTGTTTTAGTTGTATTCAAAATTCTAATGTTTTCAGTGAAAACATTTCTCCTCACTGTCAGAAGTCCCACTGCTCCTGGAATTTCAATATCACTATGCTTATCAGCAGAAAAAACCAAACCAACAAAACTGTCTATGAGACTGCACGTGTTGTTTCATTATAGATTTCTAACATACCATCGAATGGAATGAATAGCTGAAAAACACAGTTATTTCAGAGAAAATAACTTTTTATATGAATTTGCAGAATTGTCTAGATACCTC
The DNA here is from genome assembly GCA_035047845.1 of Dendrocincla fuliginosa. Taxonomy (NCBI): domain Eukaryota; kingdom Metazoa; phylum Chordata; class Aves; order Passeriformes; family Dendrocolaptidae; genus Dendrocincla; species Dendrocincla fuliginosa. Next base: position 81,770,588 of record JAWWMO010000083.1, on the reverse strand, counting down.
CCATGAACAACAACAACTTTCATATATTTAAATAATATCTTTTCTCCAAAAAGTACTTTATTATCAAAGTTATTTTTTTCAATTTTCAAAACCAGTTACCATGAGTTTCTTGAGATGCTTCAACCATC
>JAWWMO010000083.1:81740090-81769722 GCA_035047845.1 Dendrocincla fuliginosa | reverse complement strand
TTAATTGTTGATTGATGTCTAGCAACTCTATACTGCTGTTTTGAAAACACGGAAACATATCTCATGGCCCGTCCTTGAAGAGGTTAAAATGTGAAGATAGAAGAAAACTGGCTTAGAATTACATAGTGTAGGTGTTCCTTTTGAAGTCATGACAGAAGATTTGTGATGCTCTTTAACCAAGTCTCCATAAGATAACTGAGGAAACAATTCAAAATGATAAGCATTGACTGCAGGTTATTTAGATTTATTCACTTTGCTTGAAACAAAAGCAAAGCTAGACTCTGCACTGTCAAAGGTACTTAAAGTTTTAACACTCCCATGCAGCCTAATCCTTCTGTCACTAGTATATGAAAACGTACCTAGCCTTGATTAATATTCTATTAATCCATGACAAAGTACCCATATCACTCACAGGCCTACTTTCTCGGCAAGTTCCTGAGATATGCCTCATTAACTGCATTACTTGTTTGATCTGATCGTTGTCATATCGTTCTGTTGACAGCCAGGGTGCCTAATGCTAGACTGTGCAGTGAATAGGCTGTAATGTCCCTCTGAACCCTCTCCTCTGATGGAAGGTTGCCCAAGGTCAAACAGTTTGTGATTAACTGTGAAAGTAAATGTTGGTGTCTTGCCTGAGTTATCATAAAACTAATTTGACTAACCTTTGTTCTGTCTTTGAGGTAAAATAAACATGAAAAAGTCTATGCTGAATGAACCTTTTTCTTTTTTCCATGGAGTAAAATAATAAAAAAAAAATCATCTCTACTGACTTTTTTTTTTTTCCCCCTTATAACTTCTGAAGCTATTTAGGGCTACTTGGATGTAGCATTCTGACAGCCTTGAGATGAAAATTCTCAGCTAGTTCCAGATCAGGAAAAGTATGGTCACCTGTGGCAAGCTGGGGGGTTCGCTCCCCCTTTCCCCTCCCCTCCTGGGCCACATGGTCAGCAACCACACGGTCTCCAGAGGTCCCAGTAAAGAGACACATACACACCGGGAGCAGGAAAGCAGAGAGAGGTTTATTCACCTGGCCAGGGTTTTCATAGGGCTTCACAGTCACTAGGATTCAAGGGGAAGGGTTAACAACGGGCGAATCAGGGGTGGTTTCACACAGCCTGGCCAAGGCTTGCATAGTAATTAGGAAGGTAAGGGGTTTCCTCCCACGGGGTCCAGGGAAGAAGAAAGGTGATCCAGGGGAAAAAACAAACTCCATTTAACAATTCAGTAGAAAAGCCTCAGGATTAAAAGGTACTTTGGTTGGTTTCTTCATCTTCACAGACTCACTGTTACAGTCACCAGCAGCTCCCATTTTCTCATAGAAGCAGCTCATCCGTATTTCCCATTCTCTGGAGCTGCTTGCTCTTTTTCATCTTATCAAGAAATCAGTCAAATTTAAAGGAACAATGGGGTTTTTAACTTGCCTATAAGACAAGTGGATCAAGACCAACAACAAAAACCTTTTCTTTGGTTTGTTTTTTTTGGGTTTTTGTTTTTTTTTTAAGCCTACCTCTGAGTCTCCTTTAAACTTAAATTGCTTAGTGAGATACTGATTTTTATTCACACAAACCTGCATTTTTAATGAAATTCTGACTCTAGAAGAGGGTTATAAATCGTTTTTTTTTTTTTCTTTTTCTCTGAAATGGAGGAAAAAGCTTTGTTATCGAGAGGTATCCTCTCCCAGCATATTAGACAACTGGATCTGGATGCAGTTCTAAATGCTGACATTTTCAGACAAATGACGGTTTAGGTTCATTCTTACTCAGCTGATTCTGTCCGGCTGGAAGTCTGTCTAGCCTTTTCTCAAGGATCACCCTTGATGGTGAATTCAAGCAATCTATTCTACTGCTTCAGCATCCTTACCAGAAGGAAGGATTTTTTAATATTTAATATGAATATTCCTCACAGAATTTAAGTCCATTAAAACTGGTCTTGACTATTGCAGGCATGTAGAACAGATTGTCTTTTCTGCATTTTCTGTATCATATGTTTGAATATAGCTTTAAGTCATCTTTAGGAGGAAAAAAAGGAAATATAATTCATATTTACTACTTTATAATTCTGCTTAGTTTAGATGGAGCATTTTAGGTTACAAGTAAACACTAGTTTATCAATATTTTATAAATAGTGACATGTAGATTGAGAAAACTCATATCCAGGCATAGTAGTTCCAGCTTTAATTAACATAGTGTGCAAAAATCAATCTCATTAATTCTGAGTCTACCTGCTTATAGCTGTTAGTCATTCAACAATTTAAATATAAATAATATGTTGCTGCTCATCCATAATTCTCTTTACTTTTACTTTCACTTTCATAAACAATAAAAGGAATCGATTAGTTAGGGTAATACTGATAAACTGATTTCCTGACTTAAGCTCTTCTAAGTTTTCAGAGATCATACTGTGTAAAACATGTGAGATGGTGGTTGTAAGCAAGTGCATGCTTTAATGTTGCATTGTGTAATCATCACTAAGAGCCTGACAATTATCTGCTATTATCAATGCTATTGAACTAAAGTTTTACATAAATATAGCATTTATTTATCTTCATAAGAAAGGTCCATTTTTTATTTCATACTTCAAACAAAGATTGAAAACCTGTAGCTGAATAGAATCTTTTCTGTAGTGAAGTGAAACTACGGTGAAACTGCTCTAATAGTATGCAACACACTGTTAGGCAGCAGCTTGAAAACACCTCTCACTCATAATGTAAAACATAAATTTTGTAGAGCAAAGTTATGACAATATCTTAAAAACATGAATAAATATAATCTTTTATATACTCAAATAAAAATTACTGAGTGATCCAGGGGAGCAAAAAACTACTCTTAGAAACTAGGACCAACAGAACTCCCATCTATACTGAGGTCAACAGTAAAAGTTTTGGGTTTGGCTAGGTCAAATTGCCTTGATGTGGTTAATTATTCTGATTCAAAGTGAGATTGGATGGATCAGTAAGACACGAACTATGTGAAATACATATGCACAGAGTCAGATGGTCACAAATTTGACTTTGATCCTAGCAAAGTGTTGCTGGCAGTATAAAAGGATTTGTTCTTCATTAATAACCAGCTGGGTACAGAGAAATTTTCCCACTTCTACCACATATTATATAGGTTAACCAACCCTGGAATAGATATAGACACTTTTCTCTGCCAGAAAGAAATTTTCTTGGCCAAAAGTCATAATCATAGAGATCAAAAAATGAATTGAATTCCTTCCAGCATTCGAGGGAACATTGCTGATTGTATAAGTACAAAAAGGTTGATAAAGAAACCCATTAGATATTGCTATTAGACTGTAAATCAAAATCCTGACCAACTTTTGTATTGAAAAAGACTGAATTCAGCAGAGCAAAAATGTTTGGTTTAGTGTATGCATAAACAACAAAAATTGCAGTAAATCTTCTCCAATTTCAGTGTATCAGGTAAGATTTGTCCATTGTGTTGTAGCATTAAAGAAAATGGTAATGCATGTAGGATGATTCTAGAGAAGAAGCATGGAAAGTAAACTTCTCAGAGTAAAGTATGCCATTGTCTGTGAAAGTGATAGAACATCTTTAACAGAAAAAAAGTTTTGGAAAAAATCATTGCAATTTATTATAGGGAGAGCATAAATGTGATTAAGACACCTTGTATCTCAACCATTACAGCAGCTACATATTACGTATTAGGTATTAGACAGATGATAAATGTAAGAAATAAAACATGACAATCATGCATTTTACCTGTTGTCAAATCAAACTGTTTAAATTTTCAGCCTAGCAAATCCACTCTGAAGATTTACTTCATTTCCAGTTAGATCTGGATCAAACAGGAGCCTCTATCTCTCTTGAATTAGATAAGATCAGTATTATTTAAAAAAAAAAAAATCAAGGAGTTACATTTTTATAACTCAGAGTAGTGGTTCTTTAAGAAAGAAAAAAAGTAAATGTTGAAAGTCAATTTTCATATAGTGCAAACATTTTATTTGTAACACATCTTCATAATCTTACAATGGCAAATAATTTGGTTTCCAATGAATAAATAAAAAAACAGTCTGAATACTTACAACATTATTTATTTGTTATATATAAGAAAAGAAATCCTTTGTTTCTGCTTGAACAAGTCATTATATATTAGAGAAAAAGTTAATAGCAATCTGGATACTTGAATTCTTTCTACTCCCAAGTCTCTTAAGCTGAAGAACAAGCCCTTAGCTACTTCCTCTATTACTGATGTTCTAACCTTCATGTGGTAATTGCATCTGTGACAGCTGGAATTTATTGCTGGGAGGACAGAAGTTAGACATTGCTTGATAGGGCATATTGAGTATTTGATTTTGTGGCGCTTTCTTTTAAAATTTTACAATGCTAAATAAATGCTGAAGGAGCATGTATTAGCAACATTCTGGAAAGCATGTTGTCAGTCTCTTTAGTCTGCATCCTGTCAAGGCTCTCCAAGCTTGTTCAAGATTATCTGCAAGTGAGAGTAAGTAGATGGCATAACTAATACTTTTGAATAGATAAATTCCACACAATGTCAAATAAAAAGATTGTTTCTTAAACTTCTCTTTTTCTTAAATAAGAATTAAACATAACCCTAAATATAAAAAATTGTCAAAGTGTCAACCCAAGTGGAAACAACCTGAATTTCCACCCAAAAGCTGAAGCAAAATGCCAAAGATCCCTGATCCAAAACGCAGGCAAAAACTGTGAAGAAGAGGATGATTGGTCATTACAGAATTATGTTCTATTTATGAACATAAAGGGCTTTTCTATCTCAAGGCTCTCTCTATAAATTTGTGTGCAATCACCATAAAGGCTAGCAGTGTGAAGAAACTAACATTTTAGTAACTACAGACGACATAAATGAACTGTACCTCTTGGATGTCATGCTGTGAGGATTCTAGAAGATGTGCAGTGGAGCACTACTTTCTTTAGCCACCATTGTTTGCAAACAAAATATGGTATTTTTTTCGCCAGATTCAGATTATACTAGAAAAATAGTGAGGATTAATTATTCTAAAATTTCCAGTCTAGGCAAAGATGTCAAGGTGTTTAAACAGGTGAGTAATCCATCTTGCCTCGAGGAACCTGCCTCAACTAAGCTATTCTCTGTACTTCTGAAAATAAATTCTTACTGGAAACACCCTCAGAAGACAACACTTACTATGGTAACAAAAGCAATTTAAGGTAAATTCAAGAAAGAGATTTTGTTTTTGCTTTCAGTTTTGTAGTTGAAGGAAGATTTATAAATACCTAATTTCTTAATTCTTATCTATTGCTTTTCAGGAAGGAAAGGGGTTTTATTCTTCTGGTTCAAAATACAATATGCCACTGAACTTTACAAAGCACTCACTTTATATAAGCTAAATTAATTAACTCCTCTATTCCTATATGAATATTTTAATAGTACGAATACTACTGTAGGGTTAATTCCTATTCCCTTTTTATGTGTTCTCTTAATGGTTTGTTATAATTTCTACCATTAAAATGTGAATAATAAAATAAATTCAATTTTTTAGTCTATATTGGTGCATATAAAATACACACATTTTTCATCTTCCCAACTCGTAGTTCACTTATTAAATACATTTCAGTTCAATATCACTGGTGCTTCTGGGTGTCTGCTCATGAAGACGGTCTTGAGTACCAGTCATAAAGTATCTTTTATCACTGCTATGTCTTGTGGCTTTTTTCACAGTAGCCTCTTCTTTATTTTGCTTTCTTCTTAATTTTTAGAGGCTTGTTGATATTTCTGAAGTGCAGGCACTGCCACTGCCTTCTTTTGTAGAATTATCTTTGCTGAATCTCTTCCCTGTTGAAAGAGACCCATGTACATCCCGTGTTTTCACTTAACTGAAATTCTCACTTAGTCTAGACTATGATCTTTTGCAGTATAATGTTCCCGAGTCAAAACTAATTCCTCTAAAATAATCTACCTCTCTAAGATTTTTTGGCATCTTATGCATAGAGTCTTAAAATTACTGCAGAGAGTTTTTTCAACCTTTTTGTTGGCTGAAATTTCTTCCTGTAGTTTCTCGCAGTTTTGAAAACATTTTAAAAATTTTATTCATCAAAGATTACAGAGAAATTTTTGTCTAATTTTCTTATGATTTCTCAAAAGAAGAAAAACAAGTTTTCTTAAAATTTAAATATTTCCAAGCCATTGAGAAAGTAACTAGTACAATACCTGTTTTTAATGCTATAACCTCTATGCAATATTATTATATCATCATATTCACACTTACACCTTCTGCTTAAATTAAAGGTTATTTTTATATTTCAGATACCAACTTTTAGATGGCAGACATTCAGGATAGGTGTTACAGAATAGCTGCTTTCCAGACATGGAATAGCCCATAACATAAGAACTGCAACTTCATTCTGGATGATTGCTCACACTCCATAAACCACAAGGTGCTTTAATAAGTATGATAAAATTAGTACCTTCTCATATCTAGGATCAGATCTTCCAAGACACCCAATTATTGAAAGAAGAATATAATTCCAAATTCTGGATGCAAACGGACTACTCTCCTGAAGGCTCACTTATCTGGTTTTTGAAGAATAGATCTATATTTATCATTTTGGCAGTTCTTAGTGACTGATTTGACAAAAGGAGTTTCTGATGTCCTACTATCCATTTAATTTCAAACAGTCTAATTTCCCATATTCCTCTTAGACATACATACACAAACAGTTTTGCATACACACAGAAGGTTTAGGTGCCTACAACAGGGCAACAGATATCTCTGAGATGTTGCTCAAGCTTTTTCATGCATTTTTGTAAAGTGGTTGGATCCATATAAGAGTAATATGTTCAGCAAATTGACACAGAGGATCCAGGATGGATTTATGCCAAATTGAGCCTAGTTCCAAGATGTAACAATTCTGATTAGCTACAGTCATCCCTATTGCCCTGAGCCCAAAACTATTCCCCTCTTTGGAATGTCAAGCTCAGAACAAGTCTGCTTTCCTTTTTGGGCAAGTTAGTAATTGTGCACAGCCCTAAATCCTGACTTTTAATAAAGTTTTCATTAAACATAACCCTAAATACTTTTTCATTTTTCATTTTCATTGAACTCTTTCATTTTTCTAGAGCACAAGATTTTCACTTAGAGTAGTTCTTTGGTTTATTTATTATTACCAAATTCCTTGTACATCAGGCATTTTATCCTGGAAAATAAGTATTTAAAACAGAAGCTACAACAAGTGAAACTGTTGGACCAGAGATCATAAAAAGCATAGGGATATCTAATCAGATCATTAATTACTGTCATGCAAATTTCCAGAAGCTACCCCAAAAATTCCAGTCGCCATCTACTCTCTTGGGGGCTCTTCATTGTTTTCTGCCAAAGTGTCAGCAAAATAAACTATTCATAGCATTTTGGATTAGGCTGAAACCAAGGGTCCAGGAGAAATGAGACCTGCAAAGATTAGTAGGTCCATATCTTCTATGGAACTGTTTTGAATTTTAAAAGTATCACATCCTAATTTTATTTCCTCTTTGAATATATCTCAAATAATAATGCCCTTGGAAAGATGCAGAAAATCTGGAAATGCCTTGTCTCTTGTCTGCTCACTATTGAGTAGAAGCTTTCTCTTTCCATTTCGTATGAGGAGATTTTTAAGTAAGGTACTGAATATGTTTCAAGTTCCTCAGTTATGACTTTCTTCTGCAAAACAGAGATATCATTAAAATAAGTGTCTTCAGAAGATTGAAAGTTGTTCAGCAAGGAAATATTTGTCAGGCAAGGCCACAAAGTTTCATTTTGTTATTTATTTATTGTTGCATACCCTGGCTGGGAACTAAGTACCATGGAGCTGCTCACTCAGTCACTCCCCATAACCCCCAACCCTGACTGAATGAGAAGAATCAGAGAAAAGTAAAGCACATGTGTTGAGATAAGAACAGCTTAATAATTGAAATTAACAGCAACAACAACAATAATAAAATGATGAAAAGGAAGATAACAGAAAGAGAGAGGAATAAAACCCAAGGAAAAAAAAAAAAAAAAACCAAACAATGCACAATACAATTGCTCACCAGTCGCTAAGAAATGCCCAGCCCACCTCTGAACAGCGATCAGCCACTCCCATCCAACTCCCTCCAGTTTATATACTGAACATACTGTTCTGAGATATGGAAATCCCTTTGGCCAGTTGGGGTGAGCTGTCCCAAATATTTTCGACATCACATATCCACTTGATTCAGTGAATTGGGATGTTCAAGAAACATCAACTTGACTTTTAACAAATTGATCTTGTAAAATTATTCATTGCACATTAAGAGCATATCATGTTTCACTGAATAAGTACAGCAATCACTGCATTCACTAAGATTTCTTATACCTTATGTCATACTGTAGTTTATTTCTTTTATTGTTCTTCTTGCACTTTTTGTAAGGATCATTAACCAATGCATGTTTCCATCTGCCCTGGCTGTGCACCGACTATTCCCTTCACTATTGGTTTATTCCACTTTAAATGTAGGTTGTGTAGTTCAGAGCTCCACAACTGTACATATTGCTTTCCTTGGGGCATATTACCCTTATAGTCACAAAGGTATGGTTCTTATTTTAATTTGTGCAACCTTAGATATTTACAGCAAAATGGGCCCAATTTTCATAACTTCTATGTATGCAACACTGACTTTGTAAATGATTTCTGAACTAAAATTCCCATACTGACTGCTACTTCCCTCAACAGCCTTTTTAATGCTCCAGTCTAAAAATTGCACCTCATTTCTAGCACCCATTTCTTTTCCCGTTTGATACTTTCAGTGCAAAGGAAACCAAACTTGCAACATACTTGACAGCGGACAAGTGCCCAAGTGCCAATCTGCAAACAGTCTGGATTTAATGTTTGTTCACATAATCGTAATCTGTTTCCCAGTGGGCATAGCTTTAATTTTCTTTAATAAGTAATGAAGAAGCTGACTTAAGAAAAATAAAATAAAACCTACAAGGATCATTCAGCTAAGTCAACTCCTACATCTACATGCCAAGAATTATAACTTGTCAGTTTCTAATAAGTAGAGTCTTTTTGCATAAATAATAGCTAATAGTACCTTTTACTTTCCAATTTAAAATAGAAGATAATTTACAGTGTATGTACCTTAATTTGGTTATCTTCCTGCAGGTGCACATTCACTAAGTGCTGCCTGATGTCTGCAGTAAATGAGATAGAGAAATGACAGATTTCTGTCTCATTTCTTATATAGCTATAATTCATCTCCAAGCACTATTTAATATATATGCTGAAAGAAACAGAAATCTTATGAAATGACAGTTTGAAAATATGTAATTAAAATTGTACCATAAAGCATTCACATGAGAGGGGCAACTTAAAGTTATCCAGGCTAACTCAGTCTTCATTTTATTTTTAACCACATTTCCTCATTTTATGCAGTTGATTTGAAAGAGTTAACACTTATGCACCTTTTCTTTGTACAATGTCCTAAGTCTAGAGGTTTTTCTTTTAAGGATTATGGAGCAAAACTGTGACTAATGACAACTCAAGAGAGCTATGTAACAACCAACATGATGTGTCAACACAGAGTCGCTGAAAACGGTGGTAGGATTTTATCCTTGGTATGTGCCAACAGGAGGTGATGTGTGCATTTCTGCTATGAGGTGTATTATCTTCAGAGGCAGTTTGATAACAACAGAAAGGTATGGCAATGGCAATGACCAGCGTGCTCCAATGGTCCTGTGTGGTGAGCTGACCTTAGCTGGATGCCAAGTGACCACCCAACTGCTCTATCCCTTCCCAGCTGTAAAGGGGAGAGAGAAAAAGATGGAAAACAACTCTTGTGTTGGGATAAGTAGTTTACTAAGGCGGAGCATAAGCTTGCACATACAGAAGTGAAGTGAAAGATAACAAGACTTATTTTCTACTTCCAATCAGCAGTGATCCCTGGCCACTTCCAGAGAAGCAGGGCTTCAGCACATGCAATGGTTTCTTAGCAGACAGCTATCAGAAACAACAAATGCCACCCTCTCTGCTCCTTTCCTTAGCTTTTATCTCTGAGCTGACATCATATGGCATGGAATATCCCTTTGGTTAGGTTGGGCCAGCTGGCCTACTCATGTCCCCTCCCAGGATCTTGCCCTCAGTTGGGGAAGGAATGTTACAGCACTGACACTGTGCCCAGAAGCAGACAAAACACTGGTGTGTTATCAACACCCTTCTGGCTACCAAAGCAAAGCACAGCACTGTGAGGGCTGCTATGGGGAAATGAACTCCATCTCAGCCGGCCCCAATACACCCTGACTGAGACATGCTGACTGAAGGTGCAATACCTAATTAGAGAGCCAGGTTGCTTAAGTCTTTCAAAGTCTGTAGGTAATAATTGTAAAATAAGATTTCAAAGTCTTAAAACCAGCTGAGTTGGGGCAAATGTCAATGCCAGTTAACTTGACTGCTCTGCTCCACCTCTGACATATTTCCAGTCCCTGTTTCACAAGATGGGAGGTTGTTAAGAGACTTAGGGACTTAAAACATTTAGATGTCTGTTTCATGTTGGCAAGACAATACTTTTCTCTAACATTCTTGAAACAGTGAAATTATATTCACAAATATTTTGGAAACCATTCAGCTTGAAACAGATGTGTAGCCAGAAAAAGTATAAATATTAAAAGCTAACAGAGTGTTAAGCAAACTGAAAATAGGATCTTATAATTGGAAATTTCAGCTAATTTTTCATCTTTTCTCACTAATTGATGCCCCCTCCCCTTTCCTCCCTCCCTCTGCCCCCCATTTTTCATTACAGGACACCCTTCTGAATTGCTGTAAAAAATCACCATACTTTTAAATGCACAAATGCACATTCGGTTGGGAAAGTCCTATGTTTAGTACCCTAGAGAAGAAAATAATTTTGGCATTACTTCAGTAATATTATTTCACATTTCTTTAGGACTTCACGCAGAAAGTCTCAAAGAGTTATACATTTCTTACAGCTACAATCTAGAAGTCGATTGAATGCATGCTTGCAAACAGAAAAGCCATATTATTTATAGTAGCAGCTCACAGCCTGAGGTATTGCCATTGCCAGTAATCCCACTGTGGTTGTCAGTCAGAGTATTGACCTGGATAATGTACCCTACATATTTATCTAAATAATGGCATAGTCTCTCTAATTGTCTAAGGCCAGTAGCCTGTCTACAGTGCATTATGCTGAAATAGTATTTAGTTATAGTAGCCCTAGAGGAAACATTAACAATTTTTTCAGAACACAACATGGCTAAAATTCACTTTGCCTTCTTTCAGCAGTAGAAGAAATATTCTCATTCTCTCACCTTTAATTTTGTTTTGTAGATTACCTGGATGATTCATATATAATTTATCAGAAAAATATTGAGAGGACAACTTCTTCATTTGTCCTGAACAACCATGATGTGCTCTCCAATATAGACAAAAAGCAGAAAAAAATAAGTTTATCAGTGAAAAACACTGCAAACCAGGAGGGCCTGAGTACGTGTTTTAAAGAGTGGGAAAGTAAGATCAAACCAGTATGCAAGAAGTCTATGCTCAGTGATGGATCCTGTGTATTGTGAACCTGCAAGATAAACAAAGCCTATGCAGATATACTTTAACTATGTGGCATCTTATGTCTTCATTCCAGCCTGTCTTTTCTCCTACATTTCTAGATAAATTAGGAAGAAGGAAAACATCCAGCTTGTAATGATTATAGCTGGAAGAAAATTAAATTTGTAGTACAGTGAGCACACTAAGCTTGAAGTGCCCACAAAGTTTCTGACATTTTGGAAAGGAAAATAATTCAGGCATGAATAAAACATATCCACAGTATGTGGATGCTCAAAAAAAAGTAAAGCACTGCAAAAACAATTGAGTCCTCTACCATTATTAAGTTTTTTTTAAAAAAGGGCAAAACAAAAAAAAATAGAAACATCAACAGAGACAAAAAAAACCCAACAAACAAAACCAAATGAAAAGAATAGCAACAATAATAAAACCTACACTGTGCCCACTGAAAAAGACCCTGTTTCAAAGCTGACCATACAGGCTACCTGAACAGGCTCCTGGGAATGAAGATAAAAGTAACTGACTTAACCATTTCTTTTGTATTCTCCAAGTTATTTGGCAACTGAATAATCAAAAACTGAATAAATCAAAAATATAACCATATTTAATTATATATGAATTTATTTGTAACATGTAATTTATGGTAAAATAATAAATACAAGAACCTAGTTTTTGAAAGATAACTGCATATATGCTACCTAAAACAATGCTTGTCTCCCTCAAAACTAGGCCACTAAACATTTATGGATTTTACTTAGTAAAATTCTGCTTTGATTACAATTCTGCAACTTCTGCTTCTAAGTATTTCCCTGCCAGTTTTCACATATTCTCTGAGTGCTGTCTCACAGGTGCTGGCCCTTTCCTTTTTCATCATCCCTCACAAGCCTTCCAGCTCCTGAGGTGAACCTTTCCCATTATTCTGCCAATGCCTGTACAGGAGTTATGCCCCAGCCCTCAGTAAATGAGCTGCAACATACTGAGTTCTGCTGGCAGCCACTGCTCCTGATGAAGGTCACGCAGCTGGGAGGGATGTCCTTATGATTTAATCCACTGTATGCTGAGCTCTGAGCAGACATGCTCCTCACACATTTCAGTTATCAGGTCCTCCTGAGGATGAAGTGGATGTCAAGTAGGGTGGCCTACCCTGGACAACTTAGGAAAGGAATAAATGCAGGCCAGGATAAAGTGAAGACATTGGGGAAAAGGGGTGCGGAATAAGTGCTAGTAATGAGCTACATTTTGGATAAACATGGGTGGGGGGAGTAGTTAGTTTAATCACATTTAGTCTAGTAGTTAGAAGGTAGTCTAGGAAAGGTGGATTTTTTTTGTTTTTGGCTTGTTGTAGTGATGTTTTACCCAGCTCAGGCTGTGTGTATCAAGCAAACATGGCACTCCAAACTGAACAGAAAGCTCATTCTGAGTATTATCTATGATGCCTCAGGGGTTTTTTTGTTTTGTTTTTGTTTTTGTTTTTGGTTGGTTGGTTGGTTTTGGTTTTTTGTTTGTTTTGGTTTTGTTTTCTTTTTTTAATTTTTGATTTTTTTAACTTTATACATTTTAGAAGTTATTGTAGATTTAATATACCAGTAAAATAACTTCAGTAGCTTACTGTTTACACATACCAACCTCATCCTATATCAATCCCTCAAAACTCCAATAGCTGTTTAGTCTCCATTTCAGGGTAGAATTACAGAAAAGTGACATGAGGCCTGCACCAGAAGATAAAGACATAGACAGAAGGATCTCCAAATCTGAAACTTTGGAAGGCCTCCAAGGACCTGACATGCTGCAAGGAAGATGAAGATGATGAAAGAGGGGTCCCAAGTCCCCAGACTCAATTCCCAATGGGGTGTGCCAGGGAGCGGAACAGGGCGAAACTGGGAGGAATAACAGAATGAGATTGGATAGACATTATAAAACCTTGGAACTAGGGTCAGATGGGGATTCTGTGGGTATGTATTCCTGGAGCATGGAGGTTCATTAAAGCTTCTGCTCTCCTCATCTTATCTCGTCCTAAATTGGCCTGGAGTTTTTTTCTCCTCAGTCTTTAACACATCATGTAAAAGGCAAAAGAAGCAAACTTGGTCAGCAAATTATATTAGATAATACAGCAGCGCTTATGAAATACCATAAACACATTTTATTGAATTGTGACAATATATCTGTTCCAAAACACTATTACAAACGCAGGCAGAAATATCAGTCTAGAATGTGTAAAAGATGATTTAGCATTTTACACAAGTATTCTCCATAAGTAAATTCTGAAAATATCCTTCCCCCCCCTCCCCCCTAAAATACAGAATTTCTCATTTCAGCTTTTCTCCTTTGTATTTCAATGAGGGACAAAATGAGTGTTAAACAATAAACCCACTCTTATCTCTTCGGTTTCTGCATATAATAACCTGTTATAAACATATAAACACCTGTCATGTTTTTGTTTTGCCAAATGTAGCAGTTTAGAAGAAACTACATTATTTTGGTAGAAGTCTGGTGGTGATCAATGTGGAATTTTCTTGACCCAGGCAGGACTTAATATTTGGCAGATGTAGCAGAACTAGACTCTGCCAGCACATGAAAAGAAGACATGTAGATGATAATCATTGGGTGTAAGGTAGACTACAACTTTTGTCATCCATAAATGATGTTCACTATTGTAAATAAGTACTGTCTTAAAAGAATTGAGGAAACCAATTTCTCTCTCTTCAGTTAGGACCCACAGTGAGTAAATCAGGAGTTTAAGGTTCATAACAATTTTGTAGAGTCCAATTCAGTTTATGGACTTGAAAATTTGCCAATTCATTCCCACTGTAATTTCTCCTGTTCCTTCACAAATCTTACCTGTTATTAGACACTCAAACCCTGTGTCTTTACAAAACTTTTTCTAATGAGATTTTTTTCCTATTTAAATAAATCTCTCATAGTCTTGTACGCAAGACAACTTCCAAGTCACAATAGAGAATCTTGATTAAACAGGAGTGTAAAATTGAGGAAGTATCCTGTTTTATCATCTTAGTAACTGATGAAAGCATTGAATTGCATTTAAGCCAGAAACAAATGTCTAAAGTATCCTACTTTGTTTACTTATCCATTCTTTCCCAATAATACCAAAATTCATTTTAAAGATTCTTTAAAAAAATTATATATAAAAACAATAAGTTCTGTGTTATAATACCTGCTGTGCTTGACATTTCTCTGCTTCACTTTGCATCAGCTGGCATCTCATTTCTGTATTTGTTTCATCAATAATAAGGAACTGGGTTGCACCTTTACAGCAGTCACAACATGTGACAGGCGTGAGATTGCCACGTGCTGGGCACATGATTGCCATGTGATGGGCACATGTTGGATGTATGAGGGGCATGTGATTGTCACGATTCTGGGCACATGAATGCCACATGTCAGCCATGTGATTGGCATGTACTTGGCACATGAGTAGCATGTAATAGGCTCATGATGAGCACCTCATAGGAACATGATGAGTTTGTGACTACGCATTATTGCCACATGATGAAAGCATGATTGTCACATGAAGGGCATTTAATGGATGCTTATCAGGCATACAATGGGTAGAGCTTGTGCTGTGACCAGCTCCTGCTCTCTAGTGACATCTGCTTCTTGTTCTGCTGCTGCTTGAGCTGATCTGGCAGATTTTTTGACAGTTCCATGTTATTTTAGCTCCTACTTGGACGTTCTGTAGTTCTGCAAAAGGAGACGTTTGAATATGTATTATTTTGTCTCTAAATCATGGGAGAGATCTGCCTCAGTCTTAACCACTATAACCTCAGTCTGCACCACCATCTGTGACTGCTTTATAGTTGACAGAAGATTTCTAAGCCAATCTGGTCCCATTTGTCAGGCCATGACTTCTGTAACTTTGCTTTGGAAGCTGTTGCCCCAGGATGACCTGTCTCCTGGAACACTTAGGCAAAGCTATTTATTTCCAAATTTATACTGCACTTTTACAGACCATGTTGGAAGAGGACTACTTGGAGGAGAAGTCCAGGCAGAATGGTCTCAAAAAGGTGGTGTGAGTGGTCTCTGACCTGGGGAGAGGAGCAGTGTCCCAGTAACCATCTGTAGCAAGTGGGTGGCAGGAATCAGTGGGTGGTATGGTGGTTCTCTGCTGTGTTTTTACAGCCTGTTTGTTTATCTATTTACACACACACACACACGCGCGCGCGCGCGCACACACACACACACATATATATCTGTGAGGAAGCCTGTGCTCATCTCATGTCAGTGACCCAGTCACCAATGGAGTAGTTACTGAACAGCAACTGGGAATATTCTTGAGTTGTGGAGGGAGCAGAATGGATAGGGAAAGGAACACCAGATTTCTGATTTACCTCTATCACTTCCATATGTGCAGATATCCACCTGAAATAATGCTGTGCACTCAGTTCAGTTTTGTGCAGCACCTTGTGCAAAGGTCACAGTGATTTGCCATTACAAATCTGCCTCCTTCCTTTCTTACCTCTGAGTCTCAGGAAAACTTCAGATGAACAGCTACAAGGACCTGCATCTACTTCCTTTGTGTGTCAATGCTGCTGTCTTCAAGCTTGCTTCCACAGCATGATGCCAAGGATACAAGCTACATGTGATAGCCAGAGAAGGTATGCCTATTTTATTCATTATACATGTTTGATATTTTTATATATCACCATGATCCATCAGGAAGTGAAATAGAAATATTCTTTTTCCTCCTAAAATTCAGTATGTACAGAGAATTTTCAGTTATATTTAGGGGAATTAAAAAAAAAAAAAGAATTGCATTATATGGTTAAAATTTATTTTTATGGATAATCTATGGCTTTTCTATCAAAAGACTGCAAAGCTGCGAAAAAAAATGCCTATACTGAATTAGAATCAGGCCTTTGACTAAGTTTGAAGTTTTATGTGAATCTAAAATAGACATGAACTTGTGTGCTTGTCACAGTCCAGAAGAAACCATAATTGAGGAGTTTGAATTTAGAGTACATTTCCAGTTATTGTTCATTTGCTATTTTCTGTATCTCCCAAATAATTTACCACACTGGTATGATTTTATTAAACCATGACTTTATTTGGTTGGTGTGGTCCAACTGTTCAGCTCACAAACAGAAAATTCTCAGAATTTGCCAATCTTTCTTTATTATTTATCCACAAGGGAAAAATTATTCCTTAGATCTGATGAAAAAGCTGTGGTTCATTTTGAGGACAATGTTTAACAGTGTCTACTCTGACAATGTTTCCCTAAATTTCCTGCAGGATTCCAAATGTATGCTATTAGTTATGAAGGTGACATAAATGGAAGAGATTATATATAATAAGCTGGCAGCAAAGTAAGACCCTAATGGACAGTTGAGAGATTGTACATTTAAATTCAGATGGAGATGAAAAACTGTGTAGTAATAAACACTTAAAATGGCAGGGAAATGAGAAATTTTACTATTCAATTTTGAAACAAAATGTTCCACATCTTTTTGAGAACCACAACAAAATTTTGGTTTTGCTCTTCAGTGAGGAAAGATGACAGAGAGGAATGTAAGTCCCTCTCCAGTGTACATATCAGGCAGCCATGTATCCACAACTAGTTTTCAACTTTCATGACCACAGATGACCTGAAAATTTTGTTTGTCATGACAAGCTACAGATTAATATTAACCTGAGTTAAGCTTGTTTAATTTCATCCTGTATTTTTTCCTGGTATACCTTCCAACACAGAGCTTTATACAAATTGAGTATCTACTCATCATGGCTAAGCTTCGCAAACGAAGATTTACAAGGGCTCTACCCACGCTTGCTACAAGCATGCTAGTGGCTAAAAAGGCCAATGCAAGATAGGCAAGTCCAATTGCAAAAGGCACAGTGGAAAGTCTCCAACGGTGCTACTGGGGAGGCACGGTTCTTCCTGCTTTGCCTTTTTTCCTCCAGACTGATTCTGCAAGATTATCTACTAAACTGGTATCATATGAAACCTTGAGACTTAACAATCTATCCAGAGATGTACTAATCATGCATCCTGAAGGATATCTTTTACAACAAACTTGGACTCAGTAATGAAGCATTTTTGTGTGTTTCTTTGTGTCCTACTACTGAATTCCAGATTTATTGCACACAGAAAAGTCAAGTGTTTCCAGAAACAAACACAAGAAATTTTTAACATTGCAGTTACTTCCAATGAAAGACTGTCCTCAAGAAAAACAGTAGTGATCACCTCCTTCTCCTTAGTGGGGCAAAATCCTGAGTGGCAAAACAAAAGGTACTGTGCACTAGTGTAAAAATAGCAAGAAATCTGTATTACACACATGGAGGCACGGGTCTCTCTGAGCACCATGCTATATGAACAAGGCCAGTCATCCATAGGGGAAACTTTTGGAATAGGTCCAACTCATTTTAATGGAAGCCAACCTCAGACAAAGGATGACTACAATATGATATGACAATAACTATACATATAACTTAAAGAGGAGCCATGGGTGGTTTGGAAGAAATTATTTTGTCTTGAACACCTAAGCAAGAGGAAAATAAACTTATGAATTACTGATGACTGAGCCCAATTTTTCAAAGGAGTAGTTGTAACCTATTTTAAAGGTTGTCACTTACTCCATGGCCAAATATAAAGTCTTTGAGAATTTAAAAAAGATGG
The DNA here is from genome assembly GCA_035047845.1 of Dendrocincla fuliginosa. Taxonomy (NCBI): domain Eukaryota; kingdom Metazoa; phylum Chordata; class Aves; order Passeriformes; family Dendrocolaptidae; genus Dendrocincla; species Dendrocincla fuliginosa. The sequence continues at coordinate 81,751,567 of JAWWMO010000083.1, read as the reverse complement.
TGCCCAGGATACAAGGTCTGGCTGGACTAGACAAAATGAAGTGTTTCTTCCAGTCTCTCCTGGTGAAACTCATTTCAACTTCCAGCACAGGCAACTCTTGAGAGCCTCCTGTCACCACAGAAACAGAAATAGTTTCAGGCCCACATGTCCTGATGGCATTAATGTGCATTGAGCGCCTATATCAACCAAATCCTTGTATTTTTGGGGGTCTGACGTGCCAGGCCATCGGATCCACACAGTCCAATAGACACAGTTGTCCCATGCCTCTACCTGGCTAGAGGCAGGGACACTCTAACACTGGTCTTGGTTATAGCAATCACAGCTTTTTCCCAGTGGAAGTATTTGGGAGGTACCCTCTAGTGGGTCAGATCCTTGCTCATTGGAAACTGGCACTGCACTTACTCTCACTGCTAGTGCACAGGTAGGTTTCCTGTCCCACCACCTCATGTCTTTTCCATGGACTTTCAGGAAATACCACACCTCGGTTCATGGGATCTGTCCACTTTCTCTAGCCAGGCTGTGTCTGGCTCTGACCTCGAAGGCTCTGATTCTCACTGGTGCCACTTGAAAAGTTTCCTTAATCTCCTTTCTAAGTTTTTTCTGCTCATCTTTTACCTCTGTATTTAGTGCCTCAACCAGTGTCTCTACAGCAGAGATACGGGCCTGTAGCAGGCCATGGACCATTCCGTTGTATATCCTGAGTTTACTTGTTACGGAGCCCACTGTGTCTCAGTTTCCTTCAGAATACGTGGACACCAGGAAACTGGAGTATACTGCTGGTCCCTGGCATGAAAGGCTCCACCACATCTGTAATGTGCACCTGACCTTGTCTGGGTCACTGTTGGGTTGCCCACCCCTTCCAAAAACCATTTCTAATAGTGAAATTTCTCTCAGGCATAGGATCCCTTCTTCCATAGTCTTCCAAGTCATCTTACAATGATGTTCCTGCAGGATGTCTCTGTAAACAAACTTCTCTCTTACACTTGTTAGAAGTTGCACCCATAGAGAAAGGGGTTTTGGTTCCTTCACAAACACTTGTTCGATACCCACATCCTGGGCCAGAGACCCCAAAAACCTGGCTTCAAAACTGTCAAGCTGTAAGCTTTCACCCATAAGGCCCCAAATTCAGATCAGCCAAATCAGGATGGGCTTGCCTGGGCAACAGTTAAAGTCTTTCTGCAAACTACGGAGATTGTCAAATGACAGCAATTCAGTAAGGATCTCTGCGTCTGCTGTCTGTGAAGGTGCCACTCCTCCCTCAGCGTCCACTGGATGAACTGATTTGGCTTATATTTCCTTTTTCGGATAGGGACAACTTCCATTGGCTTGGACTGTTGTCTTGGTTTAGCTGCATCCTGAGTCACCATGACATCAGGTGTTTTACTGTCTTCCTCCTGGACATGCTGCATCATACCGAGCAGCTTTTGGTAGGCAGCGGCCAAAGCCCCACATGCAACTATGAGTTGCCCCTCCATGGATGTACTACAGCATGTCTCCCTCACAGATCTCATTATTTTCATGGGGTTTAGGAGTTGTCCAAGGGTGAACTTACATGTCATTGGAGCAGAACACTTCTATAAGAACTTATCCATATCCTCCCACAACCCATGCCACTCAAAGTTTCCCACCCCTGAGGTGGGCTTCTGGATGCATTCTTGAGAGACCCTGGCCCTAACTTCATATACTAGATAGGCCATAATGACACAACCTTGCAGACAAACCACAAAGAGTAAGATATCTCTGGCATCTAGAGAGAATTTAAGTTTCCCAAAAGCTGTTGTAGTGGACCTGAAGGGGAAATGGGTGAAGGAGTGGGAGAAAATACTCCCCTTAGGTACTCTAAAGGAAATCTTACTCGTTTGGAGCTATTACACCACAAGGATATGCAAGAAATGCATGGTTACTTGCTTGTGACTCAATCAGTGCACCCTTACTGTGGTCCAGACTCAAAGGAGTTTTGTAACTCACTTGCTATCTAACACACAGGTATTTCAACTTTTCTAAACAATGTTTACAACATGGTCATTCTTCTCATCCACAAGGAATGAAGAGAGGTATATGAAGTTACCTGTAATTAGGCCATGCCTTTTAGAGAGGAGTAACAGGTCCCTGCATAATTTAAATAAAACTGTTTCTGAGGAGCCAGAGTTGAGAGGACAAGGACATACCTGAAAAATTGCGAGCAAATCAAAATCAGTTTCCTGGATAACTCAAGATTACTCAAAACATAGAAACTATTGCTATTGACTTTGAATTGTGTGGTGTTTGTGCATTTTGTTTTGATATCTAAAATATAGTCAGCTCAAAGAAGATGACACTATGGAAGAGTCATTACCTTCAAGTGGCTGGGGTACACTTTGTCAGCTGCCTTCACAGATTTCTGCAGTGCTCTGACAACTCTGCCTTTGCAAAAGCTGCAGCTGGGATACTTGTTACAGAAGCAAAACCCTCTGCAAAACTCATTTTACTATTTGCTCTTGCCCATATTATGTAAAGAATGAGGGCTACTTTTTCCCCCTTAACAATAACCTCTGATACTATAGAAATCAGTGATTTTAGTTTTAATGTTATTATATCTTCAACATCTTTTACTGTAAGAACTAAACAATATATTTTTAAAGATTTTTAAGTGTTGAATGAGCTCAATTTATTATGGACTCCTACAGATTTCTCTGTATAAACTTCCTAGGGATAGGTAAGTCAATCTCTCTGGGTCTATGATAATTTAGCACCTGGTGCTTTCTTATAATGCTCTAGAGTGCCAGCCTATGTACCTAACAGTACATTTATAGTTTCATGTACTTCAGATTAAGAAATTGCCATGTTTGCTTCAGTAATATATAGCCACAGAAAATATCTGTAAGTACTTCTGAATCAGTGACTTATCACAGTTTTTCCAATTTAAAAAACGGCGATTTTTTCTGTTTAAAAAAATCTGAAGAAAAATGGGCTGTACAACATATGAACTGACATTAATCAAATAGACACGCATCCATGTATGCAGCAAGATGAGTATTTTTGTTGTTAGAAAAATAGCTATTACCACAAATAATTACAAATCCTAAATCCCTTTTATTTTCTGCTAACAGTCCGAAAGAAGATTTATAAAACAGACGATAATGTAACTTTTCATGAGATCAGGATGCAAGAATAAATATGCCAGCACAAGCCCAAATCCTTTGTACAAAGCTAGCAGGATTCCTGTGGTGGCATAGTCCTCCACAGCAGAGAAGAGATCTGAGCTGGGACCTGGCTGCTGCCAGAGGATACGGCTGGCTAAGCCATCTGCAGGATAGCAGGGGCTCTGTGAGCGGCTGCCATGTTACATCAGGAAAGTCTCAGATCTGGAAATCTCTTGTTTTGACTCCCACTGCTTTCTGGTGTCTGGACCCTAGGCCAAAGTAGGCATGTCTGCTTCCTGCAGCTGTTGTTCTCTAGCTGAGTATGCTGTAATTCCCATCATAGAATATAACAGGGAAATACTTCTGGGATTTTTTTTTTTTTTTTTTTTTACTTCAAATGAAAAGGTTTTCTTGTGCAGGGATAAGTATTTTATTAATTTACTCTAAGCAGGATAAGATTTCTGAGTAAAATAACAGGAACACATTTTTACCTGGAGATCTAGTTTAGAAAAAAAAAAAAAAAAAGGTGATGATTATTTTTTTTTAATATTGAAACAAAATAATTTCATAATTTTAATTAAAAAAAAGTCTTATTGACTAAGAAAATTTCTTCTCAAATTTACAGAAAATTACAAAATTGGGCATGACTGTGTAATTGTTAGCCCATATAATATCCAGAGATGTCCACACTAAAACTGTATCACAATAGGATTTATCAGAATATACCTACAGTATCATCAGTTCCAAAGCACCAAACCTGTGTGTATATAAATTATTCTAATAAGAGGTAAGTTGACAGGGAACATCTGCTCTAACTGGTGAACCCACTAATGTGATCCACCTGTCACTATCTGGGTCATTATGTAACTGTAATTCTGAACTGCTGTAATATTTTTGGCAAATACACTAAGCTCCCACTTGCCCTAACAGATTGAACTGAGGTTTAAGATTAATATACCTTTTTTTTTTAAAAATCACTATGAATATTTATAGTACTAATTAATGTCACTGGGAAAATACCAAGGAAAATAATTTCAGCACAATTTTGCAATTTTTTTTTTTAGTTAGAGGAATTTTAGAAGGAATTCCTCTACACTTTTCAGAAATAACAAGAGAAGTGGGTGGATAGTTGTCACGAACTATTGAATCAAAAATTGGTTTAGAGCACTAGTTTTCACATTGTGTCTTCCTGTGTATCTTTCTACTTATTTCTGCCTTACTTTCTCCATACCAGCCAGCTTGAAAGCTTGCTAAAACAAAATGCTTTTAGCAGTAATGTCAAGACTCAGAACTTAATCTGAATTTCTATATGAAATATTCAGATAAACCAGAAATAGTCTGGCTAATGTTTCAGTACTTATAGCAAAGCATATAGGCATTAAGAAGGTAAGAGCTAACTCATGTTAAGCCTCCAAAAAAAGAACAGTATGGTTTAGGTCATTTATGTCAAATGAAAGTTCTCTTGCACATATGATGCACAAGGTGAAAGCCCTGACAACATTTCTACATCCAAAGACTACTGTTATTTCTGAGAAGATGAATAACATATCAGCATAACCCTATTATGTTAAAGTTGGATCGTTGGCCTGAAAACAGCTCAGCTCCTATTTTAGATATACAGTGGTTATTTATCACCAATATCTAAATGATATTCGGCATTTGAAGAGCTTTGTTTCCCATTTATTTTTATATATATATATAATTTATATGAAAGGCATCATATATTATCAATAATAGGGCTTCATCTGGTATAATCATCACTCGTGATCCCTAATTCACAAAAAAAAAAAAAAAAAAAAAGTACAAGCACAATCCAGACAAAACTATTCCAAAGGTTTTACTATACAGTGGTCTAAGTTGTCCACAGGAAGTATTCCAAATAACTTCCTACCTACCTCACATCAAATTCTTGGTCTATGTAGAAGTTAAAGCAAGGCAGCCACAGACCCACTATACTTTCTTCTTGTTTCCTTTTTATTTCAAAGACAAAACTCAGTAACTCACAAGTTTCTCCATCTTTCAAATTTCCAGCTGAGCAGCCATTCTCTTTTATCCACTGATAATAAAATATCTATGATCTGGGTAGAGAAAAAGTGAAAAATTATCAAAGTATAAGATTTTTTTTAGAGACAAATTAAAAAACAAATTGAGCTGTCGTAGTTTAAATGAAAAGGAAATTAAGCTGCCTCTTTGCTGTCAGATCCCTGGAGCTCAGTGGGAGCAATATAAGGGGTTACAAAAAAAGCTCTACAAAAGCATAGTAAGTAGGGGGAGATTGGTGCCTGTAATTGGACTCCACGAAAATTCTATGTAATGCAGCTAAAACTTAATCTTGGAGCAGGAGGTATTGGGTCATCTCCTACTGAACATCTCCTGCTGACTCCCTGTGGTAACCTCACAGAACACTGGGCTTGTTTCACTGTCAGCAAGTGCCCAAACTCCTAATTATTCACTTCTCCTTGGTGATACCATAAAAATAAATTCTTTAAAGGGCTTTGGGGGTTCATCTGCATTATGGGCTTAGTTTGGATCAGGAATAAATGCCCCAGCCATCCCTTCTTACTTGATTTATATGTTGAAGCAATCTCAAGGGAATTGGACTAGATTGCTTTAATGTGAAACTAACCCCTAGAACTTGCTTTCCAACTTCAAATGGACTTTTAGTCTATATGACAAGATTAAAGCTGCTGGGAAGTAAAAGTAAATCGCTAAAACACCTACAGTGTGAATGTCCACTTCTCAGCACCACTGCTTTGTTCTAGAGCTCTGTTCCTACTAGTCTGAACTACTTTGTCGATATAACGCTGGCTTCAAAGTGTTGAAATTACACCTGGAGGTTATTGAGTGCTGGATAGCATTGTGGATTATCAAAGCTTCCAAGCAGATTTTCCTTTTTACTCATACCTAAGATATCTTTGTTATGAAAGCTATTTTGTGTACCTTAGCAATAATCTGATGACTGATGGGTATTTCTGATCACTTCAATATCTTTTATTAGTATTCATGAAAATTCATTAGTTTTTAATCCTTCTAACTACAAGCTCTTTGTTAACATTGAAATGTTAGTGAGATAATGATTCTTTATTTTAATTAAAAATAATTAATCATGTATTTATTTTTAAAAAGATAAAATTAAACACAAGCTAAAAGTACACTTAATTAAAAGAGTATATGAGTTGGTAGATTTTACTTTCTTCCTTGATGCTTTAGTACTCTTCAATCTCTTAAGTTTTCAGGACAGTAGCAAAATCAAACAAAATATTGTCCAAAGATGCAAAATATTGATATATAACAACTGTTGGTATATATATTGGAGCTTTGCAAAAGAAGGGCATTCCAGAATTATAATTTATAATCTTTTAAGTATCAGATTCAGTAGGAGGATCTTACAGTCTGGCCTATGGACTTCCACATTATATGAACAGAGTTTTTTGGAGGAAAGAGCCTTTTTAGTGCACTGAAGGACTTCAGTGCACTAGAATTTAAAGTTATTTTTTAATTTCTTCTTTTCTGTGGAGCATAAATGCCATAGATTGTGTTTCCACACCAGAAACACAGGATATTGGTCCTGTACTTTCTTTATAACATCATTCTAATTTTATAAATTTATTCTATGACTTCTACACAATGAACAAAATATTTTTTCTCACTGGCCTGTCATAATCAAACCTGTCACTTTCTGGCAAGCTTCCATTTCCAATGATACAGTTTGGAAATATTTTATTTAATTTTAATTGGTAAATCAATAAAAAAGATTTCTTTTCTGACATCTTCAACCATACGAATAATTTTTAACATTCTCAGCGTGCTGCCAGGGTGTGGCCACTTTATATCTTCTGCCTGGAATGTGAAAACAAATAGAAGACGATATTTATTTTGTTCTGGCAAACTAAAAACGTTATAAACCCATAGCAGAGATGTTTCACAAATATGAGAATGAAGGTGTTATATGAAGATAGAAGGGATTAAGCACTGTAAGTACTGAAAATTTACTAGTATGTTAGTTGAATGATATTTCATAATAAAAGTCACAAAAATGATCTTGGAAATTTTTCTAGCCCCTCCCACAAGGATTAAGACGTCATCTTCACCAGATTTAAATTAGGCCTTTAAATCTGACATCAAACAGCCTTAAATATATATCCAATTAATAATGCAGGTATTGTGAGTAAAATTATATAAGTAGAAATAATATCCTTTCAGTTTTTAGGAGTCTGACTTCAATCATATAATTTGTTTAATATAGCTTTATTCTTTTTTCTAAAAAATACTCTAATGCAGCTTTTATCATTGCTCCATTCCATGTAATATAATTCAACACACCTAATCTATACAAGACTCTTAAAAGGAACACATTATAATTTTAGCTATGTTGATTTTTTTTTCCCTGCTACTCAATTTTCTTTGTATGTATTTCTTTCGTTAATTCCTTAAAAAACACCAAACTCTCCTTTTCATTAGGAAAAAAAACAAAAACAAAAACAAAACAAAACAAAAAAAAAACAAAAAACCCAAAACAAACAAAAAACAACTAACCAAATGAAAACCCACAAAATCCCAACAATGAAAAAACAAACAAAAAAGCAAAAACAAACAAAAAAGTATCTCAACAGAAATCAATACTGCAAACCCACATATATTTCCTTGCACAAGACCACAGTTATCAGAAATACCATGCAAACCAATTTAATGAATGAACAAAGAAAAGAGAAAAAAAGTTTTGTATAATGAGACTGCATATGATCTAAATATTTGGAAAGCATATTTTTCTCCCTGTCAAATATGACAAAGTGCTACATCTCGCTCTGTCTTACTCAGCCTTACTTGCATGGTGGAGCCAATGTCTTCCGTCTGGTAGCACAGCGTGTGTGAGCCACTTAAACTCTCTGACTTACATGATGGTAGATCAGTCTTGCTATTTAACTGCTCCATCTAAGTTACTGTGCATACAAACAGCCCCCAAAATAAAAATTGCAAGTGAATAGAAGCTATACCCTTGTCTGACTTCAAAGAAAATAGTCATTAGGATATTTGCACAAAAATTTAGAAGAATGTAACTTCATCACAAAAAAAAAGTCCCTACCCATCTGAAGTCCTACACTTCCTATGTTAAACCTCTGCATTACTATTAATAACCTCACCAACTACATATCATCAATATATTTTTGAGGTACATGTATTTTCTCTGCAGACAGTCTCAGTTATGCTGATGTCTTAGTTCTGATCTCTAAAAAGTAGAAATCACACTGCATTTTGTAATGTCCTTTCAGTAGTTCTCCACTAGAACCGTTTTGGGGTGGGTTTTTTTAATGGTTTTGTTGTTGTTGTGTTTTTTTTTTTTTTAATTTTATTTTTACAAAGATAATAGCTTGGACAGAAATGTGCTACCTTGTGCATATCAACATTTTTAATTTGACAACCCAAACACCTTAGATGTATGCTAATTAAAAAACCTAAACCATAACTGCTCTCATCAAAGTTCCTCCTGCTTTTAGGGGGATTCAATCAAGACTAAAAGCATTATTCAGAAGGGTACAGAGTTGTTTTTCCATCAATCTAAAGCACATTGAGCTTTTTCTAAGCAAAAAGGATCGATTTCTCATTTAAAAACTCCTATTCAAAAATTTCTCTTTTATTAGCCTTGTTTTTATTATAGTTCTATAAAACAATTCATGTCTAGATCTATCAAATAATTAATGCCTGGTTCAATAATGCAAGTTACTAATTTTTGCTTTCAATAAATCACTTTATATATATTAACTATTTAGACAATTTTAATACATACTGTAACATTTGCAGTACTTGCCAAAATAGCTCATTATTTAAAGGGTAGTTGTATAATGTCAAAGATCAGCAACATTATTTTGATTCACAAAATTATTGTCAATCAAAATCAAGCATGAATTTTCTACTCATACTTGTGCTCTCTGTTTAAGAAATCTTAATTTTTGATAACTGTTATAGATGAAGTCCTTTGACTAGAAGATTGGACTGGATGATGCTGCAGGATTGATGACTTACATTGACTCTGCATATTAGATATTGCCATAGAGTATTTACCTAAATGGGATTTCTAGGTAGCACCTCAATTGTTTTGACAGCATAGTGATGAATGCACAATTTTTAGCAACTTTTTGAAAGCATATGGTGCTGCAAAGTGAAATATGTTGTGACTGGTATACTGCAGACATTTTACACAGCAAAGGATGTTTTTTAGCAAACAAATGCTGCAATGAATAGATAGAAATGCTGTAGCTGAATTGAAAATTATCAGCTAGTTCCATAAGATCAAATAGAATAATATTTGATATTATTGTGATATTAGGAATCTAAAATATCCAGTTAAGCTGAAAATTCTGTACATAAAGTTATGTGCCAGAATAGAATGACACATTATTATTTTTTATCTCCTTTATTGTTCTAAAGTGTGATGATTGCATCATGTGCATCTATTTCAAACAAGGTCTGAGTACCTACTTTCACTTTATAGCTGAACTTATTTTACAACCTACAAGCTGAGACTGTGCTATAACATAGACAATAGTTTTCACTAGCAACACTAAATTCTTGGAAGAATTAGAAAAGCTCTAGGGATAAAAAGCCCTTTTGCAGGTAAAGAGGATTCCTGAGAAGTTCCCTAGTGGGAAAACACAAAGAAGTCACACTTGGAAGTCTGAGAAGAAATGCATAATCTTGCTTAGCCTGAAGAAGATGCTTAGCATGCAGTTTTTCTAGCAGGTAGCCTCCCAGAGTCAACAGGAAATAGCAGCCAAAATTTCTTTCCTCTCAAGAATATTTTCTGTACTTTGGTAGCCAATCTCCTGCTTAATAATGCCCAGGGAAAGAATTTTGCCGTACTGCACGGTATTTGTGTTCTTAGTTACAAACAGAAAAACAAAGAGGATGTCAAAATAATTACTTGTGCACAGCATGATAACTGTTTAGCGACCGTGTTCAAACTATTATGTAAGGATAGAAGGGAATAAAAACTTGCAGTTTACTTCATCATAGAAGATTGGTTCCCATGAAATAATAAATTTAGAGCATCAGTCATACAATAGGACAGTTCACAATACCATTTCTTCTGCAAAATTTGATCCTTCTTTACTTCAATAATAATATAAAAATATACTAAATGTTGAAACTAAAAATGGAAAATGAGGAAACACACTAATACAATACATCAAAGCCATGCAATAAATGATTTTTGAATTACTTTTGTAGTCACTCAACTTCAGAATGCTATTTTTTTAATGTGACAATTTAAATCTTCTAGATAAAAAGATGGCTCTTTAAAATTCTGTCTTATCTAACAGAATCATCATTAAGTGAAAAGTATGCAAATCACACAGAAAAGATACTGTAAAATACCTTAAAATATTTAAAATATTTTCCATCAAAAATATTATATAGATATAACTTCAAAATAACTGACAAGCTCTCTGATTACAGTGTTTCATATGAATGCACAAGACTTTTGATCATAGCACAAAAGAGCTTTTATTTAAGTAATGATCTGAAGATGTGCTTTCAGTATTATCTGAAAACACAGTCTTGAAATTTTTCTATACAACGATCCCTTTCAATCTCAGAAGTCTTGATAAAGGACATAATGACTGGAAAATTGGAGAAAAATACATTGAACTTTCTGTTCAAAATGGAATTCTCAGGAAGATGTTTTTACTCTGATTCAAAACTACCTTATAGAAAAAATTGTATCTACCACCTCTGAATTTTAATAGTGAATGGCCACGCCAGAGGCTACTTTTGTCCATCTCTCTTGTTCCTGGCTACTTTACATAACACTGAACTTTCCAGTACATCAAAATGTGTATGAAATCCTGAAATACAGTGCATAATCTTGGTGCCACTGTTTGATTTTAGTAATGGAAATACTTCAATTGGTCATTTTTGTTGAAGAAAGATAGAAGGAATAGCAAAAATAATACATTCAAAGATATTGTGTGAATGGTTAAAACACTACAGGAGTGGATCACGAATGTTCGCTGGTTTTTGTTCCACAGAAGCCGTAAGTCAATAGCTCAGGAGTTTTTTTGTCAGTGTTCTCTGCTTTGATTACAGCAAAGAAACAAAACATACAGTTTGAGAAAGAAATCCCTAAGAAAAAAAAAAAGTAAATCCAACATAACAGTAAACAAACTAAACAAAAACACTGCAGAGAATTTCAGTGCTCCTTTGACTACCAAAATCACCTCTGTGATGCCAAAAGGTTTTTTTGATTTTTGATTTTTCAGTTTTATAGATGTTAGAAATTATCGTAGATCTAATGTACTAGTAATATAACTTCAGTAGCTGAATGTTTATACATACTAACCCCATTCTATATCAACCCCT
>JAWWMO010000083.1:81706439-81725458 GCA_035047845.1 Dendrocincla fuliginosa | reverse complement strand
TCTGACTTATAATCTCTCCTGTGGTGGGTCCATTTCTCCTGCTGGTTTACCTTTAAACCAGCACAACAATCATAGAGTCATTTAAGTTGGAAAAGACCCTTAAGATTGTTGAATTCAACTATAAACCACAAACTGCAAGCACTCCTACAAATATTTTTAAGACAAAAGTTTTGGTTTTGGTTTTAATATCTAGTGAATAGTAACTAGCACATAAGAAAAGCAAGTTTTAAAAAAGAAAAACCAAACCTACCATAATACAGAAGTGAATTACTTCATCTAAATGTTCAGTATTGTTGATACAAGCTCAATAATGTGCAAGGCATTATATCAAAAATTTATGTCAGGAGTAACTATGGCTATGGAAGTAGGGTTAGATGTTCCAGGTCTTAGCAAAGATAACCTGGCAGCTAAAGTTCCTAAATCAGAAGAATACAAAAAATCTATCTAATTTGACTTCACTGTGTAATTAGTGCTGTGATATGGAAAACTAGCAGAGTTGAAAAAGACAGAAAGTAATTGCAGTGGATGAGAAACTACTAATAATAACCACTACCCTTCAGTGGTAGTGGCTAGCCTTCACTAGCCTACTGTCATTGAGTGACATTCTCAGTAAACATTTTAAATAATGGCACATATCAAATATATATATTTTTTTAAATGTACACTTAAAAAAAAAAAGTTTGGACAGCACTACTTGTTTTGTAAGAGATTGGCATATCATAAAGAAAAAAACCCACCAAAAACAGGCTTCCTTATTTATCAATGTAGAAATAATAATAATGACATGAAATTCAAGGGAGGGGGGAAAAAAAAAGGTTTACATGGATTGTGGATCATCAGAGAGAATGAAAATCATATCTTACAAGATGGCCTGGTAAAAGGAACACTGAAAAGGGATAAAACAACTATCTATAAATATTTGATGGTGGAGAATATAAATACCGGAGTGAGAAGGAATTTAGAAACATGCTCAAGTAAGATTGTTTTCTGGCTGTGCAATTTTAGACAGAGAAACAAGAGCAAAATATATAACTACTCTGAAATGGAGCTGCTCACACCATACTGTGCAAGAGGTTCCTGTTACTGAAATATTTCATGGTCTATGAACATACACTGAAAGGCAGAAGCTTTGAAACTGAAACTTACTTCTTTCTTTACCCAAGCATGGACAACTGGAGAAACTGAAGAGATGAGAAAGTAATTTTTAATTCTTAATCAATTTACCTACATTAATGTTCTGTCTTTCCTTCAATCTTTGCTCTCTAGAAGAGCCAGATCTCCTTGGTAGTGGCATCTTCCCTGCTTGGTTATTGTCCAGAAGACATACAAGTTTCACAGAAACTTTGAAGTGCCCAGCTAAGTTTCACATTTGATTGTGAAAACCTGTTGTGCTGTGTTTTTTTTCGCTCCCCACCTCTCCCCCAGTTTATTATTTTCTAAATATAGTGTTCTGTTTTTACTAGATTGTCAAGGTTAACTCTTGCCTTTTGTCACAGGAAGCCTCCTGCCCTGCCCTTTCCCTCTGTTGCTGTGCTCACGGGTGGGACCAGGATGAGCTGCAAGCCTTGCAGAGCTGCAGTGAAACAACTCCCTCAAATAGTAGCATTTAGTATGGAGATCCCTAAGGAAATGCAGTCTAAATTTGTTAAGATTCCTAAATCTTTTGGGAAAACTGATCTGAATTTTTAATAGCAAGTGTTTACTGAAAACTTTACTGAAAACCTTGCTGACCAGCTATTGAGGTGTTCTGGATGCCCAGAAGTCTACATGCAATACTTTGGTGCTATGTGACATCTATCACAGCTGAGACTCAAAACCATAACAATGTTTGAATACTTTTTGGACCTTGGAAGGCAGGCAGGATGAAGAAACATTTGATGAAGAAACATGGTTGAGAAGTGGTCATTCTTTTGTTGCTAAGGTAACAAACAGCAACAGAGGAAATACCAGGTGATATGGAGGAGGATCACAGTAGAAAAGGCAGCCTGTGGTTACCTCAGGAATCTTGGTCTTCCAATAGTGTGGACATGACAGCAAAATGGAAGAGTATCTTGACTGTTCCATGGAATATGCTAGTTCAACAACAATTTTGTCAGCAACATGAAAATTGGTTGCTTTTATTTCTTAATGATACAGCATTTTGCCCTTCAAGATCATCAGTTCTCACTTCATAATGATGGTTTGTTTAAGGCCTAATTATTTGTAAACAATTTTCATAAAATTTCTGGTCAAAATAATAATAATAACAATAATAATAAAAAGGATAAGATTATCACATGCAATTCCTATGGTATTTGCCATAGATTTTCACTTTGTAACACTGTAAGTCAGACCCCCAAAGTGTTACAATGTGGCATACAATTGTAGATTGACAGATTTATCTGGGTTTTTTTATTTACACTTGTATATTTATATTGCCATGTGTTCTTTGATCCTGTTGTTGTGCATTTTCCAGCTTTTGTTCACCAAAAACAATTAATGAGGTTTTTTAATTATTATTCTTTTTTTTTTTTTTTTTTTTTTTTTTGTCACGCTCGTTTTCTTGTAGGGAGGAATTCCAGGGCCTGATACTTAAAGAAAACTACCAAGTGACATAAGACTCGTAATAAAATTCTGGCATCACTATGCTTTAGTTCTTTGTTTTTCATAGTGTTGAAACACTTAACAGTAACTTACTGTAAAGTAACTAAAGTACTTCTTCCAGGTATAATCTAAGACTACTAATTTATTAATATAAGGAATCTATTTACAAAAATAATTTCAAAAAGCTTTATTTTTTTTCTGACTTATTATTAGTAAATAGATGCCTGTTGTTAATTTTACTTTAGCAGTAAAAGAACCTCAAACAGAAAAATATGAAATTTCTCTTGTTTTGAGAGCTCTTAATTCCATAATGAACTAGCAGGTATATTTTATTTGAACATCAAAAGAGGTCTTAGTCAAAATTACCTGTTTGGAGATATCACCAGCTATTTTGTGCATCAAGTGTGTAATCACTGAAAAACAACAAGGTAAGTTCAAAATACTCTGCATGGATATTGAAGGTCCTGTGGACGTATTAAAATAATATTAGAGGAACCTACAATATGGAACAACAAACTCAAAAACATAGTCAACTTTACCCCTATTTAATCTCAGTGGATTTGAAATTATTTTATGCAGACACCTTGCAGAATCAGGTCATGGATTCATCAGATTTTTGAATGTCACTAGCTGCATTAGACATGTTTGATAACACTGTGGTTCACATCCAGCAAACACACCAGCTATATGAACAGCAACTGAAAAAAAAAATGTCCTTTTTAAAAGACCCTGAACACTTAACAGCAAATATCCACCGTGTGTCATTTCTCTTCAAGGCTGGCAGCACTTTGCATTTTCAAGAAGGTTATTTTTCCCAGTAGTTCCATCCTGACCAAATGGTGGTGGCAAACAAACAATGAGCCAATATCATCAGAAGGAAAGACTAGCAATAATTTTAACTGTGTTTTTCTCTAAGGAGTAGAGACCAAATGAGGAAATTACCAAAACCACTGAAAACCATATTTATCAGTGTTAGTGCTGAACAAAGGATGGCTTTGTGTTTCAAAATAGATATTATAGATTTACTGGTAAGGAATAATATTAAATGCAGTACAGGCTGCTCAGCTTTGACACCTCTGTAAATATGCAATCTGCTCTCTGTGCTTCAGTCATGGACATCCAGCAGTCTTTGCTAACAAGAATAGAGTGAATTAGTCTTACTATAATGAGAATGTGTATATGCCTTCAAAGGGAAGTACTTAAAAATAAATACTAAAAACAAAAGGATGAAGGCATCAAGTATTAAGAAGTTAATTAAATTATATTCACAAAAAGCCTACACCTCCAGGAAGAGAATTTCAGTGTAATAAAGTTTGACATGAGCTGTTAAGACAACCAAAGCTATTACCAATTACATGCTGTCTTTTCAAGTCATGCCAAGACAACACAGCACAAAAATTATAATAATAAGGAGAAAGAACACTTTCTTCAGTATCTACACAAAACCCTAAATTTTTTGAAAATAAGGTCTTCCTCATAGGTTTTGAATGCTCTTAAAATTTGGTCAATATTGCAGAGAAAAAAAACATTAAAATCTGTTCCTGTATGGTGGGCAACATTTAACCAGTATTCTACATAAACAAATCATACTTTCTCTGTTCTGCTTCTGGGTATTTCAGCTGTGTCTAACTAATTCACACAGCTCTTCTCCCACATTTAAACATTGTTGAATCGCTTCTAACATACAGCATTTCCCAGATAGCATGCTTTTCCACACCTTGCTTAACAATGCATCAGAACTGTGTCACTTAGGGAAGGACTTTTTTTCTCACTGTGCCAGAGGACTCTAATGTTTAGTGACCTTATCTACTTAAGGAGTCGTCTTTAAAATTGATTTTTCTCCTCTTGGCATGCAGAGACCTGGCTCATACCCTCCGGCTTGCAACTCAAGGTTGTGCAACCACGTAAACTGGTCTTAGGTTATCAGAAGCAGCAACTACAGAGGTATAGCAAAACAGTAATGGCTTAAAAGAGGCATAAGCCCTAAGCCAAGATTTTCTGGCCTCAAAACACAGCCATACAAGAACTAGTGGAAGGCAGGATCTAGGCATACCTGCCAGAACTTTGTTGGTACCACGCCAGCCAGGCAGCTGGGCTGGGATTCCACCTTTTCACTCCTGTCCTCCACGGCACAAATTTCTCTAGAGACCACCCTCCACCCAAAAAGTCACGTCAATCAACTGGTTGCCTGAGGGCATAGTAAGTCTGTCTGAAATCGCTTTATAAGAACTGTTGTGGGAGAGCCTGTCAGAGTTCAAGAAGCATTTGGATGATACTCTCAGGCACATGGTGTGACTCTTGGGGATGGTCCTGTGATGAGACAGGTCCTGTGCCAATGATCCTTGTGGGTCCCTTCCAATTTAGCAATCTGTGATTCTGTGATTCTGTGAAAGTGTATTAGAGAATGAAGCTCTGTAACACCTACTTCACTAAATAGAAAAATCTCGTAGTTCCTGAAGGACACAAATTTCATACTGATAAATTGATAGGTATTCATAAAGGATCAAAGGAAATTACTGAAGAAAACAAGGTCTCATTTCAAAGCATGTCAATATAACATTGGTCTGTTTCATCATTCGAATTTTGTCTTCTTGCACATCTGAGCTATATGCATTTATTCATAATGTTACTCTCCTGTATATTCATTATAATACTCTATTTCATGTGTTTTAATACATAGTATCTAAGCTGTTATGGATTGTTCATTGAGATCTTGTTACTTTAATTAACTTTTAAATCTTTCAGTAACTGAACTGAATTTATCCACTTTGGCAAAGATTTTCAGAGTCTGCTTTCTGCAGAAAAGACACATCACTGCCAACAAATCTCATAATGGCTCTTCCTCCTTGTGGCAGAGAGAGCTAGTCAGGAGCAATGGTGAACAGATATACCCAGCACTTTAGAGTTTTTCATAAAGCCAATACAAAAGACAGCATCCCAACTGAATTGGTGAATGTTTGTTTTTGTGGTTTTTTTGTTTTTGTTTTTTTTTTTACACAAACACAGTAAAATGCTACACAGCTCAAACCTGTTACCTACCAGCATAATGTAAGTAGAAGAGATTATTCTCTGTGAAGTGATTTCATTTGAGTCACAGGCTTGATGGTACATCTCTTCTCATTTGAAAATATGAAAAGGGAAATGAGCAATTTAAAGGGTTACCTAAGATGTCTTTGATTTCACTTTAAACCTAGATGTTTTGAAGATCGGATGTTTAGTGTATTCATTTATTCATATACATGTGCTTTACAATGTGCTCATTTCTCGTTTGAGATGCAAAAAGAAATGGAAGATTTAGGTTTTTCTAATATCCAACGCTTTGTTTCACTACTTAAAAAAAAAAAAAAAAGGCTATTGAACCTATGAAAATCTTTTAAAGTTTTTTCCTAGTGGCTATGCTTTGAAATTCTATTCGTGAACTCTCAAACTTTAAATATGCCCCATCATACTATGTTGATCCCCAGGAACTCACACAAAATTGACTATTTGACAAATGTCAGCACAACATAACTTGATAACCCTGTTCAAGTTCTGTGGCATGCTATGATCCAAAAGATAATATCTTATCATCCTCAGTGTTTGTTTTTCTCTGCCAGGTTGAGGCAATTTATTTTTTTTTTATTGTTTGCGAAGTATCAAAGTCTATCTTAGATAATGCACCACTCTCAGTCCTGACTTCTTAAGCTACAGTCAATGATTTGAATGCCAGTTTCAAAGAACAACATCAAAGGAACCTACCATCTTAAATCATAGTTGATGTGAAATTTTGTAGTGACATTTTTAAGACTAAAATCTCACTTTTTATTCTGTTTTTCTAATAGAAGGTATGTACTCTGCTTGCCATCTGAAACTGAAGCTCTGAGAGATGCAGGATGCTCTTTCTTACCAGATTTGTGAAGGTTCCTGGTAAAGACGATTAATGTCTTTTATTCCCATGGAAGTCAACAATGTTAGAAGGGATGCTTGTCCTTCTCATCATCAGGACATTGCTCAGACTATCAGATGTTAAGAGTTAGGTGAGATAACACAGATAAATGAAGATGAAATAGTGAACTTACCAATTATTGTCAGCATCCATAGCAGTTTTGCTAGGAATAAAATCAAACAGAAGTAGCAGGGGGCACTTACACTTTCACAGCTGAAAATCTGTGGTGACTGATGTCTTCTGGGAGACAAGGCATACGCATCATAAATCAGGATGGAAAGATTAAAAGTAAGGCAATAAGACATTTCAATACCTTGCCATGTGAGAGTGTTGCCTTAACCTTTTGCAAAACATAACTTGTTCCAAATGCTGTGAGTTATAGCTGCCTAAATATCAGATGTCCAGTCAGAGAGGTTAATTAAAATGCTTTTCTCTCTCTGGATCCTCAATAACTTGTTTTTCAGATGAAAGGAAAAATAATACATATTGGGTTATTGCACTGTTAAATCAGGTATAGAAAAATGGACTGGGAAATTCAATATTTGTACCAGAGCACTCAAAGCTAGCCCAGTTTCTCTCTTCATTTGCCCTGCCTTCAGCCTATGGGCTTCAGTTTGACACTGTACAGAAAAATGATGGAGATCAAATTGAGCATTCTCAATGTTTAAACCTTAATTACTCACTGCTGGAAAAACTGAAGAAGATTGCAAGTTCATAAGGGTATTTTAGGAAGAACAATGACAACTATGTGGTCAGATTCAAAGAAATAGTTACTCATTTTCATTACTGTGATGGCCTACAAATCTAAAAATCAAATGGTTGCAGAAATCTAGTCCTCTCACATGCAGACCCTTAGATCTATGAGCTGAATTTGATCTCACAGACCTAAAGCTTTATTAAAATCGTGAAAAAGTATAGTCTGAATCTACATTGAAGCCCGCTACCTAAAACAATTCTATTACATCAAGTGTTCATTCTTTCACATTACCTGTAAATGCATCATGCTGGTCATGGTGGATAACGATCTACTAAAGATCACCCATTAAATAAAATCATTGGGCATTCATTACATTCAATATAATACTTCATATTCTAGAAAAATCTGGGCTATATTGAATTCAGTGCTGTTGGCTGAAATAAGATCAAGCTTTCATTTGTAGTTTTTGACACCTTCTTCTTCTAATCAGGCTTAACAAGAACACAAATTGAGCAGGGTGCTAGTTTTATATTAGAAGTTAAATATTTCAGTCCATTTCAAACACATAAAAACATACCTCCCTTGAAAAAGAAACCTCTAGTCTTTACCACTCAAATTTTTCATTTTTGCAATTGTCCACTTAATTTGTAGAAGAAAAACAGAGACTTTTATTTTTCTTTCTTGGAAAAAAAAATAAATACAGGTCCTATTAAAGTATTAGCCTCTGAGAAAAACAGAAAAACCATACACATGTCGTTCTTAATGTAACAACTTGTCCTTCAAGGTAATTAACCCCTTTGTAGAAACTAAAACAACCAGAACATATAATTAACCCCTCTGTAGAAAGTAAAACAACCAGAACAGATATACATTTTGCCTATATTTTTCATAAATGTAGAAGAATGCAATTTGTCCTAACTCAAATATTAATTAGACATGTTATACTCAGCTGTATTTAGACTAGTTAACTGAATTCTATTAATTCTTCTTCCATGGGATTGAATCTTCTAATATTGTACTACATAGTTATTGCTTTCATGACACATTGATTCTTGTTTAAAATGAATAAATTAAAAACTTCACAGGATGAAGTTAAAGCAACATTTCTCTCTATTGTAATACTTAAAGGATTTAATAAATTGTTCTAGGCATTTCATAAGTTTTAAAAAAACAACTTCCAACAGCTTTTTCTTAAGGGAGATCCACTGGAAAAATCATGAATAATTAAATCTTTAAAATATGTTAGTAACTAAATTACCATTTGAATTTTTTCATACTTAAAAATATTACCAAATATTCACAACCTTTGCCTTTTGTACTACCAAGTTCTGGAAAGTTATCAAAATTGTATACAATATGCTACTCCAGGCAAAGCAGATATATTATTTATTATTCACTCTAATAGCCTCAGGCTGTGGTTTGGCATTTCAAAATATTTAGCCAGGGTAGTGAGGATATTTCTATTAATTCCTTCACTGCAACTGATCTAGAAATAAATTAATCCATTCAACATACAGACTTTCCCTAGTGACCAAAACTTTTAACAATTCCCTATCAAACGCTTTCTAGATGAGGAAAGAAATAAGACATCCCTGTTGCAGGCAGTGCCAGTACACAGGGCATGTCCCCCTGCAGAGTGGGCAGCAGTGGCTGCTTATCATAGGTGTGCTGTGCATAAACACACAAACACATGAGAAAATGTACATACAGCCCACCTGAGACAACAGATAGGTATACAGAAATATGGAAGAGGAGAAGGAGAGAGGCAATGTTGACCACTTTTACAGGAAGAAATTATACTGGGATTAGTGTTGCAGTAATGCAAATTTTTATATTGTTCTGAGTTTTTTCATGACAAGTGAAATGGGATTTCTCAAGGGAAAACATTAGTTTAATGGATGTCTGAGGTGCAACCAACAGGTTGGTACTATAGTTTCCAGTGGTAGAGAGTGGCATAGTAGGAAACAGGTCATCACAATGATGGAAATTGTGTTCATGTTTGCAAGAAAGATTCCCTTGAGATTTGCAGCAGAGGGAGAGCAGATCATGTACAAAGACATCTAGAAATATCAAAGGAGTCAGGAAAAAAATTGCAACATGGTAGGATCTGAAAAAGTCGCTCTAAACTAGAAATTAGAGACTGGAGGACAACAAAGAGAAGATCCCAAAGACTGGGCAACTGAGAAAATGCAGCCTACTTGTCTTGAATTTATTGGATTGAATACTGAATCTGGACCTCAGCTAGAAAGATGTGTTTTGGGTCCATGACTATTTTTTAAAATAAAACCTTCAGATTTATCACTACGGCGATTTTCTTCAGGAGCTATAATTAGATGCTTGTTATTGTTTTTTCCAGAATCAGATATTGCCACTTTACATTCTGTTGTTATTTTCAAGTTTTGAAATTACATAGATGATCAGCTAATTAACTGCAGAGACAACAGGCAGTTAGCAAATCCAGAGCACTGTATTTACTATATTTACACAGTGGATTTAACATCAAATTCATGGTGAGTGCAATTCACATGCCATTCATGCACCACTGAGCTCCTTTGCATTTATACAGAGGTTGGTTCACTGATCACACTGTGTCCAGGGCCTCCCTGACTATGAGGAGGTTGCTGTCACTTAGATTAATGCTCCATTTCCCAGAGCCGTCTTTCTGAAAATACACTCTTGGTATTTCAAAGATCTCTGTAAACTCTCTTAATGCCGCTGTCTCCAGATGACTTTGAAACAATTTCTTAAAATAATATGGTTGGGAATTTACAGAGGCAAACACCAACTTCCTGAACTGTACTGTGCATGTTTTCAGAATAGTCTTCTGTCCTCGTATTTTGGGATCTCATGGGTTTGGCACAGTGCTCAGATGCTGCAGTGAATGGTATTGTTTCAGGTATTTATGCCAGCTTTTTTTTTCTTTTTTTTTCTTTTTTTTTTTTCTTTTTTTTATTTTTTTTTAACATCTTGGAACACTTAGGTGACAAAATACTATACTTTTCCATTTCAATCCTAACACTTAGAGTAGTTGTACCTAAAAAATATTTTGACAAATACATAAATAGAAAAAATTCACCAGCGAAACTGCTCAAAGTGAATTTTATCTTGGCTTATTTATTTTTAAGTGCAAAAAGCAGAATATTTGAATGGTTATAAGAATAACTCAACAACAATTTCAGATTGTTATTATTTTATGACTGAATTTAAAGCAGGTATACAGGGGATATTTGAGTTTTAATTTTGTTTCCAGAATCTCAGGCACTGTATTTCATAATAGCAGTTATGCTGCATTAACAGAATTTTATGCTGCGTTAACACCATTTTATAGCATAATGGAGAAGAAATGGGTACAAAAGAGAGGTAAAATGAAAAATAAACTGTAAACCTTTTTTCTAACTGAGTCCTGTGCTGTACACCAATAACACCACCAACAAAACAATAATGGCTTTTAAACTGTCCTCTACTTCAACTTCACTTTGAAATGAGCATTTACTGTATCATATATTTTCGTATAATTGTAAAGAGATAGACTGGGATCCATATTTTGGAGCTGAAAGCTTTCCAACATGAGCACTTACTATAATTTCACAGAGTCACAGAATATTCTGAGCTGGAAGGGACCAACAAGGAACATCGAGTCCAACTCTTAAGTGAATGGCCCATATGGGGCTTAATTCTCAATACAAAGTATGATATATTGTATAAGGCAACTATCAAAAGTTCAAGAAAGTTGAAGAAAGCAAGAGACAGCAGCTTACAGCTAGTAAAGGGGGTTGCACAAAACAAGGAAAAGACCACTCTTTAACAATTAAAATGAAACAGGCTTCCTATTCTGCTCTCTGATTTTATTGACCTTTTCCTCAAAATCAGTGCATTCTTAGAAGGAATCATGTGCAGCTTCAGACATTTCTTTCAAAAAAAAGTTCAGTAGAAAATTGTAAGAAGAAAACTCAAAGCCAAGGGAGGGAAAAACAAGCAAAATAGAGGGTATCAACAAATTGGTACTGTTTAGACTTAGAAAGAGAGGAGAGCAAATACAAGTCTTTAAATACTAGAGACGAGAAAGGAGGTGAAAGGAAATCAGTTGACATACAGATTCCTAGTAAATAGGGCAAAATGAAAAGCTAATAATGCAGCACAGAAATTTAAATCAGACATAAACTCCACCTACTAATAGCAAAATCAGTAAGAAATTGAATAGCTTACCTTTGAAAACATGAATAACTTCATCTTAGGGTATTTAAGAACATGAAAAGTGCTGGGAATAAGTGTAGTTGCACTTTGTATTGATTAATTTGATTCTGCTTTGAATGAAGAAGAAACAGAGCTTAGAGTTTAACTCTGAACATTTTTCTCCTGCTAGGTAACCAGTTTCTTGATTCACCTCCCTATGCAACCATTCAAATACTTATGTCAGCCAAAGGCCAGGGTAGCATAGAGACAGAAACTGACATCTGGAATCAGGGAATCACAGAATGGATAAGGTTGGGAGGGACCACCTGTGGGGTCATCTGGTCCAACCTCCCTGCTCAAGTAGGGTCTTCCTAAAGTACAATGAACAGGATTGCCATTGGAAATTGCTTCTTTTGGCAGATCTGCTTGGCCTAGGCAAATGAAAGATATTTATAGAACTATGCCATCTTCTTGTATTATACTATGGTCTATTTGGAGTAGACTGCTTTTTGTTCTTAATTTGTCTACTGTAATGAGGGAGTCTTAAACAATGTTTGATGTTCCTAGGTACAGTAACAAATTGAATAACAGAATAAAAACATACACTGGGGTGACCAAACATATATAAGTCCTCATATGGTAACTGGGGATGTGTTAGAACTTCTTTTCAAATTCCACACACTAAGGAAAATTTACTGGTTTCACAGAATAAACAATGAATACAAATGCCATTTTTCAGATTTCTAACAAGGAAATTTGGCAAGAATATTAGAAGCACTGAATACCACTTCTTTAGTGTTGTGATATATAAAAGAAGTCTTCAATCAAAGACAATCCTGGTTATATGCAAAGCAAAGAATCAGCTTGTATAGATACATCTACCAGGAACTTTCAATGAGGACAGTGTTTACTGAGAGCAAAAGGCATGAGTGCAACAGATTTATTTTTATTCAATTATTTTATTCTGCCCTCATGTTTCTAAGAAGGTGATTTCCCACTTCTAATTCTGCTATTCCAGCTCAGCCAGTTTTCGATGACTAATCCTTTCTCACCAGTAGTTGTCAAGGCTTCAGAATTTTTTCTTGCACTAAGAAAGACATTGTTTGGCCTCTATACCTGTGTATTGGGTCTGACTGAGATGGAGTTCATTTCCCCATAGCAGCCCTCACAGTGCTGTGCTTTGCACTGGTAGCCAAAAGGATGTTGATAACACACCAGTGTTTGGCTACTGCTGGGCACAGCATCAGTGCTGTAACAATCCTTCCATTGAGGACAAGATCCTGGGAGGTGACATGAGTAGGCCAGCTGACCCCAACTGACCAAAGGGATATTCCATAGCATACGATGTCAGCTCAGAGATAAAAGCTAAGGAAAGGAGTAGAGAAGGTGGCATTTGTTGTTTCTGATGACTGTCTGCTAAGAAACCATCATGTGTGCCGAAGCCCTGCTTCTCGGGAAGTGGCTGGACATCACTACTGATTGGAAGAGGAGAATAAATCTTGTTAATTTTCACTTTGCTTTTGCATACACAAGCTTTTGCTTTGCTTTGCCATA
The DNA here is from genome assembly GCA_035047845.1 of Dendrocincla fuliginosa. Classification (NCBI taxonomy): domain Eukaryota; kingdom Metazoa; phylum Chordata; class Aves; order Passeriformes; family Dendrocolaptidae; genus Dendrocincla; species Dendrocincla fuliginosa. The sequence goes on along the minus strand of JAWWMO010000083.1, from coordinate 81,712,526 downwards.
ATAAACTGCCTTAGCCCAACCCATGAGTTGTTTTTCAACTTATCCTCTCACCCCTTTATGGCTGGGAAGGGCAGTGATAGAGCTGAGTGGGCAACTGGTATCCAGCCAAGGTCAGCCCACCATAACAAACCACATTTTACAAGTCTTTTTCAAAACCTTTCTGCACAAACCAGTTTGTTCCACTTAGTTACTACTCCTCTTGTTATGGTTTTAATGCCTTCTACACCTCTAAATATTCACATTTTCTTTTATTTTCATTTCTCATATGATGGGTGTCTTGGCTTACTTTTCCTTTTGGCTGATTTCCATGTCATTTTGCCAACTAATATAAATTCCAGTCTTCGAGATTTTTGCTCTACTGTCATCCAGGTAGATGGGAACTGTCCATGGACTTTGAGGATTTCTCGAATAGGTAAAAGAATTTTTATATGTCAAGGTATTTTGTTTCAAGAATAAATTTGCAAAGGTAGTACTGCCTAAATAGATGCTCTATTAATAGTAGAACAAGTTAGTTAAAAAAACCCTGCTACTGGTTAGCATATGAAAATATATAAACATAAGTCACAACAGTCAGCTGCTGTATAGGAATAATATTAGCATTTGATTTAAAAAAAAAAAGTCATGGGAATATCTTTTAGGATTCTGTATTAACAATTCATATGCAAGATACTGAACACTAAAGCATTTTTCAAGTTTTCTAGATCGTCTGTTTTCCAGTTTTCAAATGTATTGTAAGACAAATACTAAGAAAGAATTTAAAGCAAAAAAGAACTTGAAGCAAAAAGGGCAAACAATTGGAAAAAAAAAAAAGTACAGTGTTATAAATCTCCAAAGACAGTTTTGAAAACAGCAATACATGATATCTTATAATTCACAATCTGGTGAGAGTTTTGTGTATTCTGACCATTACTAAAAATATATTTATTTTTTTTTCACTAGAAAAAATAGAAATACAAGAATTTAACAGAATCATAGGCAGGCATAACAATTATTAGGGACATGAAAGAACTTCCACTTGACAGAAATGAAAATATCTGCTCTATAAATTTAGAAGACAAAACTTGATGAATGTATTCCAAATAAAATACACTATTATGAAGATAAATTAGACATTTTTCTTCTGCATTTCTGTAGTCCAAAATCAGAAGAATATTCAACAACTGAAAGAAAGAAAAGTTAGGATATATAAATGGAAATATTTTTGTGCTTCATTAAGTTACTCTGTGAAATGTCATGAACTACTTCTAAGTCAAGAACACAACAGATTTCAAAAACCAGAATAAATTTATCTATGAGTAAAAAAAGAATGCCTATAATTACCAAAGATTACCAAAAATTACAAAGGTAGTGAACCATTAAATAACTTGTTCTGCAGATTTTTAGACTGTATACCTCTCCTCTAATCCTCCTCTTCAATTTTTCTCTTTTTCTATGATGAATATAGGAACACATTGTCTTACATCACATATATTAAGTGAATTTCATGGTTTGTTAGGGAAGCACTGGATTAATTTAGCTCACATGTGTAAAAATACACACACTATTGATAACACTGGTCCAGTCCTTAGAACAAACAAGCAAACAAACAAAAAAAACCAACAGTATTTCTATGGGACTTAAAGATGCTTAGCATATTTAGTAGATGTAGGGAAACTCCCTTTAAAACCCCACTAGCGGGCTGCCCTCATATTTCAGAAACACACAGATCACCAGACACCCCACAACAAAAAACAAACCCACAGGCATTTTCTTCCACTTTCTCCTAAGGTGCTTCTTAAAAAGGAACCACATCCCACACTCAAGGGCAGACCTACTAATCCTGTTTTTGCAAGTTCTTGCAGTGTTTTGTTGAGAGTGACAAAATCTGCCAAGAGGAAGCCTAAGAAATGCTTGGAGACCAGTAACACTAATTGCTATTACCTAGAAATCAGGAACAAATTATAAAAGCAGCATCTGAAAACAATCCCAAAAAACAATTATGTGCGACTAAGGAATAATTTGTATGGCAATAAAAATCCCTAGAATATAAACATGTCCAGTAATTAAATAATTAGATTCTGTTACTGTTATTACTCAAACTTTGAAAATTATCCTTCATGTTATTTTCAAATCATATAGATCAAGTTCATGGAAAGGTTTAAAAAAAAATTAGAAAAAAAAATTAGCTTACTGGCTTTACAATTTTTTGAGAAAAATGTTAATTACATCTGAAAAAAAATAAAATTGCTATAGGTCATGGTTAAGGCAACAGAATAATCTTTCTAGATTAAAAAGAAACAAACTAAAACTTTAATAACAAGCAATACTAAATGAATAACAAATACAGCTGAACAAATGCAACACATCATTTACTGATCTAATTTAAATTTCTGTTTCTATTGATGGAATGTCTGAGAACAGCTTATGAGATCATTTAATGTACATTTTCATTATCTGAATCTAGTCAATGACATTTAAAGGTACTCTTTTGAATCTGAAGCTTGTCATAAGATTATTATTAGGAAGAGGTATTTTTGCAAATTATTACTAGTCATTATTGTTCAAGTGCTAATTAGTCATCCCTTGTACTTGCATTAATTTTATTTTTGGACAAATCACACCATGTGACACATCTCCATTCCCCAACAGAATTATTACCTTTCTTCCTAGAGTTCGTGTTCTAATATGAATATTGTAAAATTAGAAAGTTCAATCAATATGCTTTATTAAGGCTTACCTGCTTACTAGAAAGCAATTAAAAAGTCCCACAAAATCAGTTTAGAGACTCAAGTGAGTCTGAGCAGTTATACTTTTCCTTTTGTTACTCAACCTCTTGTCAGGTTCAAGGAAGAGCCGTGCTCTCTGTGACTGAACTCTGTTGCTGAGACAGAAACCTTCTCTCTTTGCCTGTTGGATCCTTGTTTACCATACCTTTTTCCTTGCCCTTTATTTCATATGCACACTACCCTTTGTGTATGATCTGTCTTGCTCAGAAGATGTTGACAGCTCATTCTGTGCTACATGGCTGGCTTTAGCACACAGGTTTTGGCTACCACTGTTCCAGTTCTTAAAGACTGTAATTTATAGTGACCTAAAGGCCTGCTGGTCTCCAGGAACACCATCTGCAGTTTCACACTGAATGTAAATGTTTCCTTCCCAATACTGTAAATATTTTTTTCTGTAAACAGCCCAAGAGCACTGTTAGCATTTGTGTCTAAGCTCAGCACATACCTTGACAGAACATAAGTGGCAGGGTATATGTATGTGTAGGATGGAGAATTTACAGTGGATCTTAGATATACTATTGATTTTAATTTGGAAAATTATATAACTCCAGAGAGTGGACATTGGTTCACTCATGTTTTACAAAAGACCCCAATCTGTTTCTGAACATGCACCAGTGACTAAAGTGCAGGTACCATAAAGCTGGAGCACATGAACCCATTGGGAATTCTCATTTTCTCCTGAAGAAATGTCATTGGTAAGGTCAAACACTTCTAACATTATCCGTAAAATGTTATCAGGCTGCTGAAATTTGCTTCAGGTTTGATGGAATGACATATGTCTACTAGGGACTGCTCTTCTCACACAAGAGAACTTTCAACATGGGTTTTAGGACAGGCCCATGGAAAGCCAGGAGCCACCCCAAATACCCGAGCCATCCGAGCTGTCTCCAGAGTAAACCAGAGATACAATAAATCTATATTGTCTGTTAAATGTTTGCTTCTATATATGTAATAACGTATTTCATGCAGTTATAGTAACACATCTTTATATATAATATATATACACAACTAAACTATTCATGTATGACATGTATTGCCAACATAGAATATGTATTTAGGTATTTATACAGAACTTATAACATAAACAAGTGTAAATACAGATAAAATAAAAAAGTAAAACCAAGAGCACTGCTGAACATGCCTCCTAGAAAGGCAACAAGAGATCAAATTGAAGGGATGTTAATGATATTATCTAAAGTACAGTATGTCTCTTAAGACTAACAGAGGAATCCATGGACAGTGAGCCAACACCCTTGGATTCTTCTAGTGTTCCTTAACTTTGTAGCTGGGACATAGTGTAAGATCCATAACTCATTTTTTCTGGAGTTGGAAAAAAAACCCCAAAAAAACCCAAAAAAAAACAAATAGAAGGAGAGAAAAAAAAGGAATACAGGTAAAAATTAATTTTTGACCCAAATAAGAGATTGAATTGGCTTATATAAATGTTAACCCCTAGTCTTTAAAATTGACAGCGAATTAGCTGCTTAACTCTTTCTAGGTTTTAGTAGGGCTTAGGTGCATAATTCCATTTAATATCTTTTAAACGTATATGAATCCATGATATAATACATTTTAAACAGTGACCACTTAGAAAGGTAAGCGACAAAAGTGAGGCTATAGCATTAAAGAGCTTTAGCTCACTGCTGAAACTAACTTATCAACACGTAATCATGAAATTGAAGTTTGTGAATACTAATGTGCTTCTGAAGAACAGTGCTTATTTTTAAAGAGAGCCTATTAATTCAAGCAGTATATTGCATTTAAGTGTTCCAGTCAGCATCTAATCACACATCTTTATACAAGTCAAACATAAGCTTTGTTGTCAATGATTTCACAGCAGTAAAAAATCAATGCGAGATCAAAATCTGATCTGCTCACAAAAAACTTGTAGAGGGGGAGTATTTTTATCAGTGGTCCACAACTACATCATACATGTTATTTCAAGGAAGAAATCATATTTTATCAGCACAGATAATAAGAATATGGAAGCTAAAACATCCTCAGCTGATATAATTTTAAAAATAATTTAATTTAGAAGTGTATCTAGCACTGAAGGTTATTTTGAAGGTAAATGATAAAAATGAAGACTCTAAAGTACAAAGCCTGACAATTTCCTACCTGATTCCAGTTTCTAACACTGCTTTATTAGGGTAAAGGTGACAAATGAAATTATATGAATTACGGAAAACAGGGAACAAATATTGTGCAGATATTGCACAATCCCTGGGCAGCAGAAACTGAAAGGGGTTCCTCCCTTTGATAAAACAGGAGCCTGCCACGAGAAGATACTTTGAAGACCAGGATTGTTTTCAGCTATCTATGTATATTGGCCCTGTCTTCCCTTGCAAGATATGGAAGGACTTTACAAGATGTTGCAAGACATGCAGAAACCCTTTGTTCCCCGCAGGTGATCTTGGTATGGAGAAATGCTTACTGTATGATGAAATACAGTGACTGGATTTCCTAAGTCCTAATTAACATAGCTTGTCCCCCTCATTGACATGTTCTACCTCCTCATTAACATACCCCATTCCTCGGTGCTATGTGTTGTAGCATGAGTGATCAATAAATGTCTCAGTTTCTACCCCCAAACTGGGAACGTCTAGATTATTGACCGACCAACAACCTTCTGCTTCACAAAGTAGGTATGTCATGATCCTGAAACAGCATTATTGTGAAAGTTACATTCATTTTTGCATAGGATCTCTGTCAAGGCTAGTGCTAAACCTTCTCTAAAGAAGGAGTAATTAATTTCCTTGTGGAGTTTTCTGTGGTTGTCATGACAACAGTATGGGAAGGCTTGATGACTATTATTTTTCTTCTCAACAATGTTATTCTTTCCGTCCTAACAACTGCTGCATTTTGCATAGCCTTTTTCTTGGGAAAAGCCTCATTGTTCTGAGTGATACTAGCTGGGTATAGTTTGAGAATGGAGCATGGAAAAATGCATACCTGACTTTAAAGTTCTGCAAAGTTATAAACCACGGAAAAGAGGACTTAATAGGTGGATGTGTCAGGGCACCTCCACAGTGGATACCACAAGAAATTTCCACATAATATGCCCATATTCTCAACTGTCATTAATTAGCTTCCATGCAAGACCTGGTAGCTAGTTTGCAGCAGAGAACTGCAAATAAGGGGGCGGGGGGGAGAAAAGAATAGAAGAAGAATTGGGCTTGACTGGGAAACCACAATATAAACAGACTGGATAATAACCTCATTGGAGACAGTTGGGAATGGGAAAGTCAGATCAAGAGAGAAGGAAAAGTGAAACTCAAAAATCCAGAGAAAGTCAGATTAGATGAAGTGCAAGGAAGAATAG
>JAWWMO010000083.1:81690298-81705271 GCA_035047845.1 Dendrocincla fuliginosa | reverse complement strand
AATAACCAATAGATGATTGTTATGTGTATGCTCTACCAATAGTACTACTGCACGTATACTTGGAGAACACTATAACTCTAGAAGACACCTTTCAATAAACGGAGTCATGTTGTAATTCATAATGAATTGTCTGCATGTGTCTTCCTGGGCCCACCAGAAGCTGCCGGCCTTACCTAGGTTGGATGTTTTCCAGCAACAAAGGCCATTTATACATATCTATAAAGGGTTTCATAACTAAAACTTGTCCTAAAACTCTTTGGCCTACAGCTACTTCTCAGTTTAACATAGATTTTAATGTTTTGACTTTCCTATATTTTCTGGACACACTGCACTCATTCCTTATTTGCATTATTTATACCTTTGCACATTGTTTTTATATCTGTATTCTATTTGCATTTTAGTATTTATACATGTGCAATAGACTTGGATTTATATTTCCAGGATTTAAAACATGTATATTTTTGGTGTACTGTAGTTATTTTTTTACCCAGTCAACATTAATTAGTACAAGGTATTAGAATGGAAAGAGAGTCTGGACAAGTGTTTTTTTGGTTCTCCAATACATTTTCATTTGTCTAAAACAACAGTAAAGCAAACATTGTATCACTAAGGATATGAAAGTTAATATATACTGACATATATTCTTTCTGTGTTTCCTCTATCAGCTTCCATTGGGTTTGATTTTAACTGTTTCCCTAAATACATATTTGTTTAACATACAATGGGAATTTTTCATTAATAATGTTTCTAAATCTATGCATAAAATATGGTGTCTTTTGGGGGCATTTAATGATGGGCATTTTAAAGCTTGAATTGCACCAGCAAAGTTGATGTATGCAGATTTTCTTCATTGTGTGGAAAGGGAAATTGTTCTCCTGTTCTACAATGTCTTTCAAAGACAGATACAGATATAGAGATATGCAGATGTATAGACTGTAGTGGGTTGACCCTGGCTGGATGCCAAGCACACACCAAAGCAGCTCTATCTCTCTCAACTGGACAGGGGAGAGAAAATATAACAAAGGTTCATGATTTGAGAAAGGACTGGAAGAGATGACTCACTAAATACTGTCACAGGCAAAACAAACTCAGAGATATTAATTGAATTAACCACCAACAAAATCAGAGCAGGATAATGAGAAGTAACATAAATCTTAAAAACACCTTACCCTCTCACTTCCTTCCAGTGCTCTAACTACCACAGCGGTGCAGGGAGATGGGAAATGGGGACTGTGCTCAGTTCATCATCAGTAGTTTTCTGTTGCTTCTTCCTCAGAGAAAGGAGCCCTTCCTCTGCTCCAGCATGGGGTCCCTCCCAAGGGAGACAGTCCTCCATGAACTTCTGCAGCATGAGTCCTTCCGACAAGCTACAGTTCTTCATGAACTGCTCCGATGTCGGTCAGTTGTCCATGGGGTGCAGTCCTTCAGGCACAGGCTGCTCCAGCATGGGTCCCCCACAGGGTCACAAGTCCTGCCAGCAAACCTGCTCCACCATGGGCTCCTCTCTCCATGGTCCATCAGGTCCCTGCCAGGAGCCTGTTCCAGCAGAGGTTTTCTGTAGGGACACAGCCTCTTTTGAGCATCCACCTACTCCAGTGGGGTCTCCTCCACATGCTGCAGGTGGATCTCTGCACTCCTGTGGTCCTTCATGACCTGCAGTGGCACAGCTGCTTCCCCATGGTCTGCACAATGGTCTGCAGGGGGACCTCTGCTCCTGCCTCCTCCCCCTCCTTCTGACCTTGGTGACTGCAGAGTTGTTCCTCTCACATATTCTCATTCTGCTCTTCTCTGGCTGCAAATACATCTGTGTAGTAACTTTTTTTCCCCTTCTTACATATATTATTGCAGAAGTGTTAGTATAATCCCTGATTGGCTCAGCCTTGGCCAGCAATGGGTCCATTCTGGAGCTGGCTGGTGTTGGCTCTGCCAGACATGGGGGAATCTTGTGGCAGCTTTACTTGATTTAAGTAGAAGCCACTCCTGTAGCTCCACCACTACCAAAACCTGGCCACACAAACCCAATACACAGGTATATTAAAAAAAAATAAATAAAATCAGGTTGATTCAAGGATCAAAATTCATGTAACCTTATGGCAATTAAGTGAAGGTCTTATTAGATTAATTTTTTTCAATATAATAATAAAAAAGGAAAAAAGGGGGAAAGGAAGAGGTAATGATTTTTTTGCTTGTGTTACCAAGTATAATTAAATTAGGAACAGCAAGTAAGTGCTTAAAGTGAGGCAAATAACCAGTAAGCCATGGAGAGATAGTGGGAACACAGCCCCACCTCTCATCCAGTACTCAGTTCTTAAAGGATTTTGATATACATTGACCATGAATCTCATTTTTTTTTTTTCAAATAAGGGGCTTCCAGTGAATGAGTTTTCCAGTTTCAATGTGTTTCTGAAATAGTACAGGTACAAACAGGTGACATTGCATTTTTTTTTCTCTAAAAATACTTCTGTGTTCTTTTCATTCTACTCCTTATTTTATCAAATTAATGAGATGAGCAAAACAATAGAAAGTCATAACAGTTTCCACAAACTTATAAAACGGAGAGAACCTTGACTGATTAGCACCAGGGCACAAAACAAAGCAACTATTAGTTTGTCAATTATTTAGACACCTACAAATATGTGATGAGTTAGTCTTTAATTTGGTCACACTGTCTTTTAAAGATGGCTCTTTCTGTATCCTCTCTCTTCATTTTCTGTGGTCTCTATTTTTTCCAACAAAGGGAGCAACCAAAATGGTTGTTGTTTTATTAATGAGTAAAGAATGTACATCAGCAAGGCTGTAGCTCTGAAGGAATATTCAATTAATTAGCAAATAAAAGTGTATTTTTCTAGAGGGCTAAGTAATTTAAATGAGGTATCAATAATTTAGACACTACTCAGCCTACTAGCAAGGTTTATAATGAAGTTATGTGAGTCTTTAAATATTTCCTACTAATTGTTCCCCACACACAGTGAAAATTGCCTGTTTTGTAATAGATTAGATGTCAGAATAGCTGACCTAATTAAATGAAATTAAGATTTCCCTACCTAGCAGTGTAGGTATTGTAGCTGCTTCAGGAAGAGTAAGCAGAAATTCACAGAATTTTGTGTTTAAGGCCTAATCTTGCATAAATTCATGCAAACCTAAAAAAAAGATATATATTAGTTTCATTCAGCAAATTGAAATCCACAGCCTATAGATATGAATGCTAATTTAGCACCTGAATTTACCTAAAAAATCTGTGACATACATGAATAATCTTTAGGGTAGTATTACTGAAATGTGGCATATATGCTTCCCCTAGTCTCAGACGGTTTTTTTGCCAATGCTGCAGATTTGACATTTTGAGATCTCTATTCTAATGACATATACATGAGCACCAAAATTAATAACTGCATAGGCCAAACAGGATTTTTCAACCAGCTGCTTGCATTTTGGCATACCTGTGTGTTTGAGATTAGAATTGAGCTTTACGTGTCTGCAACTGGGTTTTACATTGCTATAGACAGGAAGAGCAGAGAAGAGAATGAGCTCCTGGACAGACACTTGGTCTATCATTTTAAACCAAGAACTAGTTAGTTCATTTGTTTTTTCCCAAGAAACCATTCTCTAAGGTTTTCAGAAGGACATATTAAACACGCTAGCTAGTATTCAAACTCAAACATGAGTGGTGGAAATGACCATTCAGTGGCCCAAATCCTCAGTAGTTGTTGATGTTTCTCACTTAAACATTTTTCTTTCTCTCTGGCCGTTATCACAAAATTAAAGGGAACTAGAATTGAAAGAATATACCTTAGATACCAGTTTTAATCTTCTCTCCCTGGGAAGGAAAGTAAATTCCCTTCCTTTTTTTTTTTCTTTCCATCTCCTGTCATCTTGTTCTCAGCCTCCATTTTAGATAATATAACCAGCTCCTCCGTATTCCCACAAAATCATGCAATATACATTGTAGACTCTGATTTCCCTAAAGAAATATCAAAACCTTCTATGAGGTATTTTTGTCATAACTCTTTTTCCTATCTTTTTTAAGGGGAAAAGAAATCAACAAATATAATACACGTATGGTACCAAATCCCTCCATGCAATTACCTCCCATTTTTGTGAAGTGTGTAAGAATGAGAATACCACTGCTCAGAAGAAATATCTTTTAGACTTTTTTTTATGCAACTTTTTGCCTTACATTAGACCTAAGTTGTCTCTGAAATATTAAATGCCTTCTTGATTGGAAGGGTCACAGGAAACCATAATGTGAATTACTAATGTTTTGCTATGATAAAGGTTAAATAACAGTCTTCTTACAAAGCTTTTTTATCAGATTCCTCCTCTATGTTCTGTAGGGCAGAACTCAGCTGGAGTAAGCTGCTGTAACTCCAGGAGCCTTGATAATTTATCACAAACTGAGTAGCTGACCCTCAGTTTTTAAACACTAAGCTTTCCATAATGAAAATAGAGAGAGAACTATTACATTATAGAGCAGAAGACATCTGAAAGAGAAACTGTCTGATGTGACATTTCCACACTGTTATATGAAATTTGAAATGGAAATAAAGCAAAGCAACAGCTCTTGCTACCTGAGGCTCCACATCCACTAAATGTTATGCACCCCCTGCAATCAGAGATGACACCTTTTTGCTATCTATCAAAAATTATTCAAAAGGGAAAAAAAAATCATCTGTAGCTGCAGAGACTTGTTTTGGTTACTTCCATAAGCACCTCCCACAGAGAGTCAAAAGGACTGTGGGACTGCATCATTAAACACTCTGTTCTCTGCCCACACACTCTCAGTTTTGCTAATATCTCTGAGAACACACATTTTGGAGGAGGTCTCCCAGCCTAGACTGTGATGTCTAATAAATGCAAATGCACCAGGCAGAAGTAATTCAGTAGAACCTGTGATAGGCATTTTGAGCATTTTAGTAAAACAGCTTATTATTTTAATCTACTAATACTAGATAGAAAATTCTAATTAAAGAGAAGTTTGAAACCTAAAGGGAAGGGAAAATTAAAGGCATTCTATGACTTCGCTTATGTTCTGACTCATTTTATATACTATTTAACCAGCTACAGCTGGGAGTAAGTTCTAATGTTTGAAAAATTTGATGATCTATGTCAAATGAATATGATTGCCTTACCCTAATTCATCACATAAAATATATGCCGTTACAATACTATACACAACACTAACTGAAAACTACTGTTCTTTTCCTCAGAGGAGAGATAACATTTAGGCTCTAATGCTGTAGCCACATTCAGCTCAGAAGAATTGTAGATAATGAATTTTGAGTTTATGTTTTTTTAATACAAAGGGGTAGGAAAAACCAGACAGCTACAATGTGACTTCAGAGTAAAGGGCTTTGCGCAGGGAAAACTTACAGATAACCTTATTTTTACATTTTCCAGATTTTTTATTTAGAGGATTACTCATCCTACACACTGGATATTTTTCTTCCGAGTGTAGAAGTTTGCAGAGTGAATGCCATAGTAAGAACAAGATGGTGCAGCGTCATTTTTAGAATTATTAAAAAGTTTGAAGGAAGTTGAGAGAGTACCCTCAGACAGAGGACTCAGTACTTTACTCTGGTCTATATCCTGTTGTCATTTAACTCGAAAGGGCTCATGGAGCTTTTGTGATTGCTATTTCTATCCAAAATGGAAATGACAAGAATAATGTATTTGATCATAAACAAAGAATAGGAATTAAAAGTGAAGCATGGACTTTTCTAATATTTTCAGGTTACTAGACTGGATAAGAACTTCATCAAATACATATTGATTTTTCTGATGACAACTCCAAGCAGACTGCTATTTGAATTCAGCTCAACCTAATTGCTATTTATCTGGCATTAAGAGAAAAAATAGCAAAAGGGTTTTCCAGTTTAATATACAATATGAAGTTATTTGTAAGCTTCACTGTACATTGGGGATCCCTTTTGAGAGACAGACAGCTGCCAAAAAAAGATAACAAATATTAATTGGCTATTTTATCAACTTTTTTTTCTACTACATCTACAGCTTTTTCTTCAAATTCCATAACAAGGAAAAAACAAATAACACAAACAGCTTTAGGCAGAGTACTTCACTGAATAATATTTCCTGAGAATGTTTTGCATACGTTACTGATGAAGGTATGAACAGACTTAATTTGAGAAATGATATATGAAAGGTACCATATACAATGAATGCTACCAGGGTACCAAACAAGAAGAAAATGCCTTTTTCCCTTAAGATTTCTAATGTTTTGGAACATTTCAAGCATCTTATCTTGGACATATCAAAATGTAATCAAATGCAAATTCTGAATACTTAAATTAGCAATGTCAACATTGCTCTTCCATTGTCATAAGCCAGTTAATAAACATAATATTTCATTAATCATTTTGTATTTCAGGTCTATAAACCAAATTCTATTTCTTATTGTCTATGAAAAGACAAAAGGTTTCAACTAAACTCTTAGTTGTCCAATAATAAAAAAAAAAAAAAAAAACAAAACAATTGATGCTTGCAAAATGACTGATAATTAAAAATAAACAGTAAGAGATTGTGGGACAGCACATCACAAAATGGACATTGATAATGAATGAGTTTAGCTTTAGTTATTCATGCAAATATCCCAAAATGTATTCATTAGCATTTTGCAGCACATTTTGCAAAATAAGCAATTTGTATGCAATCGCGATACAATAGTTCTGGAGGGCCAATACAGTTAAAATATATTCCACGTAATGATGGTGGAATCATATTTCTCCTCAGTCACCAATAGTTGTGCAAACTCCTAAAAAACAAATTTATAATGATGGTTGGGAGTTATGACTTTTTCCAGGTTTATATAAACTCACATTTTTTTCCATTATTTTCCAAAAATGAAGGAACAAATTTTGATTATCTTAGTCAGGCATGGTTTGGGAGTGGGACAGTGGAAGTGGGGAACAAAACCAAACCAAACCAAACCAGCTTGAAAACTGAATGCCGTAATCATGAATCACAGTGTCACAGAATTGTTTAAGTTGGAAGTGACCCCTTGAGATCATGTAGTCCAACCTAAGAGTGAAATGCTATTTTATCCCGAAGAGATATTTTTTAATTGAGGTCACCACTGTAGGTGCTTCACACAGGCCGAATTGTGTACTGCTGCTTTTAGATTAGTATTAAGCTTTCTCTTGTTTTGTATAAGACTATGAAAAATAGCAGCAAGAAGATATCAGAAAGATACATTATTTAGAAGACAGAGGAGAAATTAGGATTCTGTAATAACCTATAAATAAGTGTTTTTTAAATCACTTTACCAAAGAGTTGTAACACTAAATACAAATGTAAATCAGGAAGGCAGAAAGCAATTTTATCTTTTGAAGGAGAGATCCTAAGCTTTACTGTTCAGTGGTCAACATTATAAAAAAACTCACACACTCTTTAACTTCAGACTTGAAGTTCTAACTTTTCCACTTCTATGGTCAAAAATTTCTTGAAAGGATTGCCCACGAGATTTTTCATTGATTTATTTCCATACTATAATGGCAAACTCACTTAACAGCTTCTGTGGAAAGGCATATTCCTTCAAAAGAAATATACACACAACTGCATGTCATCAGGAGACACTTCAAAGAAGACCTTTTTTCCCTGAACTTCACAAAATTACTTCCTACTTCTACACACCAGAAAACTGACCTAAAATAAAGCATGACTCTTCATAAAAACTTCCTTCTTACCTTAATCTCTCAGAAGATTTGGTCTCAGAAGGCCTTCTGTCATTGTTTTATCTTTTCTTTTTTTTTACTTCTCTCCACCACCCCAATTTCTAAAGTCATCCATTCAGATTTCTTCAGCAGTATGCAGTTGTGAACAAAATCTTTTTTTAGCTAATTTTAGCTAATTGTTTCGGGGGGGGGGTTGTATTTTAGTTATTTTCTGCTTAATGCATAGTCTGATTTTTTCTCCATTTTATAAGTTGCAGTTAAGATGTTGCTATTGATGGAAATGCTTTAAAAATCACCTGTTTTATCCTGTTTCCCCTGCAAAAAACAATCACTCCTTTTCCCCACATTATTTTCCTTTTAAGTTTCATACCCTATCTAGGATTTTCTATCCAAATTCACCATATTCAGTTATCTGATAAGACTTTTTAATCATTCAAATTTAAAAGGATTTAAGTATCCCTCTGCTCTAATGAGAGGATAACCCTAAAGAGATTCACAAAGCTTTCTTTAAAAAAAATGCTGGAGAAAATATTTAGTAACATTTACATACTACCTAGAAACTTCAAAGAAAAATCCCACATTTTGAATTCAATGAAGAGTCCAGATTAGTAGATGAGAGTATGGCTTCTCAATTTAGTAATTTTACTGACAGCTCTGGAGACAATGAATAAGCTTAAAAAATATTTTATTACATTTTGATTCTTATAATTGCAAATTGTCTCAAGTAAACCATGACAGTGACTTATCATACAGTATGTAAATTGAGCTGGTAAAACTGTTAGAAGCAAATAATACATTTAAATATATTTCATTTCCTAGTCTGAATTTCAGAAAGCTCCTTGTCATTGAAGTTAAGGGGAGAAAAAAGGATTCTTTGTTTCATCAGTTTCCCTTACCAAATGTTTTCTTGCTCTTATCCTATCTCTCCAGGTGATAATTTGAAAGGCAACACTTGCTTTGTTCTGTAGTTTCCTTGTGGCCCCTTTTTCACTATAACTATAGGAAGCTGCCTTATTGATCTAGATGATAGCTCTAAAAGCAATTTAAAACTCTTAAAATCATTACAATTTTTGCACAAATATTTCTTCATTTGTGACTGTGCTTTCCCATGTTAACTCAATATATTGTACATTTTTGAAGGATGCCAAATGGGAAGATTTTTCAAAAAATCCTGAGCAGATGAAATACCATAGGTTGAATTGGAAGTCTGAATACCCAAGATGTTTTCAAAATGGAACAGCTGGTAACATTACTGAGTCATTTTTCTCCACGGGAATTTCAGAATTAATAATTTCTAAAGGATTATCATTTATAATGATTGATCAGAATATTTATATACCATTGCATAATGCCACCAATTTTTATATGGAATAGGAAAAATAGAATACATATCACAATAAAAGAGTACTGGTATTTGCATTTAAAATATGTTCACAGTATGTGCAGTATTATTTATTATGCCCAATGGTAATTTTTTACTCTTATATTGGAATGTTTGGAGCATGAGGCAAATTAGATTCACTGTGACAGAAACCTATTATAAAACCTATGACAAGACAGTATGACAACTGAGTCTATATCACATAGGTACTGACCACTCAACTACAAATTGCTTTTTGACTTACAATTATGCATAGTTTTTATGTTTTATACAGTATTACAATATCATTGGACTACTTTGGGGTTTGTGACTACAAATTAGACCAAGTTGCCTTTCAAAGATATTTGACTTCCAAAACTGAATTTCCATACCGTAGAATTTGTTGTTGTAACTGAACTTTGTATTTTCTGAGTTAATGCCTACTGAGGTTTCAGGACCATTCTAGTTAGTTTATCTAAAACTGTTGAGAGGATATTTTGATTTTATCCTACATTCTCTTGAAAATTTCTAATATACTTTCTTGACTAAAATTTTCAGTAGACATATATAAAGACAGCATATAATATTTCTATAAACTCTAAAGATGTATAGTATCAACTGAGTAGCAAACTTTTAAGCCATAGTTTCTCTGACAACACTCATTGATGGATTAGCCTTTATCATTCTGTGTTTCACAGGGGAGCTGCTGAAGGGTGGTGCTGGATTTCCAGCTACTTTACACTGAAACTGTACCAGAGAGCACAGCCACAAGAGACTCTCAGTTGAGTTGCCATCTTCAAGATTTCAGCCAATTCATGGTTTGTTTTTTGGTTTGGTTTAGTTTGTTTTTTTTTTAAGGGCAGTGAAGTCAAAAGGAGGCAGATACCCATAAAGAAGCTTGATAGGGACGTGGTAACCTCAGGTCTGCTTATCAAGTTGGGCTGAAAACTGGAAACAGGGAAGGGTGAGTATCACAAGGTGGGGGAAGAGAAAGGAGGTTTGCTTATACCGTTCATACAACATTGCAATGAGAGTTTCGACTTTGGGTACTACATCCATGATTTTCTTTTTTTTTCCTGTCAGATATCTTAGGCAACTTGCTCAGATTTTTTTTTTTTTTTTTTTTCAGCATGATACACCTGGATAAACAAAAATGGGACAAGAGTATAAAGGATCTTGGAAGCATTCTGTATTTTGGATAGACTTTGGAAACACAGATACAAAGAACTACAGAACTGACATTACAGAAGATTGTCATTAGAAATTTTATACACTTGTCTAAATAATTGTCCTTCTTCCTAACCCAATCTTCCAGGCTAGGCCAAGAAGACTTTCACCACAGAAATGACTGTTGAGTCCATTCAAACAACTGCTGAGTTAAAATCATCCACCTGTTTAAGTACAAAAGGTGAGAGAGCTGTAACCTCTTAAATTGGTTTGAGAAAAAGCAAACAACCCAGAAAATGGGAAGTTTTCTCTTTGTCTTTTTTAATTGTAGATCACATCAACCTTCTGAATTTTAATGGGAACATTTTCATGACCTTTAAGTGAAACTGGCTTATAAGCTTTGAGCACTTAAAGTTTGCATGACAGTATAATACTCATTTTTCTGTTCTATACATAATTTGCAGTGGAGTCTGGAAAAACCAAATGGAGAAAATGAAGCTAAATCAAAAGTGCCAACTTTGAGCACAAGGCTCAGAGCTAGGAGGGTTATACCATTGCGAGTTATGAAATAAAAAGTTATTTCATACAAAAGGAATGACCCCTATCAACACACACTATGAGCTCTGATGACAGTGCTCATCAAATAAATATATTCCTGTAAGTTTACAGAATACTCCAGAAAGGTTCATAATTGCGCACCACAGAAACAAAGGAAATCAAGGACTGTGAACAAAAAAATCAGGAAGGTCCATATGTCTCCTACAAAAAGCTGAGAGGTCATTAAAACCTATTAAAAAGAAAAAGGGAAAAAAAAAGGCATATTATTTCCTTCCAAAGGCAAGGAATAATGACTTAGAATTATTTGCACTTGTATTGTGCAATCACTTCCATTCGTTCAGAAAGTAAAACTGAAAGACAGAGAGAGAAAAAAATAATGGGTCTCTTTTTATTCCATGGATTATCAGTTTCATTATTCTTTTGTGTCCTCATGACCAGGTATTGATATTTATCTTATGTTTGTTCTTTAATGTTTTCTCTCCAGTTTATTTCTAAAGTGTGAATCCTACTTTCAAAATCCAGCAGAAGATATACTCTTATTAGAAGTCTCAAACTCAATCCTGAACAAGAATATTTTACCCTTCTGAAGTCAATCTTTGATACAACCATTTTTTTTTTCATACTTTTTGTGTACTGAAAGAACATAAAAGTATTAGTACAGCTGACATGGGTAATAAAAATTTTGCTGCAGTTGTTGCAATTTCACATATATTCACATTATTTTAGTGATAGTATTTGAACTGTATTCTGCAACCAAATTAATCCTATTACAATACCTATCTCCTATTTACAATACTGTTTAAAGACCTCCATTTGAAATTTTCTGACAATTCTCTGCGACTTTCTTCAATTTGGAGCAGAATTTGATTTAATCCTTGTTCCAAAGGCAACAAGAATTCTCAAGTTTGGTTGCAGTGGGAAGAGTGTGGCTAGCAGGTCGAGGGAGATGGTCCTCCCTATTTAACTGGCCCTAGTAAGGAGTCTGGAGTACTGTGTCCAGTTCTGGGCTGGACAAGAAAGACAAGGAGATACTGGAGAGGGTCCAGCAGAGGGCCACAAAGATGTTTAGGGGTCTGGAGCATCTCTCTTATGAGGAGAGACTGTGGGAGCAGGGCCTGTTTAGTCTAGAAAAGACTGAGAGAGGTTCTCATTAATGTATATAAATATCTCAAAGGTGAGTGTCAAGAGGATGGTGCCAGACTCTTTTCGGTGGTGTGCAGCAACAGGGCAAGGAGCAATGGCCACAAACTAAAACACTGGAAGTTTCACCTCAACATGAGGAAGAACTTCTTTAGAGAACTTTTTTACACTGAGGGTGACAGAGCGCTGGAACAGGCTGCCCAGGGAGTTTTTGGAGCTTCTTTCTCTGGAGACATTCAAAACCCACATCAATGCACTCCTATGTAGCCTACTCAAGGTGACCCTGCCTTGCAGGGTGTTGGCCTGGATGATCTCCAGAGGTCCCTTCCAATCCTAACAATTCTGTGATTCTGTGAAGTTGCTTCAGCAGAACATGTTTTGTAGAGATTTTCTGTTCATGCAATCACCTCAGTCTACATTATTCAAAGGATTCATATCTTTGCATGTCCTTTATGGTCTTCCTTTCTTACTGTTTTTCAATAATAAGTTATAGACACATGAATATAGTTAAACTGAAATCCCTCTATGTTTATTATTTGAACACAGACATTGGGTTTTGCCCACAGATATGTTCAAATATCCTTATTTCTATTTCTGCTTCTTTCTCTTTCTTCTTCATGTTATCACTGAGGGAAGGAGATAAGGTTGTCTTAAAGCTATTAAGGCTACCTTCTGAGTTGATTTCCTTCCTTTTTTCCTCTGGTTATTACATATTTTTCAGGGTAGCCTTATCTTTGAATTTCTTAGGTTGAATGTTTGAAGTATGAGATAACATCCTTACAATGTTCTTTTTACCTTTCAGCCAGTGATACGTGTTCACAATTTCATTATTATTTCTAAATGCTTCAGCTGGGAATTCCTTCTGTTATTAAAAATTGTACAAAATATCAAAATCAGAAAACAATAATCAACACGGATTATAATTCAACTGATATGAAGATTTATAAAATCAACTGTTATTTCTCTCTTTATTTTAAATTTCAGAGGCAGCTCATCAGACCAGTACAAAACACTCAGCACCATCAGCTATTAAGAGATTGCATCTCTTGCAGAGGTATCCAAGAGAACAGTGAAATGGAACCTGATGGGGGTAGGCACTGTTCAAAACTGTTTCACTGGATTAAAGCTGCATTGTAGTTTCAGATGAACACAAAGCATTCAACACATGCTTATAAACCCAAACCCTAACACAGGCAATTAGACCATGCTATTTTTTTTCTTCAATTAAGTAACAGTAGGTTTATAGGGTTAAGAACTGAGAGGCATTATACTGCATGGGAAAAAATGGATATACATCCTTGATTCTGTCTAGATACATCTGCACCACAATCTAAAGGCAGAACTAGATCTTTTCTCAAAACTAGACTAAATGTAAAAGCTTTCTCATGCATATTCTGTAAACTGTGTGCCATCACACCCACAGAAGTAGTATGGCAGCCAACAATCTCCACACTGACTGATAGCCCAAAAATAGCAAAGAATTTGTATTTGTAGAATAGCAAAGGTGTAGTCAGAAGTTAAATCTTTCCCTTCACTGCCTTTTTGACATTTCCATAAAGTACTTTCCAAAAGTTAGGCTGTACTTTGGTATGTAGCTCTGGGAGCAAAACTGTGAGCCACAGAAGCTGGAATTACTTGATGCACTTGTTGAAACTCTCAACAAGTCTCCACAATCTCTCACCCATCAGTTCATTACAACTGAGCATTTGCTGTTATATTGCTAATCATTTAAATGCACCTCATAAATGCCTTTGAAGTACCTTTGCACTACAATTTGTGTTGTCTACTGATCTATTTTCTTTATTTAATTACTGTGTTGACTAGCTGTCTGCTCAGTTCAATGGATCATCTTGGGAGGAGAGGCAAATTTAGGAACACATCAACAAATATTTTAGACAGTCTTTTAGTATTAATTTCCATGGTCTTTAAATTTGTCTGTGAAAATGGATTATTTCTAGTTTTAATTATGTTATACTTAATTTAAAATGGCTGAAGGATTGACTTGTTTCATTGTTTGACTTGTCCATGAGCAAGGTGTGAAATGAAAAATAAATACAAATTAAATCAAGACTTCTGTACAATTAAGTATAGGGCATGAAAAATTCAAAAATAAAAGTAACCTATAATGTCCTAAGAATAAAAGCACTTTAAAATAAGGCAACATTTATTAAGCCGCTTCTAATTGTAACATGGGACAGAAAAGTGATGCTCTACTATACTGACATGTTGCCAAACCTACAAAGAATGAGTTTCAAAAGTCAGCCAATGCATTGACCTTTCAGAGCGCAAATGCAAACTTGGGTTAAACCTAGGCTCAGATCCAGCAAATGCAATTAAATGAGTATGATGACAGTAGAGTCAGTTAAAATGAGTTGTTAACTAATTTCTTCCTATGACTTACAATGGCTAAATAAAGCCACTGCTAATAATTTAAATTACTTTCCATTAAATGCAAACACAAGGAAGTAATTAAGTTATTATTTTGATAGAAATAAAAGATTGGCACAGGTGCCAAACTTCTTTAAAGGTAAGTATTATGGAGATAAAAGATACTTCACTGAACTCATTCCTTAAAGAGAAAGGAGAGGACAATTCCCAAATCTGATTTTTTTAAATTTTGTTTTTATATTACAAAAAACCCAAAGAAAGATAAATATAATATATTTTGAAAACATTTCTCATATTTACTATACCTCCTGGTCTAAAATATATGAAGACTTACTGTTATGTTTCAGAATATTATGGATATGAGAAAGGTTTCTAGATCCAGAATCATTGTTCAAAAACTTCCAGGACAGGCGAAGAAGTTCAGGTTTCCACCCAAAATACCACTGTTATCCTTAGCATCCATGAATAGAAATCAAAACAGAAACAGTTTGAGAAATTCATGTGATCTTGAACCACAGAAAAAAAAATAGCTGAAACTTACAGCAATTGATGTCTCCATTAATCAATTTTATTGACAAGATAGTTGCATACAAAATTATGATGCCTAAAATCCTGGAAGATAGGCACTCAGACAAAACATTAATGGAGAAAGATAGACAATACCTTTATTGG
>JAWWMO010000083.1:81641148-81684269 GCA_035047845.1 Dendrocincla fuliginosa | reverse complement strand
TCATCTGATAGTGTCAATTGGAAAAAAAAAAAAAAAAACAAAACAACCAACCAAACAAAAAAAAAAGACCCACTTTTATAAGTGATGGATAGATAATATGACACAAGAGTGATGTAAATGGATTTTCTAGATGTAACAGACTCTGTAATTCTGTTAGTGTAACATTCAGAAGTGGGAAAAAAAAGGACAAATTTAATTGATATGATGAAATTCTGAAGATATTTTACTAGCTTTTGCTATCAACAAAGCACATTTCTAGATGAAAGTTAGCAGTGGCAGGTTTAATTCTAACACAGTAAGAAGCTACGTTACCCAGGAGAAAGCTAGGTGGAAACCTGTAGTTCAGTACAACAGTTGCAACGAAGTGGCAAGTGTGTATATGTAAGTATCTCTGTATTTAGATCTCTTCCCTGCTGCTCATGAGCTACCTTAAAGCTAGCTGGATACCTAAGGTAGTACCAAATATATCTGCCTTTGAATTTATACAACTCTTCTAATTGGATAAATATTCAGCTGGTTAAACAACACCCAGATCCATCCCAATTTTGGACTAACCAATAGTTAGTCCAGGCAATAGAAACAAATTAGAAACCAAGTTACAATTGAAAGTGTACTTTTGCCATACATTTTGGATCTGGAACAGTGACTTATAATATGTCTTGACACAAACCACAATTTTTCACAGGACTTAGAGTTGTAACAATAATTAAAAAAAATTCTCAGATAGTTTTTTTTTTAAATTACCTACTTCCTAAGCAAGGAAGATAAAGAAAACCATCACTATGGGGTTTTGTTGTTGTTGTTGTTGTTCAGAGGAATAAAGCATCAACCTTTACCACTATGTATCTTTTTAAATCCCAAAGGCTGAAGTTGCCTGTCTCCAAACCCCCACTAAACTGCCAGGTACACTAGCTGTATTAGCTATTTTTCTTATAAGAACAACATAACAGGATTTATCAGTCTATCTGTAAATGGCAAATTATTTGCTGACAGTAAGATAGTAATGGTATAAAAACATAACAGAACTCAGTACATGAATGTGAATTATTATCTACTTCACAGTTTTTCCAGTGTTGTCTAGTTTTCCCAGTGGCATGAAGTTTCTCTTGGAATTGGGGTGAACCTTTTGTATGATGTAGTAGTTCATAAAGCTCTAGTAAGTATAGGCAGGCTACTTAGGTTACAAAAGAGAACTCTTCACACAGCTGTGATGCACTACAATGGCAGCAGTAAAAGGCAGACTGACTATCAATGGAGTTGCAAGAAAAACTCTCTGTTGCACAGAGAAAAAAGAAAAAAAAAAGTGACACTAGTTGATTGCACAAGATTATGTAATTCTGCTTAGGATTGATACAGAACATTTACTTCTACTAAATCATATCTGTATTCTAATCAGTAAATTAGACAAAAATCATTAAAAATAAATTAATCTCTTCAAATATAGTCTACAAATTGAATATCAATTTTAATCTAGAAATGCATCATTTATAAAACATCTTCAAAAATTTTAATATATCCAGCTTACCTTTGAAGATCTTGATGCACGCAAAAGACTCTAGTATGTGATAATTCATTTTTAAATATAATCTTTACAGTGATTCTTAATTTATAAAGTATTTAGTGGAATTACTAGGAGTTGGAATGCTGACAAAGAGGAAGATAAGTTACATTTTTCATGCAGATGCAAACTCTGATCCCTATTGAGAGTACAATGATAAAACCAGGCTGATCAACATTTGTATAAAATATTTTCCTGAAGTTACTAAAACATCTCCTTGATCCTTAAGCTCTTCAAAGGATAGTAATATAAATACCATTATATATTAAAAGAGGAGGAAAATCAGCTTAGATTTATACTGTGGTGGAAACAGCATAAATTGCTATTGTAAATTGCTGCTTCTGTCCTACCTCTAATAAGCACTTGAATATCCTTCAGCCAAGAGGAAGGCAACAGATTCACTACTAACTTTTGCCCCTAAAAGCACAGAAATCTAGAAAGAAAAAAGTAACAACGAAGATTAAAATTGAAGAGATATCATTACTTGTGTATTCTTTCATGCATGCTCCAAATGCAAAGAGCTTCGGAGCAACAGTTCCATGTTTCCTCAAAGTTTTGTTTTACCTGCCTTTTGTACCCTGACATGGGATTCAACCCACCAAGTGAACTCAGGTATTATGTTATTATCTCAGCACTGCTTGTCTTTGTTGAAAAACAACTTGATGCACAGCTGGTACGTTCCTAAAATACAGTGTAACATCCCTGTGTTGTAAAATGAGGGACTGAAGAGTAAAAATGTCGTTGTTTCCTCACAGACAGAGGAAGCCATTTTGGTTCACAGCATCTTAATTCGAGTGGACAGGATGCAGAACAATAATTCAATGCTGAAACACATCTATGATTGAAGTATTTCGTTCACAAGAGCAGGGAATTTCATAATGTGCAAATGACTGGGTATTTCAGAGCACCATTCTGAGGCTGCCAAAATTATTTTGGATATTTGCAATAAAAAATTCTCCAAATCTGTGACAACAGGAAAAACTGATGGCTTAAAATGAGTTTTGCACAACCTACTGCTCGAGCTCAGACAGAATACATTATCAGAACTGAAATTCCTTGTTTGGACTTAGGAGTAAGCAGGTGATAGTTTGTCAATTTGCATAAGTTTTAAAGGTAGTGTATACTAGACAAAGTTCAGTTTGAAAAACTATTGTCATAGTCATACGACAATTTCTGACACATTGGAAACTGAATATAATTTTTCAAAACAAAATTTATTAAAGTGTAGAAAGATAACAATTTTGATAATATGCTTAGCTGTTTTTACACTGGATAGATATTTGGGGGATCTTTGTCTCAGGCATATGTGATATAAATGTTGTATTTATATTATTTTTCAAAGTATTTTCCCTGTTAAATTGAAAAAAATTGCTTTTTTAATGACGTCTGTAATGGAAAATTCACTCACAGTACTGGACATTTTCTAAGTTCTGCTAAACCCGGATGAGTCTACCTGTGAAGGTTTGGGTTGGCTCCCTGCCAAGCCCAACTGCCGGCCACACGGATTTCCCCCTCCTAAAAGAGAAGGGAAAAAAAGTACCCAAAAAGACAATTTTAGTAAAAGTATATATATATATATTCACATATATTACAATTATATATAATCAAACACTATGAATCTACAGAAAAAATCCCAGAACAGCCCAAAAGGGAAAAGCGGAAAAGGGAAAGGGAAATGGGACAAAAATGGGTAAAACCATAAAAATGGGTAAAAACAAATACACACACTTGTAAACTCAGGGGAAAGCTCAATAAGTAACTAATACAATCAATTCTCATCAAACTCCCCTTAAGAGAAAGCAGGTCCTTCCCCTCTGTACGGCTGGGACGGCAGCTTCTCTGATAGGCCTCAGCTCACAGAGATAAGAGCTAGGCTGGCACAGAGAGCTGATGTCCTCCAAGCACACGAACGGGAGAGAGAAGAGAGCAAAAGGAAAAGGCCAAAAAGGAGAGAGGAAACCTTCCTCCTGTCTTTATATATACCTGATTACATGAAGGAATGGTATGGAATACTTAATTATGACCTTGCTGCCAAGGAAGGCCTAAACCAAAACCAAGAAAATTAAACCACCACACTACCACTTAAATTTGCCCAAATATCTTCATTTTAAATTAAATTTCATTAATTCCTAAAATCTCATTTTGCCATAAATGCAAATGTCATCTGAGCTCTAAGTTGTACCTGTCTTTATACAGCTTTTAACTGTGTATATATTATAGTGCTGTTAAAAAAAAAATAAAAAAAAATAAAAAAAAGCCAGTAAAAAAAGTGGTCTTCATTCCAATTTTGTAGTTTAGTAATGGTATGCTTATTCAGACAGGATAAATCATTAGTGCTCATTAAACTTATGCAATTGTGCATTGTTCTTTTATTCCAGTTGCTAAAGTTGGACACTTTCAAAACATGCAATTGTTGCATTTTGGTAGATATATGTTATTTCTCTGCAAATGACTACTATATACCAATATTCATTTCTCACTTAAAGGAAGGCTGTTTTATTGTGATCAGAGTTAAGTGAATCTGCTATAATTATAACTCTGCCATTGTAGTTAAACAAATGTAGAACACCTACAGCTCGTCCCAGTAATTGCACTGACAGCACAGTGCATAGGTTTGTCACACGTACTCAGAGAATACCAAAACTGCTGGAGATGTTTTGATAATGCTAGTTACTAGTATTGGAGTGCACATAATACTCTCTGTCTTCATACATGAACATAGATGCTTGTGACACTTGACTGACAATATTTGTTCACTATGTTAAAAATAAATAACAAGATTTTATTCCTACTCTAATTCCTATCATTTAGCGTCTCTTAATATTTTAAGGATTTTTGTTTAGGAATACTTGTTTAAGATTGCACTTTAACCCAGAGTGCTGTTTCTTTGCCACAGGAAATGAAGCTATTCTTGTCTTACAAGTATATGTTACACCAAATTCTCATATGGTATTACATATTTTTAATCACATTTCCAAAATATCTCTTCACTCTATTTACAATTAGGATTTGCAATAGTATTTTACTCTCATAAGTATTTCTTTGGTTTTGATCCAGTTTCTTGTATGCATTTCAACCTATTTGCTCTGTAATTTGAAAGATTTTTCTTAATCTGATAGGAAAATTAAAAGGTTTTGTAAAAGAAACAAAGGGAGATTCAAGATTTTTAATATGCCGAAGATCTATAAAGTCTTATTGTGTACTGATTGATATATCTCTACATCTAATTCTGTAACTACAGTGACAATTACTATCAGGTTGTAGCAAAGTAGAAGAAAATCAAAAGCTTTGAAGCAGGAATGAAAAGAATAAATAGAATAATTACAGAACTTAAATGAAACAAGAACAAAGAGACAATAGGTTTTTATTAGAATTTTAGAAAGATGATTCTTTGTTGATATTTGAAGTGGTATTTGGAGTGCTAAGGAGCCTTTGACACAGATCAGTTACATTAGACCATGGTACTATAAACCTAAATTCAAACCAACAGAATGAAACAGAAAAGTCAAGAGCACAGACAAGATAAATTACTTGAAAACCTGAAGTTTTTGAAATTAGTTTTGCATCCATTTGTTGCTGTAATTGATAAAAAAAAAAAAATAGGCTATATTTGAATCAATTTCTACACTTGGATTTATCATTTGTCCCTCTCTTCTCTCTGATGTTGTCTCCTCTCTTCTCCCCCACCGCCATGCCCTTTGACAAGGCACTCTGTGAAAATATTTTCACCAGATCCTTTTCAAGTATTTCTAGTCTAGGAAAGAAAAAAGAAAAGCTTTATTATCAAAATGGATACAGGGTTTTGTATTTTCAATTTTCAGTGGGTTTTTTTCCTTCTCCTTTTCTGTTTTTCACCCAACTTATAGGTCACTCTTTTTAATGTTTATAAAATTATACAATGTTATTTTATATAAACTATACAGAGCATATACACATTCTAGGATTATTTGACAATGTATCAAATTAACTTTGTTAATTAACTCTGTTTTAAACTACATAGTCAAGGCTCTGGACTTTTCCTCAAAGTGTTAAGAATCAAAGATATCTGAGGGAATAAACTTTTTAATAGAATGTTATTGGATCTACATAAAAGAATCCAGGAAACTAGAAAAATAATATGGTTTGCTTGTTATAACACTCAATTGCTCACTAATCTGTGTGGAATGTAGGTACTTCCCATAAAGAACTGATAAAAAAACAGTTCTCATTCTTATACTGTAATTTTCTTGTTACATTCTTCTCCCTAAATCCCCTTTAGTGTATTTTATATTTCCTAGAAGAGAATGACAAGAAATGAAAAGAACAAATGTTCAAGGAATTTTCTCTGCTGAAATTATGAGGTTGTTTTTCATGCTTGTTCACATAAACCAGCATATCATTTCACATTGACAGAATATGACTGTATAGTTGTCAATCACAAGATGAAAGTAATGCAAATATTTCCTCCAGAGTCGTGGTTAAGTACGATTATCACACCTCTCTAAACTCTTCCAAACAATCAGCCAAAACTATTCAGTGCATCCTGTCTTATTCAACATATTTCAACTAGGTGTTATTCTATCCATTCTCTTCATTTTAAACTTTCAACTCTAATAGCACTCCCTGTTTAATGATAAATCATGAACAACAACTTCTACTTATAGTAATTTTAATTAAATTGCTGATATTACAAAGTTCTAGCCACCAGTTTTAAGATAATTTAATAATTTCAATATTGGAAGGAATTTCTCTGCATAAGTTATCTAATTACTTCAGGGAGATTATTCAATACAGTACACATTTGGTCTTACATGACCTTCCATCTGAAGAGCTGCTTTGGATATTTGTAGCTGATAGAGCCTACAACTTAGGTTATTCAAGTGACCTTAGTTTCTGCATCTCCCAAATACATTCTTACACCGCATAGAAGCATCTTGTGAGAAGTATTGCCTGTTGTTACTGTAATTCAATCATTATCAGTATAGCATATTGTCAGTCAAATAGGTTAGAAAGTTACAGAAACCTTAACTCAGATTCTAAGATCTAGGAAAAATTTACCAGACAACCTTGACTGGTTTCTGTTGATTTTTTTTTTATTTTTATTTTTTCCCAGAACACCAATATCGGTTTCTTGGAATGTGTTTTGGTATGCGATTGTTTACCATTTAAATGGATCTATTTTTTTGTTTGTTTGTTTAACTTAATACCTCCAATGTCATTTTTCCCCTAACTTCAATGTTTCTTTTCATAGGTAGGGTTAAACAGATGCATCTTAAAACTCCACTGAAGTGCTCTACAGTGTACCGAATGAGTACACAGTACATTTCTGGCATGCATATTCAAGTATATCAATTTATAAGACAGTTTCTATAAATACATATATGGGTAATTATAAAATCTACTTCCCAGACAGGAAAACAATCATTTAAGTATGTGAAAAATTTGAATTCAGAAGAGGCACAAACATGGCTACAATGACTTGTTTTCAGAACTGGAATGCATATTCATCATCATATTTTACAATATTCAAATATCCTACTATTAGTCTTCGCATTGATGAGCTGTCAGTCCATCTATGATGTATAATCATAAACACACTTATTTACGTAGATGGTATCTAATGCAGTCTAGGTCTAAGACAGCTTCTGCATTTGCATATTTCCAACACTGAATTTAACAGAAATCCATGGAGAAATATAGTACAATCAACAAGGTTCCACTTTTCCTTAAACCCATAAACACTTCTGAAAAACATTTTTGGATCAGGATAGCTTGATTCTAACAGTCCACATCCAAAAAATCGACACGTTTTCTAAGGCAACTGTCTTCCTTAGATGCTCAGATCTCTAGTGGCTGTACTATCTAGTTTGAACATCCAGAAAAGAAATGGCAAAACACCCAAATCCTCACACAAAGTCAAAGTTGAGACAAACACATAGGCTAAATGGGTGAGATGGGCAGAGTTCCTTCCCTAACTAATAGCTTGTCAGATTATTGTCAAATTCAAGCCCACTAGAACTATTCTGCATGAATACTTCCAATGGTAGGCTGTTTGGATTCTCATTAATAACAATTAAAATGGCCTATTTATGACACAGCAAACGCCAAACAGAGAATAAATGGCTTCAACGCACTTAGCATCTGTAAATTTTCAAAATTTTTATAGTCAGTGAAAAATCACCAAAACAGCAATGCTTCAACCTAGCAGAAACAAGATTTAGTATAGAATGTTCGGATGCTGTTGAAAAATTCATACACCTCCATTTTCCTCCTCTATATTCCTTCCAAAGAACAAACATGCCAATAAATGAAAATGTCTAGCAATTTTAATTACTTAGGAGTTATTCATGTCACTTGTCCCAATAATTCTTCCAAATATTCTTTCAATGTGGAGTCTGTGATTGAGGAAGACAGTTCTGGTTTGGGTGGTTTGTTGCATTTGAAACTTGAAAAAATAAGCAATGCAAGTTCTGGATAACAATTTGGAAAATTAAGGAGGAAACGTTGTAAACAGTTGAAGATGGAATTAATTACTGCACTCCAGTTTGAAAAAGTCAGAGAGCACCAGATGCCTCAGATTCAAGAGAAACAATTAGAACTATTTTTCACTGATATGATAGGGATTTGCCTGCCAGTAGAGAAAGCTGAGTAGCTAAAATTTAATATTTAAAGAGTCATACCTTTTAAAAACAAGTTTTGTTTCTTTTTCCAGGTTGGCACTTCAGTATTGGAATTCCAAGTAGTTTCATTATCTTTCTTCTTTTTATGAAATCCTGAAATACCCTTGACCTTTGTGTGATCTTGTGCCCATGAGTACCACAGATTAATTCATAACAGCCCAGGAAAAACTCCAGTGAAGGAGACAGAGGTTATACCTTGAGAACCACCAACACAAGGTCTATCTAGGACTGAACCTACATAAAATGGAAAGAATTATTTACAAACTTCAGGCTTGAATTTCCTTGAATTTCAAGGACAGCACAGACCAGAAGTAAAAATACTTTAGTCTACTGCCAAAACTCGTCAGAGAACACTTAAGTAATAGTCTGGACTTCTTCTTATTGGGAAAGTCACATTATGAGTCACACTCTTACCATCAAAGGCAGTATTATATCCAAACATATTAACTGAAAGTACATTTTCCCTCTGCTTCCAATGATAGAAATAACTATTAATAAAAATGCTTTCATTAAGTATGTTACCAAGAGTTAACATTCTGTATGCTTATATTAAAATATCATTGATTCAAAAGTACGTGCTTGCACTCACTATTCCAACCTTTTTATCTATAAAAATGATGCTGAACATTTATGCTGTAGTAGAGGAGAAAAGGTGATTACATTTTAAGAGCTAATAATATGTAGCTTCAAGCAGCTAAAATAAAATCAATTTATATTTATTATTTGTTTTCCAGAATTCTATATGTTTTACAACACTTTTCAAAACTGCAGACTACTTACACCACCTTCTGAAAACACAGAAATGCACATAATTCTTTTAATTCAGCATATGTTGAAGACAGCAGGAGCAACACACAAAGAGGGTCACAAGCCACTGGGGGGGCAATAAATACCAGGCCCCTCCCAGTGTTTCTTTTATGAAAGGTTTTCTTCTGTGTACAGTCTTAATTTTCTAATAGCTACTCTTAAGAAAGAAGAAACACGAAATCCCCACTTTTTTTTTATTCTAATTTATACCTGTCTCTCCATTGCATATGTACAACTACTGCACTCTACAAATAAGCCTTGACAGAACACTATTTTTAAGTTACCAAGTGAAAAGGACATCAGCAAAACTATTTGTATCAGTAGACTCTGTTTCCCAAGAGCACTTTGCTATGCGACAAATCCATCCACAACTCAAGTCAATGGAAGCATTATTTTTTCCTTCAGAGGTTTAGGCTCTAGGAGAAATAGAATTGGATTACTCAAATGTGTAAGAGTGTTTATAACCCTTTTCATGTGACTTCCCACACAGGACAGGGTAAAAAAAAATACACTTTTCACCTGATTAATTCTGTAATGGGCCATCTGTCACTATCTTGATCTGAAAGTGCCAAGAAGTCAATACTTTAGTACTATGGGCCTGAACTACTAAATATATTATAGCAGATATTGTTGTGCAATTTAGTTTATTCATCTCCTGGTCTTAATACATAGCAGTAATAACACTGTCTCTACCACTTTAAGCACAAAGAAATATGTTCTCAGATCCCAGGGCCTCAAAGTCATTGACCTGTGTGATTTTTTTCATTTCTTTTAAAAAGAATGGATGTTTTGATCCACACCACTGTCCAGGTCTTGCAAAAATAACACTCTAGCAGGAATAAAATAGGATAGTTTGAGCTGGGAAGCTTTAGTATAATGGCTAAGAGAACATGGTAAGGAAATAGCCAATGTCTAATGGTCTCTCAGACTGGGTAAAATACATGCATGGTCATCATCATTAGTGTATACAGATTAACAAAGTCCAGTTTTACAAATGCAAAAAATATGGCCTGTAATTGAATATTGAATCTGCAGTTAAGTATTTATTCAGATTATCAGATCTTTCCTCACATAGCCTACCAGGAAAAACAGATTTGAAGATCAGACCAAGGTTGGTTCATTAACATTATTGCAGCTTGCCTTTTCCCTGCCAAAAATTCACAATTCACTTAGAGGAAAATTTTTTGAAAGAAATATGTGGTGAATCCTGCTTTCTGTGCTCCTTCAATTGAATCCATACATTTTCCTGATTTTTTTTTCTCTTTTCCATTTTGTAAAATTTTATTACTATATAACGTAAACTGAGCACCCCACTATGCAGAGAAACCTCTACAAAAATGTCTGTAATAATGAGTACACATTAATGCCTACTTTTAGATTCAGCATGCACATGAGGGAAGTAGCTAAACTGGATTAATTTCATTCATGTAGGGTATCACATATGCTGACATAAGTGTAATTGAAATGATACCAACGGCTTAATCAGAAAAAATAACTAGAGAATAGGCTTTTTGTTTATTATTCCATAAGCCAGGTGAATTTAAAACCTCCTCAGAAAGATTTAATAAGACTTTACTCTACTCATAGCATAAGGAAGCACTACCAGAAAATGTAGAAACTCCTGATGGAAGTAAAGGTCAAGGCTCACTTGCATTCATCTTGAACAGTGTGCCAAGTTCTCTCCGTACCATAATTCATCAAATAATCTAATTAACTTGTTTAAAATTATAATTAAGTTAGGCATACTTAAGGTCATGCAATTACAGGTCTGTGAAGAGTGTTTTACACCAACAAAGCAGCTGCAATCCAAATGACAAATCACACATTCTCTAATAACTCTCCATTTCCAGGCAGCTATTAATAATGTTTTCATATAACCAAGTTAAAAGGGTTTTTTTGTTGCTTTGCAAGTGCTGTCTGTTCAGAACTAAAGATCACTACAATTACTATCTCAGGATGAGACTTTTTCATTGGAATTTGGAATCATCATATCCCAAAACCATAAACACCATCAGGGGATGTTGGGGATTCCATTTTTCTGCTTCACTACTGAATTCACAGTGATTCTGTGCTTTTTTGATGAGGTTTTTTTATGTTTATTTTTTCTTCTGGTTCATCTTTTTAAATTATCCATTTACAATGATGTGAGGAGACAAATTTGTTAGACTATATGGTCTTAGAATGCATTTTCAAAAGAAGTGACTAAAAAAGCTTCCAATTAGTCTAATAAAGAAATACAAAAATCTGCCCAGCCACTGAGCTGGATAATTTCACTAATATATGGTGAAATACATGGTGAAGATACACCACACTTCCTAAAAACAATGGAGATGAGTAGCATGAGATCATTGATGCCTTAGGGTTTTCATGAATTTGTAGATTTTTATACTTCTAGGTAGTTTCTCACATATGGAGTAACTAACAACCTCTAACCCTGTGTTAGCTGTCTTAAGGGTCAGATAATGGCTGGAACACCATGCCTAGAAAACATGTACTAAAGCTAAGGTAATTAGATACCATGTTAGTCAAAACAAGAAAGCAAAGCCCAGCAACCTTGGAGCTCCAATAAGGGAAAGTATCATGAAGTAAGGGGTCTTAAGATGTCCAATTCAATTCTAGGAGAGGCGTGTCATGAGGCAGAACCAAGGGAAGTTCTGGGCATGGACATATCCTGGATTGGATATGACCTTTAGATATGATAATTGAGTAGGGTTATAAAATTAGTATGCTGCCACATAGATTGGGCTTTTCTGCTTTCTCCAGCTCCTACACTCTATTGACATTTTTCTCTCTCTCACACACACACACACACACACACACACACACACATTCTCTGCTGCCCAGCCTGGTGTGTTGCCCAGTGTTCCCATCCAAAAAGGGGGAGGGGGGGGGAAGAGCTCAGAAGAGCTCTGCTTGCAAAGGGGGGTTTCCCTCTCTTGCTCTCCTGAGGTGGGGGGGAAAAGACGTTTCCCTTCCCTTGTTCTCCCAGACCGGACCGAACCTCAAGTCCTGCTTGAAGGAAGATGTGACCGGTAATGGGAACTGGGTACCAGTATGAGCAGCTGGGGCAGCTGAGCTGCAGGGAAGTAGCTGCAAAAGGGAGTTTCTTCCTGGTTTATAGTGGGCTGGGAGGTGAATTGACTTAGGCCCAGATGTTGAAAGAGTCATGTTCCCAGCCTGTGGGTGAAAGGGTTTTTTTCACCTGGGAGGGATAGGTTGTCGTCCCTTGTTTGCTTCGGTAAGGCATAGCAGAGTGGCTCAGGGGGTTTGGCTGGATACAGCCGGGAATGAAATGAAAGGGATGCCTTTTGGATTAATTTACTCTGCATGTTTGAAGCGGTGGTGCTTGGAAAAGAGCTCACATGGTATTCCTGAGGCCATGAGTTCATCCTAGCACCGGTCTTTTCTATCTGTTACTCATCGACACGTGTTGTACTCTTTTACCCTTTTTATACTTTTTATACTCTTTTATACTCCTTTACATTCTGTACCCCAAAACCCCATAAGTAGAAGAACTCTTCTCTTCTTTACCCACAAAAAGTTGTCTTGGAAAGTTTTTTTCCCCTTTCCTTAAGGCAACACCATTTTGCTTTATTTTCTCTTTTGACAGGAAAAATTTACAGCAGGCGGAGTCAACTGAGGTATGGCAAGGCCAGAACAAGCAAACTGCGACAGCAAGAGCATTGCTGTATCAAGAAACCTGTGTCCATACAGTCTGCCTCAGAAATTAACATAAGAGTATGAAAGAGTAGACTGATTGCAATTTATCTGACACACTTTATTATGTGTTTGATAAATAACAGTTTGGCTGTGTATGGAAGATACAGAGAAATTCTACCTCCAAAATGATCTTTAAGAAAAAAACAGCTATGTGGAACCTTTAGGTTGTTGTGCAAACAGCCTTAAATAATGGTGAGAAGCTAGAAATCAGACATTGAGCAAAACAGACCCTATTGAAGAACACACTGCCACTTTCTAGCACATTAGCAGAGCAGAAACAAGACTTGTCTCTTTTTTCCCCCTCAGGAGAACTATTTCAGTAACCTGACAATCTTCTAGAGTTTGACCAAAGAGTAAAGGAAAGGTTGTTATTCATCCAAGAAAACTAAGCAACTGGATACCAGAGGTGTTGATCAAAACTTAAAACCAAATGTAAACTACACTGTCAGGAAGATAACCACATAAATTAAAACTACTCAGCTTTAGTGTGTTTCAAAGACTTGCACTGCTGACTTATTTATCCCAGTTCTTCTGTGGAGCTTTACTCACCATACTTGGGGATTCATGATGTTACCATCTGGAAATTCGCAGTCCTTCTGACTAAATAAGCCTGACCAAACAAGAATCGCTAGTCCACACTAATAACACCAACAAACAACAAACAAACAAACAAAAAATAAAACCAACCAACAAACAATTTAATAAGTAAATAAATAAATAAACGTGATGTTTGCTTTAAGTTCTCTAGTTTCCTTGAGTCTGTGGATATCTTTGATATCCCAGTTCAAAAGAAGGTGCTCACCAGAAATCTAACCCAGAAACTTCAAGTAATCCCCTCAGATCAATATGCTGTTCAGGACAAAAATCTGTGCTATTGATTTTCTTCCCACTAACTACTGTTGAAAAGCACAGCATGGTGAGTCTGGAGGGGAGCCAGGACCCTTACCCCAAATGCCTGATGGAGCCTGCTAGTGATCTCAGTGCTCTGGAACATTTCTTGGTGAACCCATGCTGGACTTCACAGAAACTGCTTATTAAAAGCCACTGAAGACACATGAAGAAAGACAATACCATGTCTGCCACCTCTCAAAGATTTCTGTGCACTGTTTCCTTTTCTTCAAACTTCAAGCTCCAAGTGTCAGCTGAAGCTCATTCAGCAAGAGAGATGGTGGTGCAATGGAAACAGGGAGGGAGACAAAAGGGCAGACAAAAAGGAAAGGGGGAGAAAAAAGGGAGACATTGAGATAAGAGGCAAAAGTCAGGACTGCAGCAAAATGGGTGATTTAAATAATATTTATCATGATATATTATCATATTATCATGACATATTATATTATCATGACAAAGTACGTCCCTGTAGGTAGAGGTTTAAATTCACTGGTGATTGTATTAATTGGCAAGTATAATGTATGGTAGCAGCAAGAGTGTTGAACTCAATTTTCTCTGCACATGATTTCAAAAAAAAAAATTGAATTTAGCCTGCTTACTTCTCTTTGACATCAGAAGTTTATTTTTTTTTTTCTTTACTAAAGTGAATCTAGCTGCTTTATCTGTCCCATGCTTTGCCAAAATGTCAGACAGAAACATAGAGACATTGTCTTCCTGGAGAAAAGCAAAAGATTGTTACAGGCAGGAGGTTTCTAGTGGAGGTGATGAATGTGGGGACTGTGGAGTTATCTTTGCATGCATTTTTCAGGAGGTTAGTATTAAATTCACCATTAAATTATTTTCTGAAACACCTAGAGCAATCATCAACATCACCACACGCCACAAGTGTCTTATCTTTTTTGTAGAACAAAATTATCTTTCATACCTCTGTTGTTTTTTTTATTTCTCAAAGATAAGTTTGTTTCACATTTTTAAAAGTGAGAAATAACATTAATTTGACTTATTTCTGTAATAATGGCACCACAAATTGTTAGGATGTTTTTCTATTTAATTCAAACACTAATACTAATGAGAAATTAACCTGAATACAGCCTACCAGTTAGTGAATACTTCTTCAATTTTCTTTCTACTGCTTTCCACTAAGACTGCAGTGATCCCACCTTTGAAACAAAGACCCTGCCATCAGGTGCTGTTAAAGGGCTCCAGAAATGTTGGGAGAAAAATCCCAGAGGAGAATTTGAAATCAGTAAGAGCAGTAAGCTTAGCAGTCATAGCTCAAAATGAGAACATAGCAGTTCTGGTCTGCCTGGTAGATCTTTCAAGGCCATAATCAACTTCAAAAAAATCCTTAAGTTGCTTCCAAAACAATTCCAAGTTGCTACCTTTTACAAGTTGACTCTCATGTGTACTTGGGAAATTGAAATTAATATGAGCAAATTAAAATAATTAATGACTTTCTATCACATCTGTCAGAATTAGTTTTTCTCTTTTTTTTTTCTTTTGCAATTTCCCATCTTTCATCTTTCTATTATTTCCTTTATTTTTTTTTCCCTTTACCTGCCATTTGTCTTTTGTCACACTTGCATTCAATTTCTTCTTTTCAGCTTTGAACAACAATATTACAATAGGTACTCATAGCTGAAGCTCTCCAAATATATCACATAACTGAAAAATAACTTCAAGTTGCTCCAGGAAATCAGAAAAATAGAATGTTCTGTCTCTTTTTTTAGAAGTGAATGTCAACAGCATATAAGATATGTATCAGCCAAGGTCAAACAAGAACATCAGAGCAGTCTTGGGAATGGGATAGAGACCCTACCCTATATTTATCATTACACAGCTTTTCTCTGAACTGGAAAAAAGAAATAATAAAAAATAATAAAAATTAAAAGCACTGTTTTAACTTTTGATCTCTGAGCCCCATTGACCTACAGGAAAGAACTCCAAATCTACAATGGAATTTTTCATAATCATCTCCTTGCATGTTTAATTAAAACTTCTCTTTTCACCTTCCTTTACTAAATACAAGTGTTTTGAGGAGGGTTTTAAGATTTTATTTATAGATCAGGCACCAGGCATTTCAATACACCTTACTCATGACTAATGAATTGCATTTATTCAGAAATATTTTTTGTGCTTTGTTCTTACAAACTATAATGTAGTACTAGAAGGTGTATACAATGTCTAGAAAGAATGTATTTGTCTTTTTTTTCAGCAACTAATTTAAATAAAGCTACTATAGTCACGTGGGTTTGTAAAATTCATATAACATATATAGAAATACATTAATATGAATTTCCATAGCTTTATGATTGCTTCTGGTTTTTCATTTTCTTAACAATCAACAAAATAAAATACAGGAAAACAAATGTAAAAGTCTTTTATGCTTAAAGAAGATAATCCCATTTTGTATGTTCTAGTTCTTTTTTGTTAATGCTGTATATTTGTCTCCAGGATTCCTAAAGATAAAACATGGTATCAGACATGGTGCAGTTTAGCCAGAAATACATAGTCATACAAAGTATTTCATAGCATGGATATATGCATATCTGTGGGAGGGAGGCTTCCTAACTAATGGAGTTTCTCTCCCACCTCTCAGCTATTGAGATACCTGCCCCTTGCATTCACACTTCAGGAAGCCTTGAAAAGAACCCAAACAATCTAACAATCTTCTTCCAAGGAAAGGTTTATTAAGTATATTCATAGAATGTTAAGGGGAAAACAAGTTTTCACTTAAAAAAAGAAGAAAGAATAACCCCACCACCTATTTCAGTTTGGATTTATGGGGCAGTCATGGTGTAGAATTTAAAGGAAAGGATCACATCTGATCCTTAAAAAAAATGTCCAAGAGCCAGCAGCACAGCAATACTTGAGTCAAAATGCTTATTCTCACTAATACTAATACTAATAATTTAGGTACTCAATATCCCCTAGGGATCATTTAACACCAATAAAAACACATGCTATCCAAACACAAGAGCTAAAAGACAGCCAATAAAGTTTACCATCAAAACTGCAGGCTAATATTCCTAAGAAGATGATTAGTCAAAGAGCACTAGGTTATTTTGTGACATTTTACAAGAAGAACCACACTAGCTTTTTTTTCCATTTTAGGTCAATCATTGCCCCTAGTGGTATCAAACTGAAGCATAGTTTTAAATTTATATCTCTTTGTGTATAAAACCTCTAGGTAGCATAAGTGGCAAAGTCCCTTATTTTGTTATTTATTTTCATTAATAATACTGTCACTCAAATGAATTGAATAGTTATTACATATTATCATTTCCTCTGCTTCCCCGTGCTCTCCCCCCAGTCCAGTGCAGTCTCAACTACTAATCTAATAATCTTTAGTCATATGAAAAAGGAATGCCACCAACATACTTTGTTGATAAGTTTCACTTAGAAAACCAGAAATATTTTTACCACTAGTACAAATATTCAAAAGACAAGGAATAAACAGGACCAGTTCCAGGTTAAATTAGATCAGGAAAGCTTTGCTTCACATGAGGACTGGAAATAAAAGAGTGGAAATGTCAGAGGAAAAAAAAAAGCAATGGTATATGTTTAATTCTTCACTGAGCAGCAAGCAAGAATTATTTTGTAATTTTATAGATTCAAGAAACATGAAAAAAACAGCTGATCTACTGAGGAAGAACACCAAATTTGGAGGAAGAGAACTTCTTTTCTTTCCTCTTTACTGTTTTGTTGCTTGGTGCTTTTTTGTGTTTGTGTGTGTTTTGTTTGGTTTCATTGTTTATTCTCCCGGTAAGTGGCGATAAGCCACTTGAAGTATTAGATTTCAATTTTCATTTTGATCTTCCACAGATATATTGTATATAACTAAATATCTACACTATCATTTTCTGAACACCTATTTTCATCTGAATCCACTTGGTCCAAAAGTCACGAGTTTCTTGTGAACAGCATAAGATACAAAAGAACCATCAACTCAAGCCCTTATGATCTGAAAGATTAATTATTATCAACATCTTCTAATTCAGGTGGCTGCTCTAGTATCCCACACTGTTTATAGCAAGAGAGCAAAACATTTCACTGCCATTCAGGTCATGACACCATTTTTTATTGTCAGCTCTGGAATACCTCTGAGTGGCTCAGGTTTCATAGAAAAAGATTAATATCAACTCAGTAGTTCTCCATATTTTAATTCTGAGGTCTGTTTAAAGCATCATTTCCTCTCTATGAAATGAAACCAAATTAGTCTTTATGAAGAAGCACTTCATTTCTTTCCATAGATATACCTGTCTCCTATATTTGTTCAATTATTCTTTAGAAATAACAGGGGGCATGTAATTCATGCAGCCCATCACTAATGGGGGCAAGACTGCCTTAAGCTTTGATGGCTTATGAACAGGAAGAGCAGTGGTGATTAAATCCATACAGAGGAACTAAGAGACAAGAGATCTTTCAGGGAGAAAAGAAACCACTATGGAAATGCAGAGTCATCAAAACATACATCTGCCTTGATCACGAAGTAGCTCGTTTTACAGTCTAAGTGCTTTTCCTCCTGACCACAGTCATGAAAACTTTCAGTTGTAGTTGATTGCAAATAGTCACTGCCTTCAGCAATTTGAGTGAACATGGCACCAACCTGTAAGAAGTCAAAAAGCTCTTACTGAAATTTACCTAGGCAAACAGAATGCACTAAGATTAAGTGTTATGTGCTGCCACTACCCATTTGGGTATGACAAGAAACTTTCTGAAGAGAGCATTTCACAGTCAAAGCTCTGTCAAAACAACATCTGCTTTCGAAGCAATAGATTACAATCCCAGGTAGAGATTATTGCACAACAGAAACTTAAATCTGCCTTGCATTTTTCTGAGAGCACGCCCCACCACACACCCACAAACATGGGCTATATCACTAGACAGAAGAAAAGTACACTAACATTACAAACCAAAAGTCTGCAGCAACAACACTGGTTACCAAACTGAGCTCAAGACAGAAATGCAATTAGGAAAACATTTAATTTTTGGAAATCTTTGACCTCAAGAAGGCACCTACAAGTCCAAAGGAACAAGCAGTTTTAGGAAGATCTTTCTAACTGAATAGAATCCTTGAACAGTTTAGGGTTGGAAGAGACCTTAAAGATCATCTAATTCCAGCCACCTCTGCCATGGGCAGTGACACCTTACACTAGACCAGGTTACTCAAAGTCCCATCCAGCCTGGCTTTGAACACTTCTAGGGATGGTGTATCCACAACTTCTTTGGGCAACCCGCTTCAGTGCCTCACCACCCTCACAGTAAAGAATTT
Source organism: Dendrocincla fuliginosa (assembly GCA_035047845.1). Lineage (NCBI taxonomy): Eukaryota > Metazoa > Chordata > Aves > Passeriformes > Dendrocolaptidae > Dendrocincla > Dendrocincla fuliginosa. The sequence continues at coordinate 81,665,362 of JAWWMO010000083.1, read as the reverse complement.
CATCTTGTTATCCAACCGAAACTTTCTTTCTATTTAAAGCCATTCTCCCCTGTCCTATCATTATAAGTCCTTGTAAATAGTCCCTCTTCATCTTTCTTGCAGGCTGTGTTCAGGCACTGAACTGCTGGTCTAAGTTTGCTCCACTCACTTGAGTTCTAAATCTTAAATGTATTCCTAACAAACTATTACCTTTCAGTTTGTTATAATAACTTCTGAGAAGTCCTCCAGGCACCTGAAACTATAGCAGTTATAAAATTGTTCCTCTCATCATTATCTAAGCCAGTGGGAAAAGGAGTGGGAGGAAACAGTACATCTGATTTATACACTGTGCTTTTTTGCTCCAGCAAAACCTTTTGAGGAAGTTACAGCACTAAAACATGTCTCCCTTGAGCTTTTATACCTGCAAGCAGTACAAAAACAAATGCACTTTCCACTGGATGTCCAGCACTCATTAATACAAAGACAGGGCCTCTGGGGTACCTTTATCAGGACAAGGAAGTAACTTTCCAAAATTAAGTGCTGGCACTATACAGACTGGGATCCAGATGGTTTGATCTCATTCCTGGACATACTGCCACCTGTTATCTCCATTTCTCATCAGAACATGTACATCACACATTCACAAATACATGCTGACATACTTAAATGAGGCTGTTTTTCTGTCTAGATATTTGGCAGTGGGTCCTCCTTTTTTTGTTATATGTCAGACTAAGACATTCTCTTCTTTGGGGATTCCTGAGGGTTGTTTGTTTGTTTTAATTTCTCAGCATTACATGTGCAATAAAAAAACCTTTCATATAATTTCTAATATATTATATTTTCATATAATTTTAAAAACAGACAGCCCTATTGAAACTGCACTTCCTTCTCCTCACCCAGGAAAGATTTGCCGTCACTGTTTTGTTGCTGCTCAACCTGCTGCCCTTACCCAGCATGCAGGAGTCCATCATCTAATCGAAACCACACAGATCACCCTGTGCACAATCAATTCATCTACTATCAGATATCTAATATTTAGGTAAAGATGAATATGTGGAGTGACTCCTATGCTGGGTATGTTGGGCACAGCACCAGAGAGTTGCCTCCTTGTCCAAGGTAAAAGTTAGTCTTCACCATGCAGTTGAAAATTCAGGCTCTTCCTCCAAATCTGCATTGCCTCACACACTTCCAAGATTTTATTGAGACTCTCATCATGTTTAGAAAGGCTAAAAATAATTCCTAGGGTAAAATATATAAGCATCTCAGCAGTATATCAAACAGTATTTAGCTTAGTAACTATAGACATAAAACTGAAAACATGACTTACAATTGCTCAAAAAACAGTCAAACTTAACATAACTGGAAAATTCATGTTGGCTGAGTAAATCTCCTGAGTAGAAATCATCATGGTTTTGCTTCTCTTTCTAGTGCAGTGTAGGGATAGAGGGCTAGAGGACTGAGTTTTCTCTGAATATTATGAATTATTTATGAATAATGCATATGGTCACCTGAAAATACAAATCTCCAGCCCCACACTTACATCTCTGAAAATCTTTTTTTTTCAGTTCTCTGCCCCACTACGCAACATTAATTCAATAATGAGACTCTTCTGACCAGAAATGCATGTGAACCTATAGTAGCAGTCAATATCCTTCATATCTTTTAAGCAGCAGAGGTAGGTGACTTTTAAATTTTCTAACCTTTGTGCCTCTTCTTTTAAAGTATACTTTCATTATAGTCAAAGTACACTATTATGCAACCATTCTCTTCTGTCATCTTTATATCACAAGTTTTCCACTCCATCTTATTAAAAAAAGTTTTTGGAAGAGGTTATATAAAAGATAATGCAAGTATCAAAATTACATTTTATTTTTCTCAGAGTGGGTTTTAAAGCAATCAGTCTTGGAATAAACAAGAGACTCTCTTGATAACTGTTAGTATTTGTCAAGCTTATTTCCCTAAAAAGAGTTGACTTGATATTAATAGCAATCTGTCGTTCTCCCTATCAATCAGGAATTGCAATCAGCCACAAACACACCCTCTAGTTCTCCTTCAATCAGGGAAACAGTGCAGAAACTCAACTGCAAGTATTTAATAGATTCATAGAGGGAAAAATGCATCATAAACTGCTGGGACCACACTATGATGCCTTTATAAAAACTGGAATTTTTCTTTCTCTGTGAACAGTTTTGTCATTTTATCAGGGTTGTGAAGTGTTGGAACAGGCTACCCAGGGAGCAGGCTGAGTCACCATCTCTGGAGATATTTAAAAGACATGTAAATGTGGCATTGAAGGACATGGCTTAGTGGTGGACTTGGTACTGATGGGTTAATGGTTGCGCTCCATGATCTTACAGGTTTCTTCCCACCAAAACTATTCTATTATTTTCTGTGGGTCTTCATATGAAGGAGAGTACTAAGGGTCATTAACTCTAGGGTTGAGTGTTTCGGGAAGTTTTAGGTTCACAGTTATTAAAAAAAAAGAGAATCACTGTTGAAACTGTTAGCACTAATAAAAATATATGTCTCCTTTTTCCAAGCTCTTTCTGAGAATGGAAAAGTAGGTTACCTGTCAGCTCTTCCCAAACAACCTCTGTAACAAAGCGCCAGAGCAGACTCCCCATTTCCCAGCAGTGATGTATCATTAAAAAAACACCCTGAATTTTAAACCAGGAAGCTTTTTTTTTTTTTTTTGAAGAGCTTAAGACATTAGCAAAACAGATTGTTTCTCCCAATGGTATGTTTAAACAAGCAAGGTACTTTCAAAGTGCTACTGCACAGAACAAAATTTCACTTATGCTTGTGTTTGTGGTGCCAAATACAAGCTTCTGAAACGCCTTGCAGATTACCCTTCATTATCAAGGAGAGACTTTGCTAGGTATTATTAAAACTCCAGAACTGGAACCATATGCTTTTATTCCCCTATGGGAAATTTCATACAGGGCAGAAAAAACACAGCAGGTAGAGAATCATACGAAACTTTCGGGACTTTTTTTAGAATCATAGAATTATTTAGGTTGGAAAAAGACCTTTAAGATCACTGAGTCTAACAGTTAATCCAGCACTGCCAAGCACACCACTAAAGCACATCTCCAAGTGCCACATTCACACGTCTTTTTAATACCTCCAGGAATGGTTATTAGAAACAATATGAAATATTTTGGGGTTTAGGATTTTATTTTTATGTTTTCCCCAGGAAGATTATCCTAAAGCACTGTAATAAATTCATGCTTGATACATCACATCCAAGAATCAGGACAAATATAAAAATAGATAAAAATGATATAAAAGTATAAAAAAATTGAGGTTAAATATTTATATAACTATGAATACTGTAATAAAAAGGTTTTCTTGTTTAGTGTCAGAAGGTGTGTAATAAGTATAAATTCTTGCTATACTTGATACTTCTTAAAAGCTACCAATGATTTTCCTATGTCTTACAATGTCTCTTTCAATAGTTAAATAAATATTCTTAGACAATTTTGGAATTTAAGTCTTTTTACTACTTTTGAATGAAAATATACAGTTTTACAACAGAGTTGCCATTGCAGATTTGAAATACCCTTACAAGAGCAAGAACTAAAAGTCGGAAAAGCATTTTCTACTTAAACCATTAGACACAAGTGGATTATATTCACCTTTTAATATTAAATACCAAATCTTAATAATGTTAGACTGCTACCTGATACCATATTAACTAACTGTTTTTCTAAATTATTGTTATATTTAGCAAGAAATCTAAGTCTCAAACTTCAGATATCAATACAAATTTTTTCCAGTCTACCTTTTGGTCAGAACATGTAGCATGGCCTGTATCATATAGATTCTTCTGTGTTACATATTAATCATACTATCCTGCAACCTAAGTCAGCAATGAAGCTGTTGTGGTATGTGATGCTGAACATATTATTTTGAAAACACAGTATAAAAATTTAAAATATTATTTTACGGGATTTGTACAGAATGACTTGTTCTGCTTAACAGGTCTACTGTTTTAGGAAGATATTAAGTTATTCTCCACTTCAATTTGTCTTTCATGTGTATTTTTCATCTGCTAAGAAAAAAAGGTGTCTTTGTCTTTGCTTTCCTTGGCTCAGTGCATTACAAAAATCATATTTACTAACAATCATATGTATTTAAATATTTAAAAGGTTTTTAGTTTATTTTGAGACACAGCATCTGAAGTTCTGTATATAGTGGTACTGCGCACCCTAGGATTAAAGTGGGAAAGTAACTGCAGCCTCCCCTGTTCTCACTGAAGTGCTCCATCTTGATGACTGAAAAAGCCAACAATGTCATCTAACAAGCTTGTCATACTCTACCGCAAGAAAGTTTTATTCTTAGATTGTTATTCTTTTGTTCTGAGGCAGCTAATGCCAGCTTGTGCAATCAAGTACTAGAGACGAGTCACAGACATGTCAAGGTGATTGTACCATATTCAGCATCACCTGAACACAGAGGAATATTTTCTATTTCTTTTATCTATATGTTCCTGTACCTCATTTTGAAAATTTTCATGCATCACTAGTTTTAAAAATAGTACATGCATTAAAAAGTTTTTTCATTTTCTGTAAATGGTTACCATAATAAATGTAGTGCTCTTGAAGAACAGCATTTTCAAAAGGCACAGAATACAAAATAAAACATGGTGATTGAAGTAAGAATCAAAGCCAATGAAGTCCAGCTAAATATGATCAACATTTAATTAAATTGGATTTCTCATTCTGGAAGGGAATGATAAATAGCATTATTGTATTTTATAATGCTTTAAATCGTGACACATTCACATATTTATGTTCTTAAAAAGCACATCTAGACATGGTTGCAATGAATTTCTGTGTTTTACCCTTTTAATTAGGCTTTCTGCTCTGTTTTTTCTAACAACTCTGGCAAGAGCAATTTGCTGTAATGAAAATCAAACATATGCATAAAAGTCCAATTAGAAATTCACCATCTTTGTGGGAATACAGTCTTCACATTTAATAATACTGGAATTGAATTTGACTTATTGTGTGCAATTTCTGTTAGGGGGATCAAATTAGTAGTCTGTTGGAAAAGTTACCAAGCAGTCAAGCCAAGAAAATAATGACTATTTCTTTCTGTAAAGTGAGTAAAGACTCACAAAATCACAGACTATGTTGAGTTGGAAGGGACCCACAAGGATCATGATACTCCAACCTCTGGCCCTGCACAGGACCATCCCCAAGAGTCACACCATGTGCTTCCTGAGAGTATCATCCAAACACTTCTTAAACTGTCAGGCGTGGTGCTGTGACCACTTCCCTGGGGAGCTTGTTCCAGTGCCCAATCAGTGCTCTGTGTGAAGAACATGTTCCTAATATCTAACCTAAACCTTCCCTAACACAACTTCAGGCCATTCCCTCGGTTCCTAGATTTAGCCTAAAACAGCATGTATTTTTACCATTGGACAAACATCTAAGCACGCATCAAAAGTAAAAAGAGATTAAAAACAATGCAAAGAAAATATTAAGCTTTTATTAAATCCATGCCTTTCATGACTTAACAAAAAATTTTTGTTTGTTTGTTTTTTTTTTGTCTGGTGTGTGTGTATGTGTGTGTGTGTGTGTAAGGGTTTGGAATTTTTGTCCTTGGTTGGGAGCTTTTTGTTTTCCTTTGTTTCCCCTCCAAAATGCCAGAGAAGTCTCAGAATGGCATAAGCAAGTCTGCCTCATCCTCATGCTTCATCCTCATTTCCTCAGACTGCTGATCTCAGGCTGAAACTTTGGACACAAAAAAGATATCACCTTGCAGATGTAGGCTGACTCTCAAACTAAATCAAATGTCAAGCAACACTTTCCAGATGGTAAACACCAGGAATATTTGAAGAAAAAGACTCCTTGAATGGAAAAATACTTTGATTCCTCCTGGAAAGAAACAAACTTTGATTTCTTGCCTTTGAAGCTTGAGGCTTTTCAGATGAGTGTTCAGAGGAACATTCTAAACCAAATCATGTTTTTAAAAAAGAACTCAATGAATTCAAATCTCTTGGGTAGAAAGAAACCATATTTTAAAATAACAGTGGGGTTTTTTTATTATTATTATTTTCTGTGATAAGAAGAAAACTAGAGGTTAAAATTAGCTTAGGTTACCAGAACTGTCCCAAGTTGTGTGTAAGTTGTTGGACTTTGCTGCACAGTGGATGTGTACCCCTCTGTACGTACTTATCACTGTGCTTACTTCAGTCAACAACAAGAAGCAGATCACTTCAGACTGATTCTTACAAAAGGACTACAAAAGAAAGGTTCTGCCATGGAGTATTATTCTCCAAGGCCATCTCAGCCAGCTTACCAGAATTCCTTCTTTAAAATAAGAAATTGCAAAAGCAAATGCATCAGCCATTTTCTATCTGATACTTTAAGTCTTGCAAAAACAAGACAAACACCAAATTGTGGCTAACAATTTGAAAAGTGACTGATGATCCAGTGTCACTGAGTTGTGACACTCATCCAACACTGGGGAAGTGTGAACCCAGCATAAACAAGTGAGAATAGTGTACTTATATATACTCTGAGCAGAAAGTGGTGAGGTCAAAAATGGGAAGGGTGCTGCTCCCTCTGAAACAGAGCAGCTGGCTGTAATGAGGTTGTTTGGAATGGAATTACACAGACTCCAGTGGAAGTTCAGATGTCTACACTATATAGAAAACTCTGTATTTTTATGTCAACATAGTAACACCTCAAATAGAATCATGCATAAGCCATCTCTTCCTCTTCACAACTTCTGTAATCAATAAAATATCAAATAGATTTATAAACATAAAAACTTGACAAGTTTCCCCTTATTTTAACTTTTATGAATATGTGTCTGAGTGCATGCATGAACAGTGTGCAATCTTACTTTCTATTTCCTTACCTTTTTCTTTATGGGAAATGTTGCAATTTCAATGATAACTAGAACATAAGACTTGTGTTGTATTTAAAAAGGCATGTGTTCTCTTTAACTGGGTTTCAAGCTAAAATAACCCTTAATTTTTCACTCTAGGGCAGCTGTCTATAGACATAGCAGTATGTTTCTCCTGAAAAGCTCAGATTTCCTAGCCAATTTTCTTCTGCCTGTGAAAGAAAGGAGTAGCAACTCTGTTCTAGCAGCTCAAACCACACGCCTTTTAACGAGCAGAGCTTGGGGGTTATAACTTAAAGGTATCTACCAATTTGTTAGGAGAAGGTTGTTAGATGCAGAAAATTGTATATTTTCCCAACAAACTGACAGTCATGTTGCTGTTACATATGGCTTTACATCATACAGATCTTTACATTGCTGTATGAATATTTAGACCATACATGGAATTGACCAAAAGATGAAAAAAGTTCATAGAAAATTTTAGAGTTTCCAAGTCTTTCAGTTTCAGCATTGGGATGATTTTTAGTCAATTAAAAAAAAAAAAAAAAAAGACAGCAGAGCGATGTTATGGGATGAAGTCTACCCAAAATGATGCTCAAACAAGCAAAATCTTCAATACATCTGCCCAGGTCTTGTTCGATGGCTCTGGTATGTCTTGGTCAAACAAGCAAAATTTAGGCAATTGTTACAGGGAAAGCTTTTTCTAAAGCTCTAAACTATATCTGCCCCAGTTTAATGGTTTGATTATGCATGGCAGAGAATAAAGATATGCAGATGAATAATTTTAGAAGCATATAGCATGTTTGGTGATAGTAATAGCTATTTGGTTTTAGTTATGGCAAAACCCAAAAAAATTTGCTTGGGGTGACCAACAAGGCCATGGATTGCTTACACCAGCCACCTAAACTGGAAAACAATAAATAGTGGAAACAACAGTCCCTTGGGAATGCAGATGTCCAAGAGCAAGCAGAAGACTGAACCCAACTGTTACGGATTCAGGAAGATTCACCCCCACAAAAACACAATTAAGGCAGAAAAGCAAATTTATTAGTAAGCAAACCCAAAAGTATTCTCTTTTTTGTGATAGATAACAATACATACCAACCCTCAGAAACTTATCAAGCTGCTGAGAAGGAGAAGGAGATGGAGCATGGTACTCAGTGGAAGAAGCAGGCAGGAAATACACATTCAGGGCACCCCCTGAATCAAAACAATGCACATCTGGTCCTCTTCACCCCCTGAGCCCAGGACCACACCTTATATCTCCTCTCTCTGGAATGGAATTTTGCCAGCTGCAGCACCAGCCTGTGCATGGCCATTGTGCCAGCTGAGGCTGGAACAGCTCAAGGTGCTGACTCTGGGCTAACAGCAGCTCTATTCTTTATTTTTACTTTGTCAAAAGCTAAGTTCTCAGCAGTTTGATGTCATACTGTTTCATTCTCCAATGTTGACTTTTCCACAGTGAAGCTATGCAGTGTTTTCTCATACCACATTGATGAACACAACCATGGACCAAATATGACAGGGCCCTAAACATGACTCTGGTCCTTCCCTAACCACTAATCCGCTGTGCATAAAGGGCTGACCACTAGCCAGGAGTCAGACTCATCAACCAGCTGTAACAATGGTCCTCTTTCCCCAAGTCTGTGGTGCTCATTACTGCTACCACTGCACTGAAGTAATTTGATGGTGCATATTGGTTCTGCTGTCTGTGCTTGGAGAACAGGAACCACTATACATATGGTAGAATCATCTCTTTTTCTAAATTACTGTATTTTAGGTTACTGAGTGATATGATTCTGATCTTTTGGCTATTTCAGCTCTAAATTCTGTCATGACTGAATCAGACCTTCAAGCCTCTGTCCTTCCCTTTATAGTATTGGAAAATTGACATCTTGATTCAGCATAAATTATTAAAAAACACAACATTGACAGTCATTAAATATTTCATATCTGTGCTCTATTAAGATATTTCTCTATGTTCAAAACTCAAGGTTCATCCTCATCCTCAGGCCATATTCTAATATTTATAAAATGATATAACACTATAGACTAGATAAATTTATAAAGAGAGAATATTGCATTGTATAATTATAAGGTGAAATGGATTTAAAGGTGTGTAAAACAGACTAGAAAAAACAGTTTTAATAATACATATGCTTTTTCTATTAGTTTGTTATTTATAATTGATGAAGGTTAATTATTCTTCTGTTGTCTTCAATGAGGCTACATAAAGACTCTGAAACAAGAAAGTAAAAGGTGAAAACCAACTTCTGCTTGACTTTTCCAAACTTTAGAGGTTGCATATATGCAGAATAACTGCATAGTAGCTTTATTTGCTCAATTTTTTTTGTTTTCCATTTAACAAAAAAACAAATAACTCCCCCATTTCCCTCAAAGCCCCACCATAAAACAAAAACAAAACTTCAAAAGACAACTATGCTATATTCAACGTGACAAAGTCCCTACAGAACAAAGATTTTGTTCAATCCATCACACTGAAGGCAACAGTGAATTAAGAAACTGCTAAGGAAGTTCCTCTTTTTAAGTATCACTTTCTTTGGAGAAAAATGGAGGTACAATAAAATTAACTGAGAAAAGCAGATAACATAATGAAATTAAATATATTTCTGCTTCCAAACCCCACTAATTTTATTCATCTCTAAGAGATCTGCAATTAACAGTCCTTCATGATTCAGTTAAGCAATTTATGATGGGCAAAGTTTTCAAGCTGAACTGTATCAATATAAATTAAAAGATCAGAGCTGGTGAAGTATAAACATTGCCAAATACAACCAAATAAGTATTTCATGTATGCTTTTCCTGAATATGTGGAATTAGAAGGCTTATTATATCCCAAACTTCTTTTGAATAAACCATGTCATGGTTTTAGACAATTGTGCTTTTTAAGTACTTCTCAGCACACAAATCATGTGGTTAAGTAATCTGAACCCTTACGCTACCCCTTTTGAAATCTTATTTCAGACTGATTAAAATTTATTTTTCAGGAACTGGAAAATTTGATAGATTCATAGAGTGGTTGAAAGGCACCTTCAAAGATCATGTACTCCAACCACCTGCCATTGCCAGGGACCCCTTCCTCTAGACCAGGTTGCTCAAAGCCACATCCAACCTGTCCTTGAATGCATTCAGGGATGGGACATTCACAGCTTCTCTTGGCAACCTCTTCCAGTGTCTCTCCACTCTCATCACAAAGAACTTCCATTTGTTCAGTATAAATCTACCCTCTTATAATCTAAAACCATTGCCTCTTGTTCTGTCCTTGTAACAAGTCTTTCTCCATCTTGCTTATAAGTCCCCCTTATTTTTTAAAAGGCCACAATAAGGACTCCCTGGAGTAATTTTTGTCTTCACCTTTGTGTAGTAGCTTCTCAGAAGCAGATACCAATAACCATGCTCACTTTGTTTAGCAACACTAACACCAAGTCTCACTCGAACTTGTGTAAATAAGTGGTAACAGACCATGTGGAGCAGGAGTTGTCAAAGTAAAAGACTGCAACGTGTATATCTGGCTCGCGTTAAGTTCAGGGTTACAACACAAGTGAGCCAAGAATTTAATCCAGTTCTCAAACTTCTGAATCCCAGGCAAACTCTTTAAGTATTGCAAAATGAAACTTTCCCATGTCTATGCAGACATCTGAAAAATTAGAGTAAGAACAAAACATCTTCTCATATTTTTGAAGTACACCTTCTTTATCCTAGAGAATTGAGAAAAGTAGCAACTCAATCCGTAATAGGTATGATGTGCCATTCATATCACATCTACATTATACTTTACAGCAACTAGTGTTTTGTTGTTCTGTTATTCTAAAAAGAAGAAAAAACCTTACAAAACTAAAATATCTTAAATATTTCTTCTGATATATTCAACAAAGAGGTGCAGTTTCTACTGAAAATATGAGCTCAGATTTACATACAGATGTTTCAACTCCCTTTCCTTCTGGCACCACATGCATGCTGTGCATGCACAATATTGAATGTTAACAGTAATATGCCAAAGCATTTCATTCCCTAGTAATTCCTTTGGAAAAGTGAGATTTGTCTACTCACTTCTTTGGCATAAATCTCTGGCATTAACATTTGTTGTAACAAAAGAAGCAGAAAGAAGGGAGCCAGTCTGAGCCTCTAAACTTCATACATTTGCAATATACAGTGCACTTATTTGTTACTCATTAGAACTGACATGGTATGTAGGACCTGAAGGATGTATTTGCGAATGACATTCTCTGAAAGTTGAATTTGTAACAAAGTTATTTATGAATTTGCCGCAGCAGAACATGAACTCTTGTAGTAACATGAACTGTATTCTCAGTCAAAAAATTTTACTGATATAGTTCTCTACAAGAAACCCCTCTAATGTAAATCCATTTGCCAGCATGGGGGAAAAGAAAGAAGGAACATGACAAATGGGAGTTTTCAGTTATCACAACCCTCAAGAAAAGCGTGGAAGTCAGAAGGATTTTTACACACAGAGTCAGCAAGAAGAAACTAAGACTCAAGCATTCAAATTCCATCAAGATATTGTATATCTATCTGTAATGGAATAATTATAAAATAAAAGATAGGTAGAAAGCATAAATTTAGGATCAAAAGAAATAGATATAAATAGCATCATGCTTTAGTATTCACTCTAAAACCTATAGAAACATTAAGTGAGAATTCACAAGCAATCTACATCAGATGTGACAAAGGTTATTGCATTAGACTGTCATTTTCTCATCGTCCATGAATTTGCTTTGAACTGCCATGCAGTTCAGTTTAGTAGGGCCCCATCCCACTTGTTCCTTTCTAAAACAAATTTGAAAATCACCATTATTATTTACTGTATATATTTTGTAATTTTACTTAGTTGAGGGAAAGAAAAACAAAATATTCCAAAGTGGATCTTAAATAATACTTACCTGCAAGAAATTCAGAGGCAACTTGCTTAATGACCTTAACTAGAAAAAATAGAACAAACACTGTGCTATATGTATTAAAACTACATGTAATGATAACTGTGCAATTTACTTCTTGCTTTTTATAAAGTAACATCATCAAACCTGTCAGAAACCAGAATCACTGACACAGGATTAAACCTTCCCTCCTGCTAGCTTCCACTCTTGACTTTAATCTCTGCAAGCCTAACTCATTCTGTTGATATAATGACAGCTCTGATTGTTCTGAGCTGCTCCAATAATTGTTCATGGGGAAGAAATTAGGGAAATTCTCTGTCCCAAATTTTGTTTTATTAACAGAGTTGGATCTGTTTCTGGCTCTCAGTTTACAAAGCCCAAAGATTAAACAACTAAAAAGTAACCCAAGAAAGAAGGAAAGTAGACATATTTGCTATCAGAGGGGTGCCTAAGAAGCTATTTACTCAGCTCCAGTAAAAGCAGGAATGTACTGAGGTACATTTTTTTTAAATGTGTCAGAGATTATCCTAGCATTCAGCTACAACTGGAAGTGTAGTGTTGGCTAAAGTATAACAGGTAAGTCTTCGTATTGAATTATGACAGCTGGGAGTCAATTTTGAGTTTTCTTATGAGTTTCAATATAGTGCATAGGCACACATAATGTCATATCTGAGATGGTCAGCGAAAACAAGTTGAAGTCTTTATAAAGAATAGGCAACGTGGGATAAAACTCTGTATCAGTACAGACAGGCAAATACAATCTAGTTGACTCTTTTCTGTTTATGACTTTGCAGGGACAATATACGGGCTCAGATAAAAACTTTTTTCCATTCTATGCTCATGTGTAAAATTCAAAACATGATTCCTAAAGTTAGTGTAACATCCTTATGCTCAGGGAAGGAAAACCAGTAAGCGGAAATTCTTGGGCTTATGTTTAGGTATTTCTTCAGATTAAACTGACCTTCTCACAATGTGAATGTCACAGCTACATTCCTTTTCTAATAATCTCTTGCCAGGAGGTATTCCTATACACCCGCATTTACATCCAAAAAAAAAAAAATTCCAATTTCTTCTTCACAGTGTTTCTTCCTTTTTCACCTCCCTACTTTGCTATTATTGTATTGATTTACTGGGAACTTAATGGAATTTCTGTATCTATCTTCTCTTTACTTAACACACTATTAGTTCCTTCATCAACTTTTTCATTTTCTGTTAGTCCTCCGGTAGTATATCTCGGCCAGCTCACATTTTTACTCTCATTGAATACCTGCTTGAATACAATCATAGATTTTACAACAAAGATTTCCCAGAATCTGTTTGGCCAGAAGTGCTTTATTGAAGAAATAACAATTTCATCATGTGATTTTTATATTCTTTGCACAAATCCAATAAGATAACAAATACAACCCGCTCTGCCCACACCAGTAACACTTTCCTAAATGCCCATTTCCAAATGACAGTCTGCAGAACTACCCAGAGGAAGTTCTGTCATTTGCTAAAGAGCACTCCTTCACTAACAACATCTGCAGGAATCCCAAAGTAGGGATCAGGCCTGCAAAAGAAGAAGGCTTTACCCTGTTCTCCCAGGGTTATGGATGGGAGACCATGCCTGCAGAACAGGCAATAGTTCCCCTATCAGCTTCACAGCAGTTGCCCTGGCCAGTGTCCCTGGTGGACCATATGACCCACTCAATGACTTCTAATTCCTAGGCTCATTTGAAAACAAAAACTGTGCCTTTCTTGCTCTAAAAGTATCTTCACATCAGATTTTTTGTTACCAATATTACTTTATCTTGGCTTATGCTATTCATGAGGAATTAATACTATCTGTGAATCAAAAAAATCATTTTATTACACAATACAGACCATTCCATCCAAAATCAGCTCTGAATACATATTGTCTAATATTTCATCTAGATCAAGGAAGGAGAGTGTAAAGATTTTGTGTCTCTTATGAACTTCGATTCTTTTAAGATTTCAGTGTTGCCACACCAGAGAGGTAAAATCAGCGATTTTAAACACTGTCTTCTGATAAAAGTTCTGTAAGATAGGCAAATGAAAGCAGGACTTTGCAATGGCTTCACCACAAGATGAGATATACACATCTGAGAAGACATATACATACAGCACTTTCATTGCACAGCTATGCTACAGAAAATTCAAATTCATGGGTGTGACATCCCACCCTTATGGGGAAGGCATATTGCTCCACAAATGCTCAGAATAATGTGAACTCACTTTAGATGTAAGGTTATTTGGCCACATGCTATTACAAGAAGTTACAGCAAAACTCAGTAACTTTAACCTGCAACAAAACAAACTTTATTAGCTGATTCAAAATGTTATGCAAATACATTAAGATTCCTCTTCATATCATCATGAACTAAACATCCATTGAGATAAATGGACCAAACAATTTTTCATAATAAGAATTACTGAAGCTTTTAATGCCTCATTTTTTTCCCCATCATTAAACATTTTCTAGTATTTATATTGTAACACATGTATTAAAAGTGTATTTCTCTAAAATGTTGAATTCAAATATGCTGTTCCTGAAAAATGTATGCTTTTGAATTTGCCTCAAATAAAAACATAATTGTTGTAAAAACCAAATATATTGATTCAGCATTTGTGCTGATGTAAACCACACAGAATACTACCTAATTTTACGCCATTTTCTTTCTTCTAAGAATGCTGGTGTATCCTTACCAAAATGCAGCAGCCTGCACAGGGAATGTGATGTGATCACAGAGAACTTTAACAGAAAGGCAGTATGAATCATAGCCCCTGGGAAACATTATGACAGCTTTCAAAATGAGACATGTATGTCTTTAGAGGCAATGGTGGAATTTTGCATGGATATTTGTTTCCTCCTTAGTGCTTACTTTATGATTCACTACTTGCCATTTGCTCTTTGATCTCCACAGCTTTATTTATGCTCTTTACCAGTGTCTAAAATAGACAGGCATAAGAATATAGACTGCAATAAATACCAAATACAATTTTAAAAATCAAACACCCATTAATAGAAGCATCTTCATTTGTACACTAAACCAATCAGTGAATGTACTGACAGTGGGGTGGGATAATTTCTAATAGTAATGATAAAATAATTAACAGCATGTTGATTGTGGACCTTTTTTTTTTTTTTCCACATCATTTCCATTCCTGCTATTCTTGGTCATTACAGAGCATCCCTTCCCTCACAGTAAGCTACTCCTCAGGATGCCTGCCCATGAGCAACAAGCACTGATTCAAGCAGACATTCATAGTGATCTAAAAGGACCTGAGCAATTTTAAAATCCTTCTGTTTAAGTAAGGGTTATATAACACTGAACCTGATATTCTTCCATGCTCCAGGAAGAAAACCCTCATCAAGAGGGATAGGCAGGCCCAGCTTCACCTCACACCCCAGGGCACCTGCCAGGCACCAGCTGCTGTTTGCTCCTATACATGCCCAGGAAACCCTCCATGGGCTGCTCCACAAGGGCCCACTGCTCCTTGCACAGGGAGACAACCAGGTCATACTTGCTCAGCAACAGAAGACAGTTATTTTCAGTCAGTAACTGGTATTAAGCAGTTACACACCAGTTAAAACACGTGCAGCAAGCAGGGCACAGCGCTGCCTCAGGCAGCACCAGAACTCTGGGTGTCAGCCGGGCAGCTGTCAGCCAGGTGGCAGGAGCTGAAGTGTCACTTGCCTGATTCCCCCTCTGCCATCCATACATGCCCAAATCCCAGTGTTTCCATCTCAACTGCCCAAGCGACGGCCAACCTGCTCCTCGGCCATTTCCTCTGCACCTGAGAGGCTGCTGTCCTGGTGGCCGAGCTCAGCTCTTGCAGGACAGAGCTCTCCTCCCAGCTCTGCCATGGCCCCACTGAACAACTAACAGCTGAGGCTGCAATCAGGGTGACACAGCCAGGGCCACACATGCCAAAACCCGTAACACACCATGTAAGTTTGACCCTTAAATAATAAGAGCAACACATTCTCCCTTCCTCCCTGAACATGTGCTCTGCTATCATCTGCAGAAGAAATTGGTTGAAGGGCTTTTAAACCCCCACCTCACCCACACCCCCACCCCGCACACATGTGACATAGACTTATCCGGCAAATTTCAGACAACCTTAAAGTACTAGATTTGTGTGGTGCCTATAATAAATTCCTTCCAGTTTTCTACTAAATACATGCAGGAAAAAGAGAATTTCTTTATTACAGCCATAGAGAATGTATACTAATTTTCATTTAAAGGCAAAACAATTAACATCTGTTCAACTGATCTGAGGCAAATTCTGACTAGCTATGTTTATATACACTCAATGGAAAACATTTGAATAGATACTCAAAGTCAAAGGGTCAAAGTCACATGATGAATGATGAAAATTCACAGCCAGGTTTCCATGATTATTCCTCGAGAGGCTCATTCTCCAGTCATAGAAAAGAAGGATTTCACTGAATGCAATTAACTAGACACAGGCTCCACCTACAGCTATATTAATGAACATATTTATTATCATGGCATCTCATAAAATAAGAGTTCCAAGCACCCTGAGACTTCAGTAAAAACAATGGATGAGCGTGTGTGCACACAAACAGCTCGTGTGCCTGATTGAAACTGCTAGAGAGCTTTTACATTGCACATAAGCACAACCAAAGGAGCATTTTGCCACTTTCTCTGATTTTGTTTGACAGGAAGTTCTCGTTTAGTCCTAAGACACTGGTTTAGCTTTACCACCATGGCAGAATTTGAAGATGTCAGCCACATACAAAATAAAAGTGTTGAGAAGTTCACCATAAGCACCATTTCTCCCTGCCTTTTCACACAATAGTGAATTTGAGCAGATTGATAGCATGCCCAGATTAGAAGAGGAGTCTGTATATTTTATGACACTTAGTACTTTTTACTTATTTGATGCTCAGTAATGTCATGAAGTTGTTAGATATTGATCCCTGAAGACATTGTATTTCACTGTTGATTAAAAAAGTCTGAAGGGAAACTCAGTATTTACTACCAACAAGACTGGAATATAAATGAGCAACCTTTTTATTTCTTATGTTTAGTAAATCTAATTTCTTATTTCATTGTCCTAAATTGTCCATTTAGTCCACTGCAAATATTTCCTATGATGGCTTATTGGTAGTTTATTTAGGATTACGCTGCTGTTAGATTTAAAGTTCTTGTTTTAAAGCTCTACAGTTAAAAAAATAAAATTGTGTCTTCCCCTCTCTCCCAGTCAGGCTCGAGATATTTTTCCTGTATCATCTTCTCTGGAATCACAGAATGATGAACTATCATTAAAAAAAATCATGCTGAGAGACACACTCAATATGAAAATTTTCAGTCTGAACACTTGAGGTTTGGAAGTGGTACAAGCCCATTTGAAATCAGAGAAGAAATTAAGCCTTTTTGTGATACAGAGAAATGACTTATCTTTTAAATAAAGTCATTCATATTTTAAACACTAGCTGCTTTTAGTGCTGGTCATTATTTCACTGTGATAGCCATGAAAATAAAACTTTATTCTTGTGGTATTTCAGAAAATAGAAGGAACCGGTTGCATCAAGATCAAGTATAAAGAAATTTACTGCAAAAATATTTGGTGACCCATGTTAAAAATGCATAGTAGTCTCACCACAGATGAAGAGAAATTTTGCAGTCTTTGCACATAATGCCTCTTGTAGACAGTGGCCTTGTTCAAGTCAAACTGTATACAAATGGAGGAGATGTGATTTGAGGTCTCTATAATCTGTTCCTACTCACATCTTTCCAGTCACCTTTGAACTCGCTGCTATCAAACGCATTTAAAAGTATGGTAGAAAATAAAGAGATTATTATTTTCTGTGAGAACTTTCAACTGCATAGAAGACATGCATATTAGGAGAAACTCAGCTTTTATACAATCATTTTGATAGCTGTAAACCAGTTAATTAGGAAGTATACAGCACCCCAAGCCAGCAAGTCACCTTGTATGCAGGAATGTCAATGTCAAGGCTTGCCTTCTTTCTTGCAGAACAAAGGAGCAGGAAATAAGGTTATTATTTGGGAAGTTTTGAACAATGGAGACAGGATGTCAAGATCCATTTATTCTGCTTCTCACGAAACAACCTAACTGTACACCACATCGTACAGAAAGATGAACAACACAGCAGCCTCTTGAAGTACAATTTAATCACTTTTTTATTTATATCTCTACCTCATTCACATCAACAATATATTGTATGACACAAAGATTCTGAGTCAGTGAGAACTATCTCCTCTTCTCTCCCCTACACACTTTATTAAAAGGTAGTTCATCTGAATGAGAGTCTTTAAAACTTGATTACTCCCTACAATTTTGAGGGACAGCTTTCCAGAGCTGCCCTTTATTTGAAATAAGAGTGTTTTTATGGCACTTCAAGTCATCAGAAAATCATGAGAAAAATCAGTTTTCTGTCTATAGAAGTTGTTCTAAATAATGTTGAATTCTCTTGCCATTCTATCTTGCAGAATATGGATTAAAAAGTATATAAAGACTTTTTAGAGGGGGACATTAGTGCAGGATTTATGAGAAGAACTGTGCAGGAACAAAGCAGGAGGACGGGAGATTCAAGATACTTCTGTAAGCACAAAATCATTTAGTGTTATATTCTGCAGAGTCCACAGCAAGTTCAGTGACCAAACAATTCAAATAAAGAGAAAGGCCTCTGCACAGCTGTCAAAAGTTAACACAACAGTACAGGATTACAGCCTGTACAGCTTGTTAAGTCAGCACGTGATCAGTTTGTAATACATTCTTGTATGTTCCAAGTAGCCCTTAATGGCCCGTGCTTCCCAGGTGTATTCATGCACTTCTAGGCTGAGATGTACATTCCATACATAGTCTAAGACAGTGGCACTCTCTGATCTTAAGGTTGCTCCATTTCAAGATAGTTACTCATTGATTGCCTTAAAAACATTAGGTCGTCATTCAGCTGTCAGAATTCCAGGGATATTTTTTGTGCTCAACAAAATAAGAACAATCAATGTATTTAGACTACTGACATCCTTTTTCTTGTCTTCATTGCCAAACATACGTCTGCAGATGTATATATTGCAATAAGTGCCTCAAAAGATAATAAAGCAGCTTCTTTGTTTCCAAACTGAGACATCAATGTTCTTTTGAGAGAGGTGTCAAAAAATCACTGCACAGATCAACATTAAGAAGCTGACAAAGAAAATCTATCTAGATAATTTGCAAGAGCAATATAATAGTAGTCTTTTCAGTTTGAGTCTATGATTTCCAGTTGCATGGGTTTAAGAACTACTTGCTATGAAAATGTAACTACAGATATTGACAGTTATGCAAGTCATAAAATTTAAGTAGCTGGCAGCTTAGAAAAATGTATCTACTGAAAATAAGTAGAAGCCTCTCCTACAACATCCCTTCTGGAATATTCCCCTTTGGAATATTAGATTAAATATTGTTTAAGATCTTAGGTCATACAGAACACAACATAAAGGTTTTTTCTTTAATCAGGATCTAACATTAAGGCAAAGAAATAGCTTATGCCATTATGCCTGCAATTCCTGAACAATAACTGAATAAGATATAGTAATATACTTGCATTTATAATATACATACATAAATTCATTGCAATTTATTTATAATATACTATAATCTATACAAACACATTCTTACAAATTTGGTTTTAAATAATGAGTATTGATTTAATCTCATCTTTAGAGGAATAGTGAACATCCTTTCTTCCTCTTCTCTCTGATCACACTGTACTACAGTCTCAGGGTAAAATATAAAAGTAATTATGAATAAATTATTATTTTTTCTTCCAGTTAATAGTTTCTAGATGTTGAGCATTCCTATGGCTGCCTTCAACCACACACCGAATTGGACTCCAGTATGTTCACTTAAGCTCAGAAGGAAGAAAGAAACAATTGAGAGACTTGCAAACCATGTTGTCCTTGTTTTGGCTGGAATAGAGTCAGTTTTCTTCCTAGTAGCTAGTACAGTGCTGTGTTTTTGATGCAGTATGAGAATGACATTGGCAACACACTGATATTTTAGTTGCTGCTGACATTGTATTTCTATTGATAACACATCACTCAAAGTCCCACCTCACTTTAAAACTTCAGTGCTAAAAATCAACCAACCGAACAACAACCCACTACTCAGTCTCTATGTACTGCAAAAGCATGGGGTCTCAAAAACTGACTTCTTCCGTTCTTTAAAGATCTGACAAAACACAGCTCAGACAATATGATCCTCATCACTGTGGTGTATTATTACCTTTAGCCCCTGCAAATCTGATTATGCCCAAGTGTGTGGTATTTCCCTCGCTGAGTGGGATCCCTAGGGAGTTTTCAATAACTTCGATTATTTTGTTTTCACAAACTTTATCTAGAAGCAGTGTAGAATTGCAGCACATGTATGCCTAACAATTTAGTACCATACAGCAGGACCTACATCTCTCAGTTCTCCAACATACTAGGATTAACGACCCCTACATAGGTACAACTATTCTGCAATACTAAATTACTTGTATAAAGAAAGTCTTATTCTATTATAAAGACTACTTAAAACTGTCTTGCAACATAATTGTACTTGTTCCTCTTTTTGCTTTAATGTTCACTTTACAGCCAGCATGAAAAAGGCACTTTTCTAGTATATTACAATGGAAGAGAAGCTGTTTAATAAATTGGCAAACTCCTTTTTTTTGAATGTGTATGTTCATTTTATTATACTTTGTCTACATACTAAGAAGTAAATAGAACAGACGTTAGAAAGAGCAGTACAGATTTTACTGAAGAAGCAGCCTGTAATGGTTTAGATTTATAATTCTGGTTGAAAACACAAGACCTTACACTTGACTAAAAGCGTAAACCAAGCATGTCTTTCCATGAAGTGGTGAAAGTAATCTCATATTTATCTCTTGTGCAACTTTTGTGTGTGAAGAAATAAAAGGCTGAAGTAGCTCTTGGCCAAAATAATTATAAACCCTCATAAATTAAAACTCTTTCTAAAAAAATACAAGCTATAATAAAAAATTTCAAAGACTTGTTATATAAAATTGAGGAAAAGTTTTATTTCTATTCAGCTTAAAGGTCTTTTTTAATTTACTTTAAACACCATTTAAATGCAGTTGTTCTTAGAAATCAATCTGCAAAATTAATATTTATTTTTATTTCATTTTGAGTGAGATATATACATGTCCAAGCAGGGATTTGGAAGCAAAATGCCATGAGCTGCCTATGAACATATCTTTATTGCAATTTGAGATATATTGCTTCCTTACCCACCTGTAACCTCACCTGTCCCCACTTGCACAGAAGAAATTCATTTGCTTCAGCTATCAAATGAAGATAAATATTTGAACAGTGGTGTTTTCAGACAAGAGAAGACAAGGATGTTATAGGAACGACTGTGAAGAATGATGAGGGCTGATAGGGCATGAGATAGCATACAGAATTGTGAGTCAAACATGGTGAAAAATAATAATAGGGATAATAAGAGTTTTCTTAAATACCAGGTAATCTGGCAATATTGTTGCTTTTAACCTTTTTTTTTTTCTTGGAACACCTAAAAAATCTACAGTTCAATCCAAGCCTTAGCATATCATCTGACAATCTTGATACATTAACATCTTTCTCACATACTTTATGTAATCATTGTCCATGCCCTACATTTTTCATCTCCCTTGCTGATGGTATGTGCCACCCTATTCCAAACTACAAATAGTTTTGAAGATCAAATTTAAATATATAACTAATTTCCTTACATAATCTCACATGGTGGGAAGCAAAGAGTTACAAGAATTAGAAGTTGGAGAACAGTGCAGATAAGTACAAAATCAGTCCTTAAGACAGTGTTTTCTATTTTACATATTGTCACTCTGGAAGTACTCTTTTTTTTTTTTTTCTTTCTCATACAGATGGCAAAAGGAGAAGATAATATTTACAATAATATTCACATGAGTAGGATCTAATACAGCTGCACTAAATCACCTAATGCCTTTTTTCTAATCACATTTTTATATGCTGCTGCTGACAATTGGCAGGCACACACATTTACTGGAAAAACTTTTAACACATTTTAAGACTATACTGTGCTAACATGATAGAAGTGTCAGCTAAACATTCCTAAGCTATATTTCATATTAACAGGGTAACCCAAGAATTCTCTACAGTGCTTACAGGTTGTCTCTTGGTGTGCTGGTCTTAGCCTGCTAAGCATCTTTATTGGAACAATAGAAAAGGAAAAGATGGTACCCTTCTGTACAATAACTTAATTGGAAGAACAATTCCACAAATTTTGTTCCTGTTTGAAATACAGACAAAATGCTGGCAGATTTGTCTCTGTATAATATGAATTCTTTTTTTAAAAAAATATGTTAAAACCTACAACACACTACCTGAACATTATATCAATCCAGTTTCAAGCAGAAGAGAATTAAAAAAAAAAAAAAAAAAACAAAACACACAAACCAAACCAAACCAAACCAACAAACAAACGAACAAGAAAAACCCCAACAAATATGCCAATAGAAAATTGAAATTTACAATTATATTTTCAAGAACAATCAGAAAAGATCGGAAAAGTACAATCAGAAGTTATGAGCAGAGTACTTAGCATAATATGTCATTCTATTACATGTTGGGTGAAAATCTGTCTTTAAACAAAATAAGCCATAGAGACACCACCAGATGAGAATGTTCCTTCCACATTTGCATATGCAGTCAGCTCCAATTCACAGATGTAGAAGACTACATAGTATTTAAAAGAATGAAGAACAGGAAGAACAAATCACATACTGTGCCCCAACAATGTCAGTCTCTTACCTAGAGCGAATTCTTGAAGACTTATATCCCAATTTGCATTAATATACATTAAATGGAGAAGTTACTGACTCCTTCCTATGTCATTTATTCTCTAAAGATACAGGTGAGCTATGATATGTCCTTATGCTTTACCCTATCCTTTCCAACTGAATGCTTTCTAGATTGGGTCACCAAAAATTTTTAAACAAAAATGCCATTCTTCTTGAAAGGGAGAAGTTCATTAGTTTTTAATCAGGTCTGTTCAAAATAATCAAGAGCAAAATGTACCTCGGCTCTGAAAAATGTTGATGTCTTCCTGTAAGAATTTATTGATTTGCCATTTGGAAGTGACTTGCCAAACAAAGAACATTTATTTATTTGAGCTTGATTGCTAAGGAAATGATGCCAATGTGATTACAGTAAAGCACTACTGCCTCTCTGCACTCATGAAAATCCTTGAATAACTTTTGGGACAGTTGATGACTGCTAACAGGTTTGAAAAAGCAAGTAGGAAAACCAGTTTTATTTATGTATATATCTCCCTGCATACAAGGTGACTTGCTGACTGGTGTGCTGTACACTTCCTGGCTATAAAGATCCTGCAACTTTATGAAAACAAGCCACTGCTAAAGTGCAGAAACCCTGTATAGTTCTTGACTGCAGAAAAACATTATTTGCAGCTCCCATCTTCTTAGACTGCAAAGTGAAGGAGTCCTTATGCACTATTACTTCACTCATTCTTATGTCCCAGTGTCTGATTTAGTTTTTAAATTCTTAAACTGTGAAAAAGAGACCATATAGTTTGTTTTTTTAATGTTATTTTATTATATAAAATTAATATCGTGTCTTACCTAGAAATATTTAAAATTTCATTTTACTGTGAATTTCAGTGTTTGTCTCTGTTTGGAACTGAAGAAATACGTGGAATACCAGATTTTTCTTTAAATAAGTGAGGAGAAAATCCAGGCCATGTTCTGGTCTTAATTTTGAGTTGCAGAAAAGCAGAAAAGTGGAAACAATTTTAAAGCATTACTAAGCACTCACAGTTGGTGGGGAACCCAGTCTCACATTCATACCAGACCATTTAACCAAGTCATCTCAAAGAACTGAGAGGGTGCAGAGGTAACAGAGGCAGCTCTAATTTGAGACCTCATCTGTAAAGGGATTGTTGCAATAGGCTTGTTATAAATGAGGCAGCAACACCTCAGTTTGCTATCTACTCTGACACATTCAGAAGCATTAATGCCTGACTAGTTGAGTCCCTGAATCATCCTTGTGGCCCTGCACTGGAGTTGCTCCAGTCAGACCTCACAGTTTTGTGCTGAGGACCCAAGCATCAGACCCAGCCTGGGGATGCTCCAGGTGTTGCTCCCCAGGGCTGAGCAGAGAGGAAGGTTCGCTCCCTCAGCCTGATGGCAAAACTCATCTTCCTGCAGCCTAGAATGCTGTAATCATTCTTTGTAGTTCCTTATAGTTCTGTTCTTTCCTGATATCTGTTCAAGAATCTAGCGGAAATTAAAACTGTTCCTTCAATAAACATAAAATCACATTATATGTTCAGACACGGTGGCCATCTACGGCATGGAATGCAGTTTGTGCATCATATCCTGAAGATTAGCTGCTAAATAGCTCAGACTGGGGGGGGGGGGAGGGGGGGGGGGGGGA